>WBMY01001673.1:5445-66313 GCA_013397315.1 Donacobius atricapilla
TTAGTAATAATAATAAAAAAAAGTATGTAAAACTTTGTGCTTAATAAAAAAGAAAAATGGATTTCTAGACCCAGTGGAGGAGAGGGTGGAAAGCCTGAGCAGTGTTCATGTGGGAATAGGAAAGCAGAGGAAGGATTTGAAACTTTGGTAGTGGAGGAAAATCTTTGCCACCAACCAGTTAACTCAGATCCTCAGGAGTTCAGTCTTTGAGGATCCCACTTAAATTCATACCCAGGACAACTGACACTTAAAGATTCATTTAAAAAAACCCTCAAAAACCTTCTGAAAAAAACTGCCTTTAGTCAATTAGATACTTGCAAAATTTCTGCCAAACTTGCAATAAACTTTGGTTAACCTGTCATTGTTACAGAGTGAATTTTGCCAAAATACCAAGTTTCCCCCATGAAACCAATATTTAAAGTGGCGATGCATTTTATGATCACTTTGAACAACAAGTAGATATATTTTACTGGAGTAATTTCACCTTTTCCATTAAAAAAAAAAAGTAAGAAAAGAAAGTTGCAAAATTCGTTTTTATTTTCCTCAAAGGTTATCTGGGTTTATCTCAAAATGCCCTTAAGACAGCCAGGACTGCTTCTCCAATTACAGCTGCTTTCCTAACTAATAGTTTTTAGAGATTCCCTTTTAATGCTTTTTACGCCTCTTGAAAATGCCAGCAATATTGCTCGTAAATCATTGTCCTTTCCTTTAGCTCTCCTGGATTACTATAAATTCGCTTTAATTACCATTCTGTTTGGAGCAAGTGCCTTTGATCCTGCCTGGCTTTGGGGTGGGGCAGCTCGTTAAGGAGCTGAGGTTCAGGTTGGGGTCTTTAAATGGGGAAGGAGATCCTGGGAAAGGGATTTATCTGCCTGGGGAACTTCCAGCTTGCCCGGAGGAGCTTCATTCTTTAACTGGATGCATCTCTGGATGGTTTTCTTCGGACATTTCCTCCTTAGGCCTTCTCGCTGCTGTTGGCTTTGTCCACGGAGCTTTGAAACGAGTGGGTGTAAATTAATGGGGGTGGCAACTCCCCCGGGCACTGCTAGAGGTGCGGCAGTGAATGTGCTGTTCTGAACGCGTTACTTCCATGTGGAAATCAGAATTCGGTGGTGGGAAGAACCAAGGTTGCTGTTTGCAGGAGTCAGCAATGTTTGGTGTTACTGATCCTGCGGGGTTTCGGCCACTTGTGATTTATGGAAGGATTCCCAAGCTCCAGCCCTGCACAAAGTGCTCCTCAGCCACCCTGGATATCCACTGGAGTATAAATGCCATCATTTTATATCCATGCTGTGCCAGAACAAACAGGATCAGCTGTGCTGAGATGACAAAAATCCTGATTTATGTCCCTGGGGAGTGGAGTCCGAAGCCAGCCCAGAGGTGAGAACAGAGGTGTGACCTCTCCTGCAGCTCACTCCACTCCCTCTTTAGGGAAACATCCATTTCCTCTGCTAAATACCAAGGGGAAAAGGCCTCTGTGTGCTCCATTTTTCTCTGCTGACATTTTGATGTGATTAAATTCATGGTGCTGCAGAGAAATATTGCCCAGCAAACCTCCCAGCCCAGGGAAGAGTGGGACGTTCTCCCAAAGCCAGCGAGCACGTCACAGCTCCACCTCAGCAGAATTAGTGAAATACGTGTCCCTCTCACCTGTAAATCACATTTTCCTCTGCGAGGGGCACTTCTGTTAAATGCTGAGTGTCTTCTTTTTATTATTTGGCACGGCAACAAGCAAAAATACCAACCCTGACACTTGGGCCAGCCCTGGGAGTCTGATGCAGGGGTGTCACCAGCTTACAAACAGCCATTTGATTTCTGTAGCCAATTGTTTCCGGGCTGTTGATGGTAATTCAGGAGGCTGATGTGATATTTATAGTGATTTTTTTTTTTTTTAAGGAAAAATATTGAGGTGACCTGAATCTCTTTGCATGTCTCAGTTTCCCTTGTCAGTGTTGCTTCTGGCATCTGAGCAGGCACTAAACCACTTTCTTCTGAATTCTATCACAGTGGAAAAGCATCTCAGTGAAAGTGCTGCTGGTCTGAGAACATGGGCAGTGCCATGGCTGAAGCCTCTGGCTTTATTCTTTTTAACTCTTTTTAAATTTTTCTGACATGCAGACTCACCAGAGGGAAGTTGTGATCTGAAGGGCGAGGAACTGACTCACTCATTTTGTACTTGAACCCCTCTCAAGAAGAAAACCACCTTCCAACCAACGTTATTAATTTATCTTGAGCTGCCTGGTGATCTGGTTCTGCTCTGTTGTTCTCCTTTTTTTTCCTTTCTTTGAAGGTGATGTGAATGATTCTCTGTTGGCACAGCTGTGTGCGGCCCCAGAGCTGCAAGGTTTGGTTTTCTAAGCACTCCTTTTTCCCCAGAAATATTTAAAATAGTGGCTAGGATTGGTTATAGGATCTTGGAGTGGTGTGGGTTGGAAGGAACCTTAAACTCACCTCGTTCCAGCCCCCTGCCACGGGCAGGGACACCTTCCACCAGCCCAGGGTGTTCTTTGTTATTGTATTAAAAGTCATTTTCAGGGTCACAAAGTGAGAAAATGAATGAGCTGGAAATAAGATCCAAGAGTTTTTGTGCTCATAAACACCCTGCCCTCCACGGTCACCTTGCGAAAGGATTCCGTGAATTTAGTGGAAATGCGCAGGGAGGTTAAACAAGACTCATGAAAGTCAAGAACAAAACAATTCCTGTGTGTTGAGCTGGTCACTCTGAGGAGCTCCACAGTCCCCTGACCCAGTCCTGGGCAGAAATCCCCTCTCCCTTCACCCTGACCACGTTAGGGAGGGTGTGTGGTTCAGGAGAGGTGGATGCTCCGTGGTCTGAGCTCTCTCCTTTGGTGACATTGGCAGAAGTCACTAAGCCACTTAGTTTTTCAGTGCATCCCATAAAATGCAAAGTGTGTTTGATGAGAAACCACTTACCCTATTCTTTACAGCGTGCAGACAGAGTTATGAGCTTGGCCAGCAGCTTCCTTGATGAAAGAATAAAGCAGATTTTTTTTTTTTCCTTCCACCCTTCGAAATGGGCAGAATAAAAATTTTAATTACCTGTTTGTCTATAAATAATTCAGAGGCGCTATAGGTCGTGCTCATACACATGCACACCCGAGAGAGATGCAGATCTTGTGCCAGAAAATGGCTGCAGCCTCTCACAGGCAGTAAATTTTCCATGGATTTATGGGCAGTAGTAGCAGTGCCCAGGCACGGAGAAATTCTGTGTCAAGGTGATCGGCAAAGGGCTTCAGGAAGAGGCTTTTCCCTCCTGGGAGGGCACCAGGGGCTCTCTCTGTCCAGGGAGTTTTTCCTACAAAGAGGAAAAACTTACGGACAGAAATAAAAATTACCTTATGGACAGAAATAGATTGGATATTCAGAAAAAGTTTTTCCCAGAAAGAACAATAAAGTACTGGAATGGCCTGCCCGGAGAGGAGGTGGAGTCGCCATCCCTGGATGTGTTCAAACAAAGACTGGATGTGGCACTCGGGGCCAGGGTTTAGGTGAGGTGTTGGGGCTGGGCTGGGCTTGATGATCTTGGAGGTCTCTTCCAACCCAGCGATTCTGTGAAATAAAAATTATAACCTCATCAGCCTGAAGAGCTGCTCTCGGGTGAGTTTGCTGAACATTAGGACGCCGATAATGCCGATGGGAGCTCTGCACTTGTGTAGCCTTGGTTTTTCAGCCTGAGATGTTTTGATTTCTAAAACTCCCTTCTCACAGAACTTTCTGTGAACAAAAGAAGATGTTTTTGCTAACTCTGTCTTGTTTTCATTCTTTCTTTGGAGGTGGAGACAATCTGATGTCTCTCTGTGCTGGCCAATGTGATTGAATGGGTGTTACTTCTAGCACCAATCGGTTTTGCTCTAGTGACCTGGTATATAAAGAAGTCAAATTTTTAATGAACTCATTTTCAGCCTTCTGACAAACTCTGGAACCGTGTGCTCGGATTTTGTGTCCTACAGCGACACACTTGGAGCAGGATTTACCCCGTGCCCGTTGCTGCCATGCTCTGGACAGCTCTTCCCATGGTCCTGAGCTGATTCCCTTGGCTTTTCCGTTCCCAGGGAGGAGGTTCTGGAAGAAATCTCCAGCAATCCTCTCTGTTAGCCCTTTGTTTACCCTTAGGGGCAAAGTGCATCCCCAGAAAATGTAAATATTTCCTTTGCTCACCCTTGGCATTCAGGGGGACTTTTCCAACGGACTGATGCATGTGTGTGATTAGCTGCTCGTAGCCTCCTAATTAGCTGAAATGTCATTTGCCTCCTGTTTCCTCCGTGAGTGTTTTGCCTTGTGTTTAGTCCCTGGGAAGGAAAATATTGGGAAGAATTTGGCTGCTGTGGCTGAGCTGGGACAGAGCTTCATTTTCGTCTTGGCAACCTGTTAAAAATACGAAAAATAATAATAGTAGCGTTTATGAGCCACTTTTGTTCACTTCTAACACCGTAAAAACTGAATCTGCGTCTAATTTGTGGCCCTGGAAGAGCCTCTGAGGGCCTGACTCAGAATTACTCCCAAGGATAGCCTTTCCCTTGCGCAAACCCTGATTGGTTTGGTTGGCTGAGTAGTTCTTTCCCTTTTGATGCATTTTTTATTTGAAATATCAAAACCTTCCAAAAGTTTCCACCCAGTTGTTCACCTGCAACTCCAAAGAGTTCTGAGGTGGCTTTTTTTTTCTATCTCTGCTCCACTTCAATTGCTTCAGAACCCCGTCTTTGTGCTGGGGATCTAATGCGATGATAAAATGGACCTTTCAGGGAGGCTTTGATCTGGCGCCTCATTGTCTGGCACCTTCAGCACCCAGGTTCTGCCCACTGATGCATTTCCAGCGCTTTGTTAAGGAGAGACTGTAGGCAAAGCCCAGATTTTAAAAGGAATGAAGACCCTGAGCTCCTATCAAGCCAAACCTGGGTGTTACAGGAGGAAATGTTACAGGACCTGGAAATAGGAGGAGATGTTACGGAATCTGCTGTCACTCCACTGTCTGGGACACTTCTATTTCTGCACTCCTGTTTTGCCTCAGCTTCTGTTGTGTCCATGGCAGATTTAATGCAGCCCTGGCTCAGGAAATAAAGCAGAAGGCTCCAGAAATAACCCCTGAGCCAGGCACTGCCCCCAGCTCTGTGCCACCACCCTCTGCCCCCCATTCCACCGTCTAACCCCACGGGAGGGGTGGTTTTGTTTAGCTGGAGAAGCCAAACCTCTGTCACATCAGGAAAAGCACAACGGGGCTTTTCCCCCGTCAGGAGGATGCGAAAGTCCTTCGGATCCCCCCCCAGACGGATTTCACAGAGCTCAGTGGGCTGCACTTCAGTGACTGGAAATGTCAGAGTGATTAGGGACAACTGGCATTTTGCAGGCACGGGGAACGCAGCTGGGGCTGCACAACCAGGAGAGGGGTTGCACGTTTATCCTAAGCTGCTAAAATACCATTTTTAACCCACAAACGTGATGTTTGTTTCTCCTGAGGTGCAAATAATGGGGAGGGAATGACCCCACTCACCTTGCCCTGCTTTTATTGTGCATTCACAGCAGTTTCTGAGGAACCCAGCCTACGAAATTTATCTGGGGTATGAAAAACCTGTCTTCACCTAGCTGTAGTTCAGTATTTGCTTGCATTTAAGCAATGTGCCGAGGTTGTAATATTGATGGGGGCTTCATTTTACCAGGAGAATATTTTTTCCTGCCCCAGTCAGTAGCTCCCATGTGGGCCTGATGTGGGCCTGACATTTCTGAGCCTGAATTTCAGCTCGCTGACCATTGCTGGCTCCTTTCCCAAGGGAAAGCTGCCAACAGTTTCTCTTTCCAAAACATCTCTCTGCGTGTCTCAGCACAGGCTCAGCAAACAGTGTTCCCTTTGCCAGAACAACTGTCCCAGGGGTTGTTTCCTATTCCTGACCCCATGGAGAGCAGTGTCAGTGCCATGGAGCAATAACAGACCTTTTTACACAGCCTGTTCTAAAAGAACCTGTTGGGGTTGTAAATAAAGTCTTCTTTCTCTGCTGACAGCTCCGTGGGGTCAATCCATTCCGTGTCCTACCATGACAGCCTGATATTTCTGCGTTTGAGAGATTTCAGCCTGTGAGCAGCTGCTAACCTTTTCCCAAGGGAAAAATATCTCGAGAAAGCTTCTTCTCAAAACAATCTTGGCAAACAACAGATCCATTCTCAAAACAATCTTTTCTCTACGTGATGTTTGCCTTTCCGTTTCTCCAGTTTAACCAACGGGATTAGAGAGGTGTCGTTCCTGTTCACCAATCGTGTTAAGTCTGTGTCAGAACACCTTATAAAAGGTAGTAAGAACTGGACAATAAAGCCTTCTTTTGCCTTCTGAAAAAGTATTTGGAGTCATTCGTTTTTCTGTGTCCTACAACAACAACCGCCAGCCCAAACAACTCTTGCTGAGGGCTGTGCAGGATTTGTTCCATTAGGAACAGGCTGAGCACAGCCGGGTTCAGCGAGGAAATGTGGGCACAGGCCAACTTTGGGGTGACTGGAGGCCAAATGAAACACCTGAGCCATGTGCCTGGAGCTTCCAGGTGCTTTAGAAAGCGTTGGACATCAAATTCCTGTTACAGCCAACAAAAAAGTGACCCCAGCACCACCAAAAAAGATGGTTTACACTTGTCCACAATCTCTTTAAAAACAAAAGAGAGTAAAACCTTTATTGAACCTCAAATGAATATCAAGGGAAACCAGCAGCTTTATAGAAAATTAGGATATTAAAAATGTTTCTTGCACCCAGCTGGTCATTTTATGATGCTGTCTCCTGGCAGATGCACCAGTTCAAAAATAATTCTGAAATGGCAAGTTCTCGGCCCTGCTGATGCTCTTGTTTTGGGGTTTTTTGACATTTTTCTTTTCAAATAAGGTTTATTAAGAAAGAGGCTCCCTCTCATTCTGGTTTATGATGCCTTGCCCCTTCTCACGGTGCTTGTTTCAGGCTGGAGGCTTTGGAGCAGCTCAGCTGATGGAGGAGCTGAGGCATGAAGGAGTTATCAATATTAAAAATACTCTTCAGCGACATCAGCACCTCTTTGTTCAAGAAAAAACCTTCATTATTTACTAAAACCCTGCACTCCTCCCTGCACGTGCCTGCTCTGCTGCCAGGCTGCCTCGATCGAGGATTCTTTTTTCCTTTTCTCATGCATTATCTTCTGTGACGAGCTGAATGGGAAGGGATCTGCCACAAGGAAAAAGATACCTGAGGTCAGGTCCAGAAGAGAAAGTGGGCTCTGGCGGGGGGGGAGACCCTTTTATGTTGGATTAAATGTTCAATTAAAGTCGCTTAATGCAGTAAAATATCTCCATTTCCACTGCAGCTCTGCCTTTGGCGCTGTCTTGCCCCAGCAAGGACTGAAATCTGCCTGTGGGGCAGAGCCAGGGATGTGAGGGAGCTCGGAATGGATCATTACTGACCAAGCGAGCATAAAATATTCATGTATTTTCCCACAGCTCTGCTTTGGGAAAATAAAAACTGCCTGTTTCCCCCTATTTACTGCCGTGAGCTGAGGGTAATCGCCGATTACAAAGTCACTCATAAGGAAGTTAAAGCCTGAGAGGTGCTGTGGGATTAAAGCAGATATGGAAATTATTCTGCAAGGGACCATTTCTGCAGCCCTGGGACAGGTTTGCATCCCATGGCTGACCAAACATTGCTGCTTTATTGCCCACCAGGATGGGAGTTTGCAGAAATTTCCTGCATTTCCCTTTACAAAAAGTCGCTTTTGCGGGGTGATGTCAAGCAGTGGGGTGGGTGAGGATGGACCTTCCTGAGGGCTGGAAGTGTCACTGCTGGACACAAAATCACAGCACACCCCTCCAGAGTTTGTCAAGAGGCTGAAACTGAGTTTATTAACAATTTGACCTCTTTATATCCTAGGTTGCTAGAACTAAACCGATTGGTGCTAGCAGTAACACCCATTCAATCACATCGGCCAGCACAGAGACATCAAATGGTCTCCACCTCCAAAAAGGAATGAAAAACAACATAGAGTTAACAAAAACATCTCCCTGTTGTTTACAGAAAGTTCTGTGAGACCGGAGTTTTAGAAATCAAAACATCTCAGGCTGAAAAAACGGGGCTACAGCTGGAAGTGATGCCCTCACCATCCCAGGCCAAGAGCAGGTTTCACTTGTGCGTTTTTCCAACAGAAGGAGGGAGCTGGGAAGTGCTAAAAGTTGAGAGCTGGAGAGGTGAGACTCTGGGAAAGAGCTAATTCCCATTTTTCTTTTTTAGCAGCCACCCAGGCCCAAATTCATTGGCAGTGCTGTGCCAAGAACTCACCTTGGAAATCACGGTGACACTTTATCTGCACCCTGGGAATGCAGGGATCCAGGTGGTGCAGCTCAGAGCCCTCTTGAATAAATGCTGCACCAGATGAATTAAAAAAAAACTGATAAAGGAGCTCCTCAGCTGGTTTATGTGCTGGTAATTGTGCAAATGTCTGCAGATGAGATTGATTTTGGAGAACAACCCTCTGAAACATCCTTGGGGGCAGTTTTTTGTGTTGTGGTGACACTGGGTGTGTTGAAACTTCCGATTTTGGAAGTTTTGGGGCAGATTCTGAAAGACTTCAGTGGTGACATCATCAGGCAGATACAAACATCCTCCTTTCCCTTTACCTCTCTTCTGGGCTGGTTTTTCCATGAGCTGTGGTTGTGTTCCTGGTCTAGGTGTGAGGGGACTCTGCAGAGTTCAGCACTCCAGGCTGGAGCTGCAGCTCCTCGACTGCCCTGAGCACTGACAGCTGCCCTGAGCTCTTCCCAGCCTCCCTCTAAGAAAATTCCAGCCTCTAGGAGGGTGGGAATGAGCCCACTCATCATTAAATCTTGGCTTCCAGGCAGGCTATACCTGTGTTTGACCCAGAGATTTGGGGTTTTTTATTCTAAAAATCGTATTTACCACTTGGATCCGAAGCAGCTTCCCCAATGGCCTTCAGAATACCTGGGGAAAGCCGTTAATTTGGAGCAAGGATGGCAATTATACTCATATGGGAGCAAAAGGGACTGTTTTGCTGCTTCGCTTTATTGGATGACAGAGCAATTCATTATTTGTGTAGGAATGTTATTTTCCATTGCTGGCTGATCAGCCAGTCAGGACTGTAATTAATTTGAATACATGAGATTGCAAGAAACAGTGTTTCTCTTTGGGTTCAGAAGTAAGAAATAATTAGCCCAAGAGAACTTTGGTGCTTTGGAGCTCAATCCTTGGCAGCCCTGCGGCTCGAGCTCTAGGCAGGGCGGGAAGTCCAGAAAGAGAATGCGATGATTAAAAATTAATTTCTTGCTTCTTGGATGGTATCAAGAGCTCAGCTCAGTTTGTTAGGAGAGGGCATCTGTCTCCCTGCCTTATTAGATGAGGAAAAGGCAAATATAAACAGGAGGAGGAGCCAGTCCAGCTCCCCACAAGGCTCCCGCTTGGCCAAAAGCTGCTGTTCCTCCTGTTCCGTGGTGGCTGCAGCTGGGGGTGCCTCTGGTGCCCCTGCTCCTGGGGGAATCCCTCTGGAACTGCAGCCTTTAACACCTTCCTGCTGGGTCTGAACCAGGGGAGGCTCCTCACGCAGAGGGATGGACGGGCAGAGGCGCTGAACCTCCGCGGGGGAAAAAGAAATGGCAGAGAAAGCGACAAAGGAACATCCCGCCAGATTTTAATATTCCCTGTGGATGGATGGGTGTGATCATGTCACAGAATCAGAACGGGCTGAGTTAGGAGGGACCCATGGGGATCAAATCCCTCTGGGACACCCCCACAGCCCCACCCTGGTTTGGGGTTGGCAGCAGATTTTCACCCCTAGCGAAAAATCATTAAAAAATTCCTCGGCTTTCCATCATTTTATACAAGATTTCTTGTTCTGAGATGTGCTGGAAGTCGTGACATTCCTCCAGCAGGGCTCACGTGTGGAGGAGTGTCAGGAATGCCAAGATTCAGATCCCGGCAGTGCTGCCAAGACACAGCAGGAGGACGAGGTCGATTTCCAGCGTGTTTCCAGGAGAAGCAGCAAAACAATATGGGAAGGGCACTTCTGAGATGGAAAACCTGGGCAGAGAGGAGAAAAATCTGCGTTTGGTTTCATCTGTCAGCGGGAGCTGCCTGAGGATTGGAGTCCTTGGAATGAATTCCTGCGTTCCTGGGCTTGGAGAGGCCGTGTTCTCAGGCAAGGAGAACGGGCAGTGACCAGGAAAGTGGGCCCCAAATTCCTCTCTGCCGTAGGAATCCTAAAAAATGCTGAGAACAGCCCAGGAAGGCCATCCTTGGAGTGCTCAGACCACTTAAATCTCTCCAGCAGACATGGATCCCTGGGAAAAAGGGAGCGTGGACAGTGGGATGTGGCCGTGGCTGCGCCCAGGCTGATGTGAATGAAAACTGTGTTTAACTCACCTTGTAAAAAATTCAGTCCCATTGACTGCAAATTTACATCCTACAACAAATTTCAAGGCACGGAATGGCCCCATTGGCATTTCCTATAAACCCTGACGAAATTTGGGATCAACCACCAGGCTTTTTTCGGCATTTTTATGGTAGAAATCCTTCACAGGGACATTTTCAGGATCCCTGAGATTTGGAAATTAATATTATTAGAGTTCTTGAAGAGAACAAGTGTGGGACAGCTACAGCTTCTGCCGCTCAGCTTTGATGAAAGCCTCTTCATGTTTATTTTGGAGAGAATCATGAGGCATTTGAGTGTTGCTAAATATAAATGGGATGACTCAAAGGGAACGCTGTGGTCCAGATTTGAAGCAATGAATCAGGGAGATGTTTTGAGCACTATCAAACCCCACTTCAGATTCTCCGAGTTGCCCGCAAATGTAAACAACAAAACTGAAGAAAACATCTTGTTTGGGGTGGTATTTTTAGGCAGATGAGGCTTGGAGAGAACTTCGTAGGCTTGGGAGGGTTTTGATGCTTTACTGCTTAATAATTTCTATAAATGTGGCGTTTTCCCCCCAAATTTGGGCATTTGCTTGGCTTCTAAAGGAGAGGGACTGATACTCAGGTGTTAAACTGAACGCTGACCTTTGCCTGACTGTCCCGCCACAACCTGGGGCCTTTTTAAGGTATTTAATCATCTAAAGAAACACATGGGCATAAGTTCATAGAATTCCAGGATGGATTGTGTTGGAAGGACCTGAAATCTCCTCCCCATGGGCAGGGACACCTTCCCCTTGACCAAGAAGCTCCAAGCCTAAAGTTGTCTGGTTTTGGTGGGGTTTTTTATGCTGAAGGTAGTTGTACTCATTTTTATAATCTGAGGAGGTTTGGAAAATCCTAAAGAACATTAATTCCCACATTTAGGCAGGTGGGCAGCTCCAAAAAAATCAGCCACAGAGAATCTGCCACTTTGGACAGCAGGAAGAAAGATTTTAAACCCCAAGCCAATCCCACATCAGTTTAATTTCTGGTGTAAATGGTGTAAATGTTAATTTCTGGTAATGGCACAGATAATTTCCGAGAGTGTTTATTATAAATCTGATTTTTAAGCCACGGTTTTTTTCCACGGATTCCATTCTGTTGGTTAAAGCTACAACCTTGTAGCTTTTAGTCCATCTCCAGTTGCATTTCAGACATTTCTTTCACATACCAGAGCTAGTCCAAGCCCAGATGAAATGAGGGAGCATCAGTGCAGGCATCGAGGCCCCTACAAATCTCCCTCTCCTTTGAACCTGACAAAGAGCTGCTCGACTGAGCCTGAAATGCAGCTGCTTCAGCTTTCAAACGCCATCATTTTTGTCTGGCGTTATGTGGGCACAGAAATATCGATGCAGTTGACCACAAGTGCTAAAGAGAGAAAAATCAGCTTTGTAGTCAGAGCTGAGTGGGTGAACTCACAAGCTGAAGATGCCTCACTGGGCTGGATCCTTTTGAAAAGGAACAGATTTGTAAATGCTGATGTAGGTATAACTTTTAAGGAGAGGAATTACATGCTGGTTTTGTTAAAAGTCTTTCTGTTCATGGCGCTGCTTAATTAAGGTGAATTTTTTCATTACAAGGAAAAAAGAATCACTTTACAAAGGGGCTGTAGATTATTAGATGAAATTCATCCTGTACAGAGGGAAGGACTCAGGATATTGAAGTAAGAACAATCACTGTTCTAGGGGCCTGAATTTCCCATTTCTTGCCTCTGTCCAGAGTGGGATTCTCATTTTCCTGTAGCCCTGACAAGCAGGAAGTGCCTTTCTGCTCAAAATGCATTTCTTTAATTTCTCAAAAAAAGGATTTCTTTAATTTTTCAAGTGCTGTGTTTCTGCTTTTCCAGTGCTGGGCCTAAGACAATTCCTGTCAAATCTCCAAAGGGAACAGAGTGAATCCAAGTGCTTTCTATCACATATGAAACCTGTATTGACTCTGAAGCTGGAAATCCTAATCAAGTAGAGTGCATTATCAAGTCTGATAAATCTTAACAGACCTTCTAATCAATAAAGCCTGCAGCGTGTGCCAGAGCACACAGCCAGTTCAGGAAATACGATTTTCGGGAAAGGCACAGAATTCCTGCACGTTTATTTAGGATGAGTATCTGAGTTATGGCATTACAGCTTTCTGGAAGGGGTTTAAGGTGACTCTGAGCTGAAATTAGTGAGGCTTTAATCCCAGTTCAGGGTTTTTTTCAGCTGTCACAGTCCAGGGGTCCCACAGGAAGGGGAAGCAGGTTTTTGGAGGGGCTGTGCTGGTTGGATCAGATGTATGTGCATGGGGGGGATATCCTTGTGCCCCATTCCTCACTTTTCCACCTGTTTATCCCTTTGCCAAAGTCCTGGGAAGAGCTGGACCTCACAGACTCGAGGAGTGAGAGGCACTGATGTCACTTTTAGCTCTGGGCTAAGCTGAGCAGAGTTTTCCATGCTCTCAGCCCTGATGGCTTTCGCAATCCCTTCATTCCCACTGCTTCTTACACGTCCCAGCAGACTGGCCACCTCCAAGGAGCTTTGGAACTGGCTCTGGTTTTGGGATTTTGGGATGAGAGCACGGGGATGGGCTTTCTATGGCATGCTGGTAATTCCAAAGGTGCGAGTTCAATCCCTGTGGCTCGATATTTCTGAGCCTGACACATTTTAGCTTGCTAACCATTGCTAGCTCGTTCCCTAAGGGAAAGCTGGCAGCAGTTTCTTTTAGAACACGCTGTGTAAAAAGGTCTGTTATTGCTCCATGGCACTGACACTGCTCTCCATGGGTTCAGGAATAGGAAACAACCCCTGGGACAGTTGTTCTGGCCAAGGGAACACTGTTTGCTGAGCCTGTGCTGAGACACGCAGAGAGATGGTTTGGAAAGAGAAAATTCTCTCAGGCTCAGAAACGTCGAGCCCACAGATCCCCATTCAAACATTCATTTAAAAGCTGGGCTTGATCCTTGTGAGTCCCTCCCCACTCAGAATATTCCATGGAAGTCGTGTTTTGGGAACAGCCTTGGGCACACACAGCCCCCTATCCAAGGGGCTGTGGATGGTATTTGGTGTCCTCGCTGGCTCCATATGGGAATATCCTGAGGAGGCAGAGGTTCCTGTGGGTGCAGTGGGTGCTCTTTGGTGGGTGCTGGGTGCAGCTCCCACCCCACATCTCTGGGGCAGCTGCGGGAAGAGTCATCCCCTGAACTCAGGATGCAGCAGGAAAAGCTATTTCTTACTTCTCTCAACTGTACATTTATAAAATTTCCAACCTGAAAAGCTCTTCCCCTGCCAGGATTTCTGCAAAGAAGAAGGATAACCTTGGCAGGCTGCTGAAATCCTGTTTCCCTTGGCAGGGGGAGGCCAAGTGCTGCCTGTGCCCTGAAGGCAGACGCTGCTAAATCCTCTTCCTGGGGCTGCTGCTTTATTACCACGAGGACCCAGGACTGAGCAGACACTGCAGACGAAGATATTTCAACCCCCTCTTCTCCCTTCACTCGGGGAAATTACATTTTGCTGTGTAGTTTTTAATCTGTCGGCCGGGCCTGTACAAAATGACAAGTGAGCGTGATTTAATTTTATGATAGCGCTGCATTAGATGACCACTTTTTGTTGCTGTAAAAGAGGGATTTGGAGTGGTGGCGTGCTCTGCTTCTCCACATTTGATATCCTTGTTTCCTGGAGTCTGACAATAAAATCTGGAGAATGCTAAGAGCAGCTTTGCTGTTGAGGCCTGGTTGCCCATGTGGATGCATTTGGGAAATTGGGTGTCAGAGGAGCACTGAGGCTTTGGCATCATTTTATTGGGACTTGTCAAAATGTTCTTCTCTCTGGTGACCATGAGAGTGCCCAGGGAAGGGCTGGAGCTGTGTCAGGAGAGGTTTAGGTTGGATTTTGGGAAAGGTTCTTCCTGCAGAGGGTGCTGGGCACTGCCCAGGCTCCCCTCAGGCGCAGCCCGAGGCCGCCAGAGCTCCAGGAAAGTTTGGAAAACACTCCCAGGGATGCCCAGGGTGGGATTTTGGGGTGTCTGTGCAGGGCCAGGGGTTGGATCAGAGATCCCTGGGGTCCCTTCCCATTCTCTGATTCCACAAATGTTGGAATTCCGCGAATGTTGGGACATCGAGCACAACTGGCTTTTCCCATCTGAGGTTCCACATCTCACACCTGCCACGACCTGCCCGGGTCTGTAGATTTCTGCTGATCTTTACTAATCCTGGTACAAATTCATTGTAAGGAGTGGCAGCATCTTCCCTCAGCATTGCAGCTGGGCAGGAGATGAAACATTGGGCATTGTCTTGGGCACACACACGGCAGGAAAAACCAGAGCAAACTGGGGTTTGTTTCTGGCTCCTGAGCAGAAGAACGTCTGTTCTATAAATCAAGAGTAACACCGGTGGTGTCACTGATTTTTTATCTTGATAGAAGAGAGATAAGGAAGAGCTGGTACTGCTGCCTATGACTCCGGGAAAACCTTGTCTGGAAAACTGTTTACAATTCCAGGCGCTTGTATTCAAAGGGGATAAACAGAAACAGATGCAGAGCAGAGGTTTCAGGGTGGTTTAGGAAATGATTAACAAGAGATTGGAATATTCCTGCTTCCTTGGCTCATCACAGCAGGCTGGGTTGGGCAGCACGTGGGTGTGCACAGGGAAAAGGCAAAAATTAAAGCTGAGGTTGACATGAGCTTAAATGGACAAATCTGGGTGTGAGAAGTTTCCTTCTCTGTAGAACAAGCTCAATATTCATTTCAAACAGACTTCTGACAGGAAGGGTACAGGTGAAAATTCAGTGGTTTGAGGGTTGTGGTTTATTAAACTTTATTAAAAAGAAATAAACTCTAACCACCCAAACAACAAGAGGTGTAACATTAGGATTATAATCGTACCATTATGTTCTCTGTTTTAATTAATGAGGAAATTTAGTCTTCTCTGTGTTAATTAATCAGCAAATTGCTTTGGTCTTTTCCAGGACATGGCCTGTCCTGGTTGGAAGTTGTGTGCTTCTCACAGGGAGTTGATTTAAATAGCTCCATATCCAAGAAGGAATTAAACTGAGCAACCAAACCTTCCCAGCCATACAGGAATTCTCAGTTACAGCCTCATCAGCAAAGGTGGAAGAACAGGGATTCTCCTTGCTCTGATTCCAGGGGTAACCAAGAGCAGGTGAAGGAAGGCAATGCCATCAAATGTCCCCGCTGTCTTCTCTCCCATCCCTCTCCTCAGATTTCTGTCAGCTCCTCTGTTTTCACAGCTCTTCTTGAGGTTTAGGAATTAAATCCAACACCTTCACGTTGAGACTCGTGTTGTTTTGGGCAGTTTTGCTGCCAGGTTGTTAAAGGACTCTCAGGAAAGTCACTCACCTGTGTTTTGTTCCTCTGAAAAGCCGCTCACGGCGCTCCTTCACAGCCCTGCTAAAATCTGTTTGAATTCCTGCCTCGCTGAATGGGAATGTGCACTCCATCAGCCAACAAGGGCGCTTGTGTTCATACAGAATTCATGAGTGCATGTTAAACACTGCTATAAAAGGACATTTCTTGTCTTCAGCTAAATTGACAGCCCCTCTTTCAATATCAACTCCTTGTGCTCGGGAAATCAAGACACATGATTGCCTCTTTTTTTTCAGCTAAGTAAAAAGGATTTCTTTTTAATGTCTGGGTGAGTGAAAATCTCTGCTATTTGCTGTGATGTTTCCTTTCAAGAGGCGCTGCTTTGTTTTGGTGGATAACTATTGCTTTTCCCTCTGCTTGTCTGCCTTAAAAATTTCTGTGGGTACACACAGCTGTGATGAATCTCCTTTCCTTCCACTGTCACTCAGAGCTTTTTCAGCGAGAGCTTCATTTAGAGCTGAAAAATCATGACGCTGAGAAGTTGCCTAAAGAAAAAAATCGGAAGGTAGCATGTTGTAGCAAGCAGGAGTCTTTTTTTCCTTTTGTTTTTATCATTACGAATTAAGCTGGGCTTTGTGTACCTGATTGTAACAGGCAGCAAAACAAGAGGATGAGTGAGCTGGACAAAGTGAGGCTAAAGGAAAAAGAGGAGGTGGAAGGTGATACTTTTCATTCCACTCATCCACTTTAGTTGTCCAGGCAGTGACTGAGGGGTTCTTTAATGCCTTTCACCACCAGTTTTCTGCCTCTTTGTCAGCAGGTTTTTGTTCCTCGTGGTGTCTCAGCAGAGGCACTGGGAACGATCAGGTATTTCCAGCTGGACATCCTGGCCTTGGACAGTCCCAGGGGTGGGGCAGCCAGAGCTCCTCTGGGCAACCTGCGCCAGAGCTTTCCCCTCCCGGGATAGAATTTCATCCTAAAACCTCATCTAAACCTCCCCTCTCATTTCAAACTGCTCCCCTCGTCGTGTCATTGCACATCCGGCCTGCAGATCTTTGGAGAAGGGGGTTTTCCCAGGGACACTCTGCACGGCAGGGGTTTGTTACCCACCCTGGCCATTTACACAACAGGGGGTTCTGTGTTCTGGAGGAGCAGAGTTCAGATCAGCGGCAACACCTATTTAGAAAGAATTTATTGTATTTTAGCCTATTTTTTTCTCACTGCTGGCATGAACAGGAGCACAGCCGGACCCTCCCAACAATAAAGTGTGTGCCTAGAGGTGACAATCGGGCTCTTGCCTCTCAGCCCCACTCCTCTGCCTCCTGCTGCTGTTTTCTGCAGCTGTTTAAAAAGACACATCCTCACATTCCAGGTACTGGAACTTCAAGGCAAATATTGCTTAGAAATATCTCGTGACAGGAGGAGCAGCAGCCAAGCTCCAGGTGAGATTTGAAAGGCTTTGAAGGGTTTCAGGCTCAGCTGTGTGCCCCCACCCCGAGCAGACGCAGGGCCCCGGGTGTGCTCCTCACCTCCCAGCACTGCCCGGCTGCTGGGCTCAAACCACGGGAGGGATCAATGTCAGGTAAGTAAAAACATTGAAATACCAACTTGAGGCCAGGACAAATTCCTAAACTTCTCCATCCTCTCATGACAATGCACGCTGAAATTGGGTATCCTGATCCAGGTTTCTTTTCCACCTGGCTGGAACGCACAGCTCTGGCAGGGCTTGTGTTTTCAAATGGCACCTCCTTATTAGCAGATTTGAATTTTTTCCAGTGGTGTGGTGAAGCTGGTGGAGATAATTCCCTCCTTCAGCTGCTCTGTGTGCAAAATTAAATCAGGAACCTGGGAGGATTCAGTCAGACTGCAGATCTGCCTTAAGAACCTGTGCCCACCTGAACCTTGTGGCGTTTTACAAGCTCAGGCCAAACCTCTTCTCCTTCAATATCCCAAAGAAGCCGCAGAAGAATGATCTGAACAATTTGGCAAGGCTCACCATATGTATTTCACTTGCACAGGAAAGGATATTCCAAAGGAAATTTTGAAAGGCTCTCTAATTCCCAGGCAAACCAGAGAGTGTAACAGAAATATTTGTGACCCTGAATTTAAAGAAATGTGCTGTAATACCTATGTACCACAGGATGGAGTTACAGACCTAACTTTAGATTTGCCTGCCTTTTAGCCCAACTGTTAATGTTTAATACAGTTTGGTGGTTTGTTTTTATTTTAAACACAGTTCACTTGCAACAGATGTGTCCAAGTGTATTGGAGAGGATTCTTCCTCCTTGCAAAGGGCAGAACAAGGTTGTAGCGGGCACAAATCCTGCCTGTGCTGTGCTGAGGGAACAGGCTGGACATGGAGCTTGTGCCGTTGCTCTGAGTGCTTCAACCCTCTGTGATTCCGTGCTCAACGAAGGTCCCCCTTTTCCAGAAGTCACAAAATCATTCAGGTTGGAAAGGACCTCCAGGATGATCCAGTCCAACCTCCAGCCAAGCCCTGGATGCCCGTAAATCAGATCAAAAGGTGCCAGATCTGCCTGAGTTCCAAACCCCCACCAGGGCTGGGGGCTCCACCCCTCCCTGGGACTCCGTTCCGATGTTTAACAGCTCCTGCAGTGGAGATGTTCTCCCTGAGATCCAACCTCCACCTCCCCAGGCACAGCCTGGGCCTTGTTTCTCCGCAGTCCTGGCAGAGGCTGTGCTCTAGAATGAAACACTCCTAAAATCCTCCTCCCGACCTGCTGCGCTGGAGCGGAGCATGCACTGGCTGCCGGCGCTGCAAAACCTGCAGGGATTGCAGCTGGGATGGGGAGAGGCTTCCCCAGGGATTCGTTTCCAGGCAGCCAAGCTCCCCCTCAGCAGGACTGGTATTCCTCAGCTTCCCTGGCTGTGGAAAGGTGAGAGGATTTAATTACAGACTGAAAACAATTATGAAACTGAATCTACTTGTGTTTGCAAAACACTTGGAAACCTCCAGATTGTGGAATTGGCAGAATTAATAATTACCATCTCCACCAGCCTGGCACTTCCCTGCCTATCAATCCACACACAGGAGGACGTTTTCTTGGGGAATTTTTGGAGCAGAGCTACTCCAGGAGAGGTGGGTGCCCCTTTGGGACAGCCTGCAAAGCTGCCTTGGCATGGCAGGAGGTGTAAGCCCCCTCACTTCTCACCCCCCAGCTCCTTCACAAACATAATTGAAGTTTTACATTTGCCAAAACAATCTCATCTTCAGCTTAAAGTGCTTAAAATCTAAAATTATAATTCAGGCTTTAGCAAATGCACTTAATTAAAAGCTAATAAAAACCCTGTTTGGTGTTTTATAATTTTTTTTTTCATCCCCAAAGATTAATTTCATAAAAATATGGCTGTGTATAATCATGAGAGAGGGTTATTCTGAGGGAATTTGAGCTCTGCTTTTTCCTCTTGANGCTTTTTCCTCTTGATATATATATATATATTTTTTTTTAATTTTTTTTTTCCCCATGCAGTGTATAAATCACTGAATCACAGAGTCACCAGGGTGGAAGAGACCTCCAAGAACACTGAATCCAACCCATGCCCTAACACCTCAACTAAACCCTGGCCACATCCAATCTTTTTTTAACCACATCCAGGGACGGTGACCCCCTCACCTCCCTGGGCAGACCATTCCAATACTTTATCACCCTTTCTGTAAAAAACTTCTTCCTGACATCCAACCTAAATTTCCCTTGGCACAGTTAAGAGTGTGTCCCCTCGTTCTGTATTAATAAAATATTAAGCCAAGCCCTGGATGCAACACCCTGTGCTAGAGAATTAACACGGCAGCCTTGACTTTGTAAGCTTCTGGGCATGAGTATCCTCATAAAATCAATGAATAGAGGGATCTTTATTGCTTGGAGCTGTTTTTCCTTGCTCTCCTGCCTCGCCAGTTCTCCTGGAGTGAGGCAGAGGCAGATTGGGTCAATACCTGGCTGAGGAATGGGGAGGGAATTGGCTCTGGCAGCGGGGCAGGGACTGGATCCTCACCCTCAGGATGTCACACAGGCCTTTGGGCAGGGATCCAGAACGTGAGGAGCTCCTGAAGGAGAGAAACCCAGAGCTTGAACCACTGGGATACCAAACACTGCATGCCCTCTGCCTCATCCTGATATCCCAAGTGTTCTTCCCAACTGATACTTGCTGTCAGCCCCAAATGAGAGCAAAACCTCTGTATAAAGAACATCATTACATGGAAATTACTAGAATACTATAGTTTTTCTAAGTCACACATAGCCAAAGATATCCCAAACTCTGACAGTGATGTGTTGGATATTTCCAGCCCCAGGGAAGGATCAATTTTCCCACAGAAAAAATATTCCTGACTCTGGTCAGGATTTGTCAAACTCCACGTAAAGAGCCTATTCCCCTGCCTTTGGCAGGATATCTGTAAGAAAAATCTCTTTCTTCCACAAGTACTTTTAGATCATCATCTGCTAATAACGGGCTTTATCCCCCTCCTGCAGCAGGTGACTGTAAAGCTGTCACCAATCATTTGGGTTTACAGCAATAGCAATTATACCGGGGGGGTTTATTATATTTTGAGCGCTGTGTAAGTAGTGTAGAATAAATTAACCTTAGCCAGAATTATGCTGGCTCTATATTCCATTAATATTTGGGATCAGGCAGCATTTACAACAGAATTGCATCTGCAGAGGTTGTTCTGGGTATGACAGAGGAGGTGTCTGTCCTGGCCTTGGACACTTGCAGGGATGCAGCAACCACAGCTTCATGCCAGGGCCTTCATCCCCAGAAAAGAATTCCCAGCTTCACACTGATTTCTCTCTGTCAGATGATTAAGAAACACCTAAGGGTAATTCTTTATATGAAGGTTTAAAACACAGGCTCCGTTTTGGGAAATATTGAGGATTTGCATTATTTTGTGGTAGTTTTGGCACCTGGCATGTTGCTGTCAGCCTAAGAAGAATTCCAAAGACAAAAAAAAAGAAGAGAAATTGCAAAAGGCAAAAAAAAAAAAAAAAAGGGAAATTGCAACATTTAGTTTTTGCTGATCAGTGTTAAATCAGAATCAAGATAATCAAAGGATATAATTGGGAGTAGAATGTGCTTAGGTTTAAGCAGGTTTCAATGAAACTTGAACCCAGGCCTGTCTTGAATTTTTTGCTGAAAGCTCTTCTTGAAAGGGACATTTCCCAGGCAGGAATTGAAAAGCCCTTTGAAGCATCGCAACACCAAATAAAATAAATTAATGTAGTGATATTTCCAGGAACCCTTTTATAGTTTCATAATACAGAATGAGTATAGAGGGTAAAAGTATAACTGGGGATGTGACACAGTAATGTGGTGGTGGAGTGCTTGGCCTGGAGCAGAAGTGGAGTACAAAATCCAGAGAAATAGGAGGATTCAGTGTTAAAGTGATGACATCTTCATTTCCCTGGTGAAGCTGTGCCACAGCTCTCAGCGTGTGTTAACCCAGAGGAAGTGACACATTTGCACTGCTGGATTTGTTTAAAATGAGACTGGACAGCAACTCCAGGTCCAGTGTCCAGAGTCACATTTCTGTGATAGGCAAGGGCAGCTGAATGTGTGTCTCAGTTCTGCCCAGACAACTGGAGGGAGGAAATTCCCACCTGGGGGTTTATAGGAAAACTCTCCAGGCCATGTTCCCAAGGAAGGAATATTTGGAGAGGTTTGTGCACAGCTGGGTGTCACACAAGGTGACAAAAGCCCCATCCTGTTCCCTGGTGTCTCGGTTGGAAGGACAGGTGTCTGCTAAGGAAGGCAGGAGCCTCCCTTGGAATGGAGAATGGAAACCCCCTCACTCCAAATTATCATTTTGAAATTAAGGGGCTCTCAGGCAAAGATATGGGAACAGGAAGAACAGTTCTTTACTGGGAAAATTAAATTAAAAACGTAGTAGTACAAAAAGGCAACCAAACNTCAGAATTATGAGGGATGGGTCATAGAAGAGATAAAGAAAACCACTTCCCCTCCTGGTTTTAACAGCCGGTAATAGAATACACACATTTGGTTATGTCTTGCATTTCAAGCCCAGACTCCTGGCCATCTTGCCACGAGGAAAGCTGGAGATTTCCCTTTCCTCCAGCAAAATCTTCAGCTTGGCTCTGCTTTGCTACCTCAGTGACTCGTGTCAGGAACAGCACGGAATCCGAGGGCTGTTTACGAGCCACACAGCAAACATTAAACCCCACTCCAGCTCTCGCCCTTGCCGACTCCAGTCTCGTGCAGGGCTGTGTGCAGGAGCACCGAGGCAGCAAAACAGAGCAGGATGTCATCCCTAAGGAATGCCTGAGCCTCCTCGGCTGAGCAGGTGGTGAACTTGTGCTTGGCTGGGTTTGACAGCAGTTGTGCTCCATCCCCCGGTGAAAATTAAATAAAAATCTGTGTTCGGAGTCCAACTCTCCGCTAGGGCACTCTGCAAGAGCTGCATCCCAGGCCTCTGGAGCTGCCCCGGCTGGGCTTGGGGGTGGCAGGGCTCAGAGGAGGTGCCAGGCTCTGCTCAGTGGTGCCAGGGGACAGGACAAGGGGCAAAGCCAGGAATTAAAACGGGAAATTCCACCTCAACAAGAGGAAGAATTTCTTCATGTTGAGGGTAGCAGAGCACTGGAAGAACTGCCCAGGGAAAATGTGGAGTCTCCCTCTCTGCTTGAGAGACATCCCAACCCCACCTGGGTGTGTCCCTGTGTCACCTGCTCCAGGTGACCCTACCTGGGCAGGGGGTTGGGCTGGGAGATCCCTCCCACCCCATTCTGGGGCTCTGTAAGGGTCTGGCTCCCGGCAGCGGCTGCAGAGTCAACCCCCAACTCACCTCCTGTGTATCTGTCTCCGACCATCCAGCCCAGCACCAAAAACGAGGGAATGCGGATGGATGGGACCCTCAAACCAGGCTGGGTTTATTAACAGCGGGCAGTTTCTCGGTGTAATTTCAATTATGATCCCCAGTAACGAGTTCAATACACTCTGCAATGTTCCTATAAAGCTGCCTGTGGGATGACAGCAATATATGGTGTGATGTTACAGGCCTTTCATAACATTCCAGAGTAATTAGGACATAAAATTGAACTGAAACTTTAAACCACATTTCTCCTCTGTTCTCCCTCCATATATACTACTCTTCAGCAGGCCAGGGCAGTAATTTAATATTGACTTCTGGCTGCAAGATTACCATATAATCTAAATGCGAATAACAATTAAAGCACAGCATGGTGATTAAAGTGTCTCTTGGAATATTGAAAATGCAGGTAATAAATGGGGCGAGGATGTGAGGCAGAGTTGGAGTTTAAGGGTCTGTTCTGAGGGGCTGTGCTGAATAAAACGGGTTGGGCTGGAGAAGTTCTGTGCAGTCTGTGCTTCTTTCATGCTTAGCCTTCAAACACAGTCTCATTTGATTTATTTTTATTCCCGGCTCTGTCATATGGAAAGCAGACCTTTGAAGCCCGAATCTGAACTCCTTTTATTTCCTTCTCCCATTTCCGTAAGCAATAGTTTGTCCTGGGAGAGGCTGAAGGGATGGTTTCCCTCACCAACCGAGAGGAATATTTCCTTTTGGAAGTTAGTTCTTGTTAATGAGGTACGCACTCCAGAGTTTTGCAGGAGGCAGAAGAGCCATGAAAGGCAGCTAAAACAAGAGATAAAGGAAATGAAATGCAGAAACCCTTTAAAAAACCTACAGTGATGTGTGAAAACATGTGAGAGCCATTGAACTCGGGGAACGCCGGGAAAAATGTGCAGCACAAAAGGTCTCTGAGCTCAGCTGTTGGTTCTTCCAAAGCTCTGTTTGTGTTTCCCTTTGCTTGTAGCTCAAATCCCGAATTTCATGGATTTTTAATGGATTTATTCACAGTAGTCTGATGGAGATGAAATGTAAGTGTTGGAGCATCAGGGATTGTGCTGCTGGATCCCGGGATACAGGAACTGGAGGGTGACATGGATGATTCAGTGGATCCAGGATCTGTCCTGGACCTCAGTTAATCCATTTGACTTTGCAATAATACACTGAGGGGGAAAACTCCCTCTGTGGGTTCTGATTTCCTGCAGCTGGGTCCAACCTGGAGCCAAACTTCGGAAAACCCTTTGAAGGTGCTCACTGATGACCCTTGGCAGGTTCAAAAGCCTCTGGAATTCTCTCCCTCATCCAGCTCACTTCCACTGCTGAATTAATGCTGAGAACTGAATTTTTATTATTTTTCAATGATTTAAAAAACAACAAAAAAAAAAGGCAAAAAAGGCAAAAAAAAAAAAAAGGTGAGACTGTTCATTTCTTCCTGGTCTCTAAATTTCCCCATCTGCTCCCCCAGATGCAGAGTGAGGCAACAGTGCGTGGAACAGTTCCCATAAGGCACACAGAGGCTGTCCAGGGACGCTTCCCCAGCCACTGGCTCCTTGCAGAGCCTTTTTTTCAGCCTGGTTTAATTTTCTGCTTGTGGGGCTCACCAGGCAGACTGACTTATTTTATCCTTTTTCCAATTTTTTTTTTCCCCTATGTGTCTTAGAGGAAGGAAGGGGACAAAACAAGGCTATAAAAATAAATCAATTACCAGCTCTTCCAAGAAGCTGTTGCAGCTTGACTCATCTCTGTTCCCTTTTATGCTCAGAGAAAGGCAAAGAGAAATAGTTGACATTATTTTGGTTTGTATTTTTTGCTTCCTCCGCTGTTCTGATATCTTGGAATTGTCAGGGTTTATATAGTCAGGGATGCTGCTTTGGCTTTCAGCTCTTTCCCCCTTGCATTTCTCTTTTTTTTTTTTTTTTTCCAATCCCATACTTCAGGATTTCTAGGTTCAGCACAAGAAACCAAACCATCTCTAACTCAAGAGGATATCCCTAGGGAAATCTTCCCTAATTTCCTTTTGCAGGGAATTAAAGGGCCTTGGCCCTTCCTGGGCAGCTGTAGCCCTGGTTTTTCAGCCTGAGATGTTTTGATTCCAGATGTTGCTGTAGGACAGGAAATCAGACCACACGACTCCAGAATTTATCAGAAGGCTGAAAGACTGAGGTTATTAAAAATTTGACTCCCTTATATACCAGGTCACTAGAGCTAAACGGATTGGTGCTAGCAGTAACACCCATTCAATCACATCGGCCAGCACAGAGAGACATCAAATTGTCTCCACCTCCAAAGAGGAATGAAAACAAGATAGAGTTAGCAAAAACATCTTCTTTTGTTCACAGAAAGTTCTGTGAGAATGGAGTTTTAGAAATCAAAACACCTCAGGCTTAAAAACCAGAGCTACAGACAGCGGCACCTGTGGAGCACAAGCTGGAGGACCCAGCTGCTGGGGAAAAGCAGCCGCTCCTCCCTGAGTTCTGTTCCTCTGCCCTGCGTCACCCCTGGTCACCCAGGCAAGGCACAGGTGCCAGATCCTCCCTGGATATGGGAGGAGTTACCAGAATTATTCCTCAAATCAGCACCATGAGGCTGAGGGTGTCGCTGTGATGGTGATTGCGGGGCAGAAAAAAATGGTTTGAAAAATATTAAATCCTCATTTAGGCTTCTGTAAAGTTTTTGGTGGCAGAGTCTCAGAGGCCTCTGCTCAGCTCTAACCCAAGTGTCTGAATCATCACAGAATCCTGGAATGCTTTGGGTGGGAAGGACCTGAAATCCCATCCAGTCCCCCCCTCCATGGGCAGGGACACCTCCCACTGCCCCAGGGGCTCCAGCCTGGCCTCGGGCACTGCCAGGGATCCAGGGGCAGCCACAGCTCCTCTGGGAATTCCATCCCAGCCCCTCCCCACCCTCCCAGGAAGGAATTCCTTCCCAATATCCCGCCTCACCCTGGTCTCTGTCAGTTTGAAGCCATTCCCCCTTGTCCTGTCCCTCCATCCCTTGGAAATTGTCTCTCTCCATCTTTCCTGTCAGCTCCTTCAGGCACTGCAAGGCCACAGTGAGGTCACTCCGAAGCTTCTCCTCTCGAGGCTGGACAATCCCAGCTCTGCCAGCCTTTCCTCCATCCTCTGCTCATCCTGGAGCCTCCCCTGGGCTCTCTCCAGCACCTCCAGGTCCTTGCTGTGCTGGGCCCCAGGGCTGGAGCAGCTCTGCAGGTGGGCTCTCACCTGAGTGGGGAGGAATCCCCTTGGTCTCCTTTTCCCTCCCCTTGTGGGGCTGAGGTTTTGGGCAGAGCAGCAGCAGCAGGAGCAGGAGAAGGGCTCCCGAGCTGGCAGAGAGGAGCTGGGGGCAGCCCATGGATCATTCTGGTCCCTGGCTCTGCCTGGAGCTGATGGAACAGGGACAAGGATCCCAGCGTGGCTGAGGCTCGGGGATGAAAGGCCCTGAGCTGTCTGTGTGAGACGGTGCTCAAAGGGAAGAAAGGGGGAAAAAATTAACTCCACATTCTTGTAACCACTTGAACAAGACGCAAATAAAATGGAGCAAGGCTTTTGTGTGTGTGTGTGTTGGGGTGTTTGTGAGCTGGGATTTGCAGAGCAGATCCATTATCCTTGATGAAAACGCTTTGACTGCTTTTTGTCAGAGCCCTTCTGTGCTCTAAGTGCTTCTCTTCATCATAATGGGCTTCCCTGATAGATATCCCTGCCATTGCCACCAATCCAGCTCCAAGCTTTATTCCTTTAGAATTTAAGAATGCGGGTTTTATGATAATGCTTTTCCTGTGGCTGCTGAGCAGTGCCCAGGGGTTTGAAGCATTTATTATTGCTAATAATCCATGTTTAATAGATCCGCTTTCTTCTGGAGATGGCAAAGAACTTGATCAATTTTGCAGAGGGGAATTATTTCACCTGGTAATGAAATGCCCTAAACTCCTGGGCCAGAAAAGGAGTGAGATGGGACAGAGCAGCTCAGCAGAAGAAATGCTGGGTGGTTTATGCAGCTGTAATGTGAATATCCTTTGCTATTTTGGGCACCTCCCTTCCTTCCAAGCAAGAACAAGCAAAAACAAAATTTTAAAAAATGAAGTGTGGTGCAGACGGAGATGAAGGACCTGGGGAGATGAGGGAAGGTCACTTTCCTGACACAACGGGACACGCGCAAGCAGCAGGAAGTCTGGTTTGAAGCTGTCAGGGATAGATCAGACGGGGCATCTTGGCCCCATGGCAGAGAATCCGTCAGGACTGGAGCCGGGTTTGATTTCTCCCTGAGCTGCTGACAGTGCCCAGCCCAGGGGTAGGACAGGGAGCTGGAGGAGAGCCCCAGGACGCGGAATCTGACGGGGCGCTCGGCGCCTGTCTCTGCGCTCCTCCGGGAGCACGGCGGGCACAAGGCAGCGTGGAGAATTACAATATTCCAGTCTCCTGCCAAGGGGGGTTGGGAAGGCAGAAACTTGGCTGGTTTGTGCTTCTGTGAATTTCAGATTGCTCAGCTACAGGAAAAGGGACTTGCAGGGGCAACAGGAATCTGCCCTGAACACGCCCTGTAACTGCGGGGTCCTCTTTGGGTACTGCTGTAAAACGGGGAGCAGTGGCCTGGGCTCGGCTGCCATGGACAATGAGGAGGTTGGGAGTCCTTGGAAAATGCCGAAAGGAATGGAATATCACCTGGTTCCAGGTTTTGACCTGCACATTTCTTGTGTGGATGGGTTCAAAGGGACCTGGGAAGATCAGGCTCATTGTCGCCTTGATGTTTTCACTTCCTCCTCTGTTTCACAGTTTCATAGTTTAAATTTGTTCTCACGCTCAGGTGTGTAAACACTAGCAATGTTTATCATAAATTTAAAGAGAATTTTCACTCCTGTTCTTAAAAATATAGACAGCTAAGAGACAGTTGTCTTAACCGATGGGAAGGCGTCAACCCTCTCCCCCAATCCTCAGCCTTTGTAAAAATACTATAAAATAGAGTCAGATCTTTTTAAATATATTTTTATAAAATCAAATAAATATAAATTTTTTTAAATTTTTTTAAATATATAGTTGATGCCTTCTCACCGGAGTGTGTGTGTGTGTCTGTGTGACGAATGGCGTCAGCTCAGGAATGACCGGGATCATTTCTGAGGCCTGAGGCAAAGGAAGGGGCTGACTTCCCTCAGCACTGCTGGCAGGGGTCTGTGGTCCCTACAGAAGGGCTGGGAGCTGTGCAAACCCACAGTCACCCTTTTCCTTGCTCATGTAAGCACTTAGAATCCCTAATTTTTCTTTTAAAGACATTTCCAGTCCGGTAGGTTTTGAGCTTTGCCTCTGCAGCTCCATTTATTCCCCTGGCGGGGTTTGTATCTGTCTGACCTTGTGAGTGGTGAATTCTTCCAGAAAAGGGTCCCAAACTTGGGGAATTTTGTTTTGGTGGTTGCTAGAGATGCTGCAGTAAAGGAACTGATGGCCCACGTCAATCCTCACCTCATCAGCAAGATTACTTCAGAATAAAGACATGTTGAGGATGAGAAATGTTCGCCTGATCTCCCAAATGCCTTTGCTGTTTAACTGTTGCATGAGCTAATTAGAATAGAAATTTTGCTCAATTTGAGGTTAACAGCCCTGAATTTCTTTAAGTCAACTGGGAGCTCATTTGGGCTTACCTGACAATTGGATCAATTTATCTCATTATGCCTATTAATTTGCTTTGCATTATGTTTCTGTTCAAGGACCGAACCTGACTGGCTTGACATTACTTTCCATTTTAAAACGTGTTTTTACTATTTTATTTGCTAATTACCATTTCATCTGCCATCTTCCCAACCCTGTGCCATGATGATATCCTTAGGAGGAGCAGCAGGATGGATTTTTCACGTACTTAAGTTGGGAAAACTCCCCAGTTTAGAGCACCAGCAGCTGTAGCTGTTCCTCAGCGACTGGTTTTAATCGATTTTAAGAGCATCCCCACCTCCTCCTCTACCTTTAGGACTCTCATCTCAGAAAAGGCTGCTGGGAGTGGATTTATTTGTGCCCAGGCTCAGGGCTGGCTGCGCGACACCACGGGGGGATGGCAGAACCAGGAAAGGTGACCCTGACCCCCGCTGAGAACACTTTATTTCAGGCTCCAGCAATTCAATATCCAAAGCAAAGCAATATTCTAAACCACTCTAAAAAGCAGCGGAGACTTTGTACTAAAAATACCCAAGGCTTTCCATTGAGCTGCTCCGGCTGAGGAGCGTTGTTTGCTCGGAGATAATTAGCAGAGTCCTCAGAGCTTTCTCTGTGGCTTTGTGCACGTCCTGACAGCCCAAAAACACAGAAGGAATTCAGCAAGGCTACTCGGAGCATCATCTAAATACCGGATTAATGACTCATCTCCCAGGTCGAGGGAAGAGGCAGAAAAGGCTGGAATGAAAAAGCAAAAACACCCATCCAGGGATAGCCATCGTCTCTCTGCTCCCCAGGAGCTGCCTTGGCCTTGCCAGGCAGAGGTCGAACCTTTCTGGTTGGAGCCTGTGGTGGTTTTAGGTTGAAACTGGGTGGAAACACTGATTTAGTGCAGTGGTTTTGGTTTCTGAATTCGTGATTTTTTTTGGTTAATGTAGTAAATAATGGGGTGGGTTGAGTGTTGGCTAAATGCTAGGGTACTTATTCTAGTTATTTGCTTTTTTTTTTTTTTAATGTCAGATAAGAATTACTAGGAGAGTAAAGCAGGTTTAAACTTTAAAAGGTATAAAGTATTAAACTTTATATTTTATCTTTAAGCTTTATATTATCCAGCCAAGTATTAAACATCCTTCTTAAAACTTGCAAGAAGGAAAACTTTAGGAAAAAAAGCTTTTTGGGGTTTGGTTTTGTTCCTTATAATGCTGTAGGGTGGAAGGAGATGTTTTAAGGTCCCTTCCAACTCAAACCATTGTGGGATTTTCTGATTTTCTGCCCCGTTTCCGCCATGAGATTGGAGTTGGAGATTGGGCTGCAGACAAGAACGTGGCTTAGTCAGATCAAGGCTTTGATGCTCAAGGCCTTGATCATCAAAGGGATGCACAAATTAAGTACCTGCAGCTTTGATTTCTCTCATTCACTGCTCCTTTTTCTTTTTTAAATTTTATTTTATTTTATTTTAATTTTCTTTTTATTTTATTTTATTTTATTTTATTTTATTTTACTCTTTAATAAAAGCAGTCCAGGCCACCTTTGGAAGGTACCTACAAACACCTGTGGGTGTGCAGAAGTCACAGGATTATTTCCTTGCCCAGGTTAGGCCCACCAGCTGCTTGTAAAGGGTTTTTTTCTCTGTTAGAGGTGCTTTTATGGCACTCCCTCAGTATTTAATATTATTCCGGTCTCTGGTATTGGCATCTGCATATGAGATGCGGAATCTCTCAGCAGCACAGGCTGATGTGACCTCGGGATGTGCTGTGTGATTGCAGATGATGTGAAATTTGCCTTCTGAACAAACTTTTATGACATTCTGTGAGGTCGATTCAGAAGCAGCCGTGTTGTACCTGGGGTTATTTAGAACTCCCTGGAACATCCCTGGGAGGGAAACGCAAAATGTCCCACAAGGGACACATTAAGCTCTTTTTTTTTTTTTTCCTGTTTAATTTGTAACAACCAAAATAATTTCTAGCACTGTCAGGGCAATAATAATTCTAACCTTACTTTGATTGCATTTCTAGTTAGTATTTTAATATTACAGGGATCAAAGGTGCTTCCATGCAGGTTTACTTGAGATTATGGTAAGATTTTTATGCTCAAAAAAAGCCCTATAAAATGCAAATGCTGCAGACTTAGTTCTTAAAATGAGTAACAACAAAACAGTTAAATGATATAAAAATAAAACCGATGCTCCTTAACTGAAACCATTTTAATTATTGTCATTTTAAAGCATGATATGAAAGAAAATCACCTTGTTAGGCTTTGCTGGCTGACACTGAGTCCTCCCTTGGTGCAAGGTCTGGGGAGGATTTTGTGCTAAATCACGTTTGGGACTTGCTCAGGGTTTTTGTGTTGTTCTCCTGCACAAGGTTAAAGATTCCCAGCAATAATTATATTTCCATTCATGTGAGTTTTCAATAGTCTCAGAAAAAACAAGATATTTTAATGCCTTTGCTTTGTGAGAGAATTTCCACATTCTTTTAAACACAGAAAACCTCAATATTTTCCTGTATTTTTGACAAGATAATTTTGATCTCCCAGAGTCTAATCTGAATTTCTGCCTATGCTCAGCATTGTCCAAGGCCAGTAAAGGTGGTACAAAGCTCAGCCCTTTGCTCAGCTGGATCACTCCTCTGTTTTTGACATCGGTCCTTTTGGGGCCAATTCGCCGTTTCAGGCACAATCCAAATCAGAACTTCTATCCCAAAGAAAATTCCTGTACTTGGCAGTAGGACCCTCAGTTTATTCAAGTTTTCCTGGATTCCAGAGCCCTGTGCTGGGAATTCTGAGGGAACTGTTTTTGCTGTTGCTGCCTGACCATGAAGCGCTGTTGATTTTTGAATTTTTTACTAGCAGAAAGTGCCACGGGAAGTTTCCATTTTCCCGAAGCCCATTTTCAGACAGATCACTTCCATTTGTGATGTGGTGCCATCCTTTAAATAACCCAATAATGACAAGGAAATCACCCAGCAATGCCCAGCACGAGCCTCCATGGCTCCTCCTTGGGCACCCAAAAACGTCTACTCTTATTCTAATTACTTTTTACTATTTCTTCCTCAAAAATTTTGGGATATGGTGTGGTGTGAGTAGATTTTTTCCATGTAATTCTCTAATCTGTGTGTGGAGTAATGCAGATTTCTGGTGGTTCGTGTTCTCTCCTGCGCTTTCTCTGTGCATGCCTGGCAGTGGCTGCAGTGCAGTGAGCAGAGAAGAGCTCCCAAACCAGCCCGGTTGGTGTCAAAATTATTTCATCATTAATGATTTTACTACACTGAAACTCGCTGCCCTTTGTCTTGTTGCTCAAATAAAATTATAATCCTCACTTGCATAAGACCTCTGTGGCTTGGAAACTGAAGTCGTGATGTTTGGAATTCAAAAGCAGGATGAAACTGGCTGTTCAAGTGCAGAAAAACTGGATTTTTTTTTCTTTTCTGGAGAGACAGGAATGACTGCAGAGGGTAGATTTCATTTAAAAGGGAGGCTGGGGAGAAGCCGTTCTCACCAGAGTCTGCATTTCTGGCAAACATGTCATTCCTCTGCTTATTTATCATCTCCCCTTCATAAATGTCAAGTGTAACAACAAAAGGCTTTAATAAACTTGTCAGAATTGTTTCATGCCAGATTGTGTGAAAAGGTTATGGATAATAATAAAAACAAGACCTGAAACAAGCCTGAATTCCGCTCCAGGAGGAGCCTTGGTCTCTGTGTCTCTCCTGAGAACTTTCTGCTTCGCTGCTGCAGTTAGAAGAAGGAATTATTTTGTACCATGCATTAAACCCCACATCAGAACCACGTATGTGCACATGCTACTGAGCAGAAAAAGGAGTATTTTAAGCCAGGCATTTCAGGCCTGATGACTCAATTTGAGGAGCTGGTGACAAGCTCCCTTTCTGAGATATGTCAGATAACAAGAAATAACCTGGCACCTTCCTGCTCATCGAAATTTTATTTTTTTTGTTTGAAGCCAGCAAGGATCAGAATAGGTTGGTTTTTAGTGTTTGGTTTTTTTTTTTTTTTTTGGACCCAGTTCAGCAAAGCACTTGCCTCAGCGCTCAACTTTAACTGGTTATGTGCAATTTGTTGCTATTTATTAAAAGCACGGAGTACATCTTATCACTGAGTGAGCTGCTGTCCTCCCACGCTGCCTCCACCGCATTTAATTCTCCCCTCTCCATCCGCTTGCATAATCATTCCATTACAATGGCTTGGGGAAGGAGTAATTGGTTTCAGATGTTCCTGGGTGACCGGTTTCTGCCTGAGCACTCAGCCGGGGACCCTGCGTTCCCCACAGAGTGTTTGGCGTTGCTTGGATTGCTGACGGTTCCCCGAGTGCTCATCTCAAAGATTTCCTCCTGGCCACGCTCTTATTTTTGCTTGACCTTGCACGGGTGTATTCCAAAGGAAATGTTGTTCAGATGTTCTGGAGTGAATCACTGTAATAATGTACACACAGCGCCCAGCTTGGAGCAGCCATTAGCTCGTGTAATTACTGCTCCTGTCTGTTTTACTGCTCGTTAATGATTTGTGTTGTGCACAAAGCCCCGGTGCTGCTCCGGGTTTGCGTCTCTGCGGGCTCTGGGGGTGAAGAGGCTCCTGTTCCCTAAACAGAGAAAGAATCAGGAGGTCAGAGGGGTGAATGTGAGCCCTGCAGTGCCTGCGGTTCCCCAGCTGGGCAGTGGCAGGGCTGGGAACAGACAGTTTATGATTTAGGGAGTGAAATGTCGCAGGATCGCTGAGGCTGGAAAAGCCCTCGCAGACCGTGGAATCTAAGCTGTGCCTGATCCCCTCCTTGTCCCCAGCCCAGAGCACTCAGTGCTGCCTCCAGCCCTTCCTTGGATGAGGGCTCGATATTTCTGAGCCTGAATTTCAGCTCGCTGACCATCGCCGGCTCCTTTCCCAAGGGAAAGCTGCCAACAGTTTCTCTTTCCAAACCATCTCTCTGCGTGTCTCAGCACAGGCTCAGCAAACAGTGTTCCCTTTGCCAGAACAACTGTCCCAGGGGTTGTTTCCTATTCCTGAACCCATGGAGAGCAGTGTCAGTGCCATGGAGCAATAACAGACCTTTTTACACAGCGTGTTCTAAAAGGAACTGCTGGGATTGTAAATAAAGCTTCTTTCTCTGCTGACAGCTCCGTGGAGTCAATCCATTTCATGTCCTACCATGACATCCTGTATTCCTTTCTGTGTTGGGGCCTGCGTGCACAAGGTTTAGAGAATTTTCTGTGCCTGGAATTCCCACAGCAGGGCTCATCCCATGGGGCACTGCCCCTTGCAGTGGCACATCTGGAGGCAGCCCAAAGTGGCCGTGACCCTGCTGCCCACCAGCACCTTCGGCTGCCCAAGATCTAAACTGGTGCTTCATTCCTCAGCTTGTCAGGGAGGGATGCAAAGGCGGGTGTTGCCCTGATTTCTCAGCCTCTGATGTGCCTCACAGTTTTAAGATGTTTTCATAGTTCTTAGTTCTTTTCTCACACATGGGTGTTATAAATAGAAGCAATGTTTTTGTTAGATAAAGTTGGTTTACATTTTCTTCTTGGAGGAATGGACAGCTGATGGACAGTTGTCCTGACCAACGGGATGGGGAGAGGTGTCAGCCTTTTCCCCAATCCCTGGCCTTTGTAGAAATACTATAAAATGGAGTCAAATCTTGTAATAAACAGTTCATACCTTCTCACCAGACAGTGTCTGTGTGTGTGTGTGATTGTGTGTCCAACAGCGACAGGCGGGGGTTTGTTCAACAGAAACAGAACGAAATAAAGAGAGAAATATGAAGAGATAAAGAATGCTGATCTCTGTTAGTAAGTGCTATTCTAATTACTAGCAGAGAACCTTTTCTTCCCCCAGGGCCAGTGAAACGGGAGCGCGGCCGTGGAACCGGCTGAGGCTGCGGTGGTGTCGTCTCCTCTTCCTCTCCCTCCCTCCCAGCTGCTGAACGCTGGCTCCTCATGTTTGCTCAGAGATTCCTGCCCAGCTCGGGCTGTTCCACTCCGTGATCAGCAGCTGCCCTCAGGGACAGCCCCACTCAGGCCCAGCACGTGCACAGGGGGTGCTGAAAACTTCCAGGGATGGGATCCCTGAAATACTTACAGGGAAAAATGTTGAACTCAGGGATTCCCTGGAGGAAAGAGCTGCCGAGTCCTGAAATGGGGGAGTGATTATGGCACCAATGTTTTTGTGTGAATCCCTCCCTGAGCCGGGTCTCTGTATCTCAATTAAATATCTGTGTCTAATTTCAGGGTGTTAATTCTTGACTCCAGCCTCACTGCCATGGCTCTCCTTGAGTTAAACATTCACCATTTCTCATCCAGGAGCTGTGCTGGGCTTTTCCTGCCACTGATGTAACTTGGGCAGCAAAAAATGGGATTTGAGCTGTAGGGCAGCTATAATTAGTACAGATTCCCCTTATTTGTGAACCCTGGTGGAGGTCAGAGCTGTGGGCTGTAGTCTGACCTTCACCTTAAGCCTCTGAAATTAAATTCCTTGCCTGAGTTGGGACACCAGGGTTAAGGTGACAAGCTAGGAGTAAGAAAAAAAAAAACCCAAAAAATTTTATTATGTGCAAAATATGACCAACAGGTTAAACTGTGAGGTGAAAAACTTGAGTAGAAGGCTGGAATCTGGCTCTGGAACAGATGCAGCCCAAGAGCAAAATAAGAGGCTTTAATAATGACATGAGTCTGAAATGAAAAGGATTAGTTGGTTTGCAATAAAAGCTAAGGGAAAGAAGGAACATGAACAAAACAAAATAATTTTGGGAGTGGAGAAAAAAAAAACCCCTATAGCTGTTTGGAGAAGGGAGATTGAAGTTCAGCAAAGGCTGTGAAAGTCACAGTGAAATCTCAAATACAGTGAACAATAATGATGGAGAGAACTGATTCTGGGCTGTTTGCTTGCATTGCCTTCAATTTCTAAATCTGCTGGATGAAAGGCATGAAAAAGGACAAGTGTGAAAATCAAACCCAATAAGGGAAATTAGGGGGAATTAATGAGGAACAGTTCAGAAATTCTTTTGCTGCCCTTGTTTATTGATGAGCATTTAGGAGTTCCCACAGCAGCTCAAGGATTTAGATCCTGACAAACTGTAAATGCTTTACATCACATTGCAAACTGTAAATGTTTTTCCTGAATGGACAATGTTGGAGGAGTTTTCCTGGGGGGGTTGTCCTTCTGCTGAGGCTGTTCCTGAGGGAATCCTGGAATGGTTTGGGTGGGAAGGGACCTCAAAGCCCATCCAGTGCCCACCATGGACAGCGACACCTCCCGCTGTCCCAGGGGGCTCCAGCCTGGCCTTGGGCACTGCCAGGGATCCAGGGGCAGCCACAGCTCCTCTGGGAATTCCAGCCCAGCCCCTCCCCACCCTCACAGCCAGGAATTCCTTCCTAAATGGCATATTATTATTAATAATAATAATAATAATACCGCTGGGGCTGTTATCGCTGATCATTTGATGAGACTCATCCAGGTTAAAATCCCAGCTCTCTCCAGTACCTGGGCTCAGTTCTGGTCCATGCTCATCCATCAGAGCCACACTGGAAGCAGAACTCGGATTCTGAACTCCTTCCCATGTGAGGAGAGATGGTTGCAGAGTTTCTTAGTGATTTATGCTCAGGCATTTTTCATCAGGAAACGCTGGAGAATTGTTTTAGCACTATCACACCTCTCTGATTCATTTTTCTCTGTGAAGTCATTTCTGGGAGGCCAAATTGCAGAGAGATACCGGGAGGAGGGGGTGTTTGTGATGGGAGGAATGGGAACATTTCCTGTTACAGATAATGCTGCAGCTGTAATTCTTGGTGATAGACCAATTCCAAATTCTGGTATCTCCTCTTTCAACAGGGGATGAGGGTTCCACTTCTGTAAAACATAACATATCTTGATTGGGTATAATTTAAGGGTTTTCACCTCTTCTAAGACTTGAGAGAATTGAGATTTTCAGTTTTCCAGGCGGGTTCGCATCTGCTCTGTGCTACATCAGAACATAACAGAGAAGACGCATCCGTGTGCCAAAAATTTAGTTGGTGGTTTAGACACAAGACAGGAATTGTATTGCTGAAATTTATTTTCAGGGCTGCAGATCCAGGAAAGGATTTGCTGGAGAGAGACGGCACCGAAGCTGCTGCAGTTGGAGCCTGACTGACAATCAGAGAAGAGGCAGGGCCCTGTGGTGGATTGAATTCTTCCTGGTGGGGAGAGAACTCCGAAAAGAAATGGACTTCTCTAATGTAATTACTTGTGTTTGACCCCAGAGTTACGGAGCTCTCTGACTCCATCTTTGTTGCCCTGATTTTTCAACCTNGTCCTGACCAACGGGATGGGGAGAGGTGTCAACCTTCTCCCCCAGTCCCTGGCCTGTGTAGAAATACTATAAAATGGAGCCAGATTTTGTAATTAACAGTTCCTGCCTTCTCACCAAAGTGTGTGCGTGTGTGTTTGTGTGTCCAACAACGACAATCCTTGTTTAATTCCGCTGTGGAAAAAGGAGACCACAGACCTGGGACCCATTTTATCCAGGCCATTATTCTGATGGAGAATCTTGGAGACTTTTTGCGATGCTGAAAAGGGATAAAGAACCTCAGCAGAAAGGAGCGGTAAAGCTTTGGTGATGTGTCTGCCTGCATCATGAAGGGAAAAATTCTGTAGGGTTCCTTTTATTAGTAATAAAAAATATACACAAGCAGTGATTGAGTCAGAAACTGGAAGCAGAGATTTTAAACACAATTATCTTACTACTCATTATAAACACTTGGGGTGCAACAACCCTGTGTGGGCCTTTTTATGAGTTGAAATGAATCCTTTAATTTGTTTAATCATTATAAGTCATTTGAAGCATTGGTAACTTGTACACAGTAAAAGCTAATGATTCTCAAATATTAAAATGTGGGCTATAAAGAGATTTTCGTGCTGTGGTTTAAATTCTAGACCATGCCCTGGCCATTAGTGACCTGGAGAGTGACACTGTCATTTGTGACTTAATTGGCACAGCTCGGGCAGTTTGTCCTGGTGCCAGTTCTTTTGAAGATGTGGGTGCTCAGTGTCCTCCCTCAATAGAAAACCCACTGAACATCCAGCAAAATCTGGTTTTGTCATTAACACAAATGGCAAAGTTAAAACACGCTGTTAAATATCCAATAAATCTTTAGTGTCTTTCTTTTGACCTGATCAAAGGCTCTGTAGTGATACAACTGCAGCTGATAATTTAAGAAAATGTCTTTTATTTTGTGCTGCCAGTCCTGGGGACAATGGCCCCGTGCTTCGGATCAATAGATATTTTCTTCCAGGGCTGATTTAGCTTTGACTGAAAAGGAAAGCAATTAAGTCAGGCGTGGAGGGTTTGGAAGTGTGCAGATGTATTCATGGGGATGGCAGCTTAATGACCTACTTCTGATGATAATATTGAAACGATAACGTGTTTCAAGTAAATATCAAATGCCAGCCAAACAGTTACCATAGTAATGATAAAGGAAATGTAATTGCAGTCAATCAAATGAATATTCAGTTGATGCAGTTAATTTGCACAAAGGTGCACTCATTTCAAACCTGTGTTTTATGATGTCCAAGCAGGGATTTTTCTGCATCTGGCAAACCATTTCTCATTCTTCAAAACTTCTGTTGGGAAAATTCCGTTGTGGAACACTGGGCAATTGCACAGGTGCTTTAAGACAGAGTTCAGTATTTATTTGTTTTCCAAATCTTTATGAAGATGGATATTCCAGCCAGGGAAAAGCCTGGCCTCATTTCTTTGGAGGAAAGCAACAGTTGAGTTGTCTCTTGTTTCCTGATGTTCCTGTCACATGGAGATAAAAGGTTTTATTCATTCCAATTGACTTGTTCAACATTTCCCTGGAAATTTCCTGCATAATCACGGTCATGATTCTATTCCTAAGCTTGCATATTCAAATTTTCAGGGAAATGTGTATCAGGCTTAAATATCCTCTGCGTGGGATAAAGACAGTGCAGGACCACTTGGAGGATCCTTGAAGACACAAGAAGGGACAGAGAGGTGCTGGTGAAAATATCACTGTGTGTTACCATGGTCCTTAAAAACAGAGGATTTTCTCAATGATGTCCATAATGATAAATATTTATTTCCATTCCTAAAGGAATGCCATTGCTGCTGTCTCCAGAATGTCCTTGAGTATGTTTTTAGTGTGACTTTAATCAAATGTCATTTTAACTCCAGTCCTATGCTGCAAATCTCTGGTGAAATTCTATTAATTTTCAATTAAACTTCAAGTAAACCAATTAGCATTCTCATTTCTATGGAGCAACAAAGGCAGAATCTGTAATGAGTCTTTCCAGTTGCTCACAGAGGAATAAATGGTCTGGATGGATTTCTCCAGTGTGTATCTCTGGGAAACTTTGTCGAGTATATTACCTTTATCATCTCCTCTTCTGCTTCAAGCTCTTAATTGGCTTTCTTGTGGCGTACAAAACCATTTCCAGCCCCTTCTCTCCCCAAGCTGCATTCCAGAATTCTTTGTCTTCACTGGAAATCTTTAACCTTGCACAAAAGTGTGTTTTCATCAAAGTCAGAGCTGAGGCCGGCACTGTGCAACCCTCCTTGTCCTGAACAACTCCAGGACATCCATTTGATGGAGGGCAGGAGAAGGAATTTTCCCTTTTCATTCTAAGTGCGCGAATGGAAGTGTCTGAGTTATCCCAGCTGGGAACAGGCTCCAACCCAGCTCGTTTGTGCCTCTCACCAGCATTTCAACCTTTCACTTCCTCCTCCTGCTGCCTGCTCCGTGCAGACAGAGGCGATCCCTGCGCTGAGGAGCTTCTTTATCAAAATGTATTCCCTGATGAGGACCCCCGGAGCTCCCCCAGGGTGGGGATCAGAACTTCCATCATCCCTCCGAGCCTGTAGCTGTCTGTGGTGCTCAGCCCCTGCCTCCATGAGGGGTTTAATCCCATTGCTGGCTGCCCAGCACTCTTCCCCTGGCTGGTGCCACCTCCAGAGCCTCTGTGACCACGTGTGGAGCGGTCCCTGAGCGGAGCAGGGAGGTTTGGTTGGGTTGGTTCCGTGCCAGGTTCTCTGTGTGAAATGGAGCCGCTGCAGCTGCTGCTCAAAGCAGCGCTGGAGCCAGGCTGGAGTCACGCTCGTCTCTTCCCATATCCTTTAAACTTGAAAGCCTGGCACAGACTCAGCCTGGCTGAGTTTCACTCTGAAATCACAAAGCACTCGAGTCAGGAGGCTCAGCCAGGTCTGGGAGGTGTCCTTGGTACTTGGGAGGGGACTGCGCTCTCTGAGGGACACCCAGAGCACCTCGGGTGGTTCCTGCTGTGGAATGCCAATGACAGCACCACGGGGAAACCCACAGAGCCACTTTCCACCTCCAAAAATAGAATTATTTCTGCTAAGGGCAGAGGAGATTTAGCTCGGAATCACTGAGGGTGGAAATGAGCTGCAGGATCATCGAGTCCAACCTGTGCCTGATCCCCACCTTGTCCCCAGGCCAGAGCTCTCAGTGCCACCTTGGACACCTCCAGGGGTGGGGACTCCAAACCTCCCTGGGCAGCCCCTGCCAAGGCCTGGCCGCCTTTTCCATGGAGAAATTCCTGCTGATGTCCAACCTGAACCTCCTCTGGCACAACCTGAGGCCGTTCCCTCTTGTTTTCCACTTTTTACCTGGAAGCAGAGCCTGACCTCCCCCTTCCTAAAGCCTCCTTCAGGCAGCTGTAGAGGGCAACCAATTCACCCCAGATAAAGTCCAGAGCCAAGCAGAGATAAACCAGACAGCCCTGAGAGGGAAAATCGCTGCTGAGGGCATTTCTGTCTCTATTTCTCAATACTACAGCCTGTCATAGGCTGATGTTAACTGGCACCAAATTAAGCGAAATTCCCTGAATTGAGACTTAGATCAAAAGATTGGGGGGAAAACAAACAAAAACATTAAAAAAAAAAATCCAAAACCAAAACCAAAAAAAACCCAAACCAAAAAAAAACCCCAAAAAACCCCCACAAAAACAACAACAACAAAAAAACCAAAACCAAAAAAAACCCCCAAAAAACCCAAACCCCCTCCCCCAAAACACCAAAAAACCACAAACCTCCGGATTTCACTGTTTGCAGGTGCAAAGAAGTTTATAAGGCTCCTAAACAAGTCTCAGTGGGATGTGCAGGTTCTTATGGCCCGTGGCTCTTTAAATTTCTATTTCTCTGTCCTCTCAGGAACCTGAAACCTCCTAAACAGGGAGCTGTTGGTGCAGCAGGTGGAGTCCTGGCTGTGTTCTGCTGAGCTGGAAGCAGAGGATATTACTGCCATGGCACTTGGCCCCTTCCTGCTGCAGCCCTCGCAAACAGCACAGGAGTTAAGTGGCCGGAACTTGTAGGAACAGGAGAAATCGTGTTAAATTAAATAGAGCAAAAAAATGGGGGTGTTTGGGCAACAGGAGCCTTTTACAATATGGTTTGGCTGTTTCAGGAGAGAGCAGCAGGGAGGAGGAAATCCAGAGCTCCAGCTGCTATTCCTGACGAAACAGGGAAAGGTAACACACAGGAAGGAGGTGAGCCAGCAGGAGCTGGGGGAACACAGCCCTTGGCCGCCCAGGAGGCTGAAAAAGCAAACAAAGAGCAATGAAAACACCTGACTGAATCTTCCTGATGCCAAAAGCAAAAGGATGCACCAAAACCTAAATCTAATGTGTGCCCTGTTCATGGAGATGGGGCTGATGAGGAGCCAACAGGACCTGGCCTCATTCCACTGCTCCAAGAGAAAACCCCCTGTGCCCTGGGCCAGGCTCCCCATTGCTGCAGCAGCCCTCGCGTCCGAGGGTAGAAATGAGCCGAGACACAGACTGCTTGTTCAGCACAGCACGGAAAGGGCCCTGGTTTATTCCTGGTCACAGCTCAGCCACCCTGACTCCAACCATGCCCTGGCTCTGGCTGCAGCAACTCCTGCTGGAGGTTTCCCTTGCAGCCTCTGACTGCNTGACGTCACAGCAGGGATTTCTCTCTCCCCAGGATCCTTCTTCTTCATCCTTCTCACCAGCTCACCCCCTCCATTCTATCACACTTACCTTGTTTGGATATAGCTGTGACTCATCGGGGCCGGGTCACCTGTATTCCCTTTTTTCTAGACCCCGTGGCATTCCAGGGGCGATGAGGGAGCTGTTCTGGGCACAGGATCCATACCAGGCATCCCAAAAATCCCATCCAGCTCTTGGAGGCTACATGGTCACTCCACTCACAGGGTTTTACTTCAGTTTTAAAGTATCGATGAGATAATTTAAAAACTTCTTGTACTGTTCTCAGAGCAGTTCAGTTGGTGAGACAGAAGCAGAACAGGTTGAGCTAAAGGTTGAGGGTTTAAATGCACATTTCTCCTGCATTTCATGCTATTTTTGCCCACATGACTCTGAGCTCAGTCCAGTGAAGTGAAACACTCTGAAGTTACATCCCTGGACTGAGAATAGCCTCCTTCTTTAAGGAAGAAATTCCATGCAAATCCTTTTTCATTTTCTTTTCACATATTTTTTTTTTGCAGCAGAAGAAACAGTGCAGGGTTATTAATGCTGCGGGTTGCAGAACTGACCTTGGCTTTGACAAAAAACCATTTTCAATTTTAACTCTAAAGGACTTTGGAAAATCTCAGTATGAATAAGTTTATTATTTTAATAATAATAGTATGTGTTACTGTGCTGTGTGGTATGAAAGTAGGGGTCTCCTGTGCATTTTTGCAGCTGAGCCAACACACCTAGTGTTTGAAATTCCCTTTATAGTAAATATATTTTTAAATGCTGGCCTTGAGCAGACTGAAAGTATTACTGTGACCATTGCTGGTGTTTGAGACTAATGGTAATAACAATAATTTGGGAATCTTTCTGCAGTCCCCTGATGAAAGTGAACGAGTAATTACAGATTTGAATTAATTATGTTGCCCTGGAGTTAAGTGAGATGCCAAAGGCTAAATGGGTCCCCCAGGGGTGGTGACAGAGCTGAACACAAATATTTTCACCTCTGTGCCTTCCCTGTCCTCAGGGTTGTTGTGTCTGGACCCCACAGCCTGAGGGAAGAGGCTTCTCCATGAAAATGTGCGGCCAAAGAGCTGAAGAGCCTTTGGAGAGCTCCAGAGTCCTCAGGGAAGTTTATAAACACACTCCTGCAAATCCACTTAGTTTATATACTCGTGGTGACCCATTAGAGAAAACAGCCCAGTGACAAACTGTTGTAATTAGAGAAAATCAGCCAATCCACTAATTGCAGACACGATCCATCCGGAGAATTTATATATTAAAATACCCAAGTACTTACAGGACTTTCAAAGGGGAAGCCAAAGAATTGTTTTCTTCCCCTTTACAAGGGGAGAAAATGTCTGGAAGCCTGACCTTCCTAAGGGCCTGGAAGTGGTGTAAAGGTGAATTTTTGTCACAGTTTTCTTACCTCTTAAAGCAGTCGCAGCTCTTCGGATGACACCTCAGAACCAGTGAACTCCCTGGGGAGGAGTTTTTGTTTGGTTTGTGACCCAGTGGAATTCCTGGTGTGAGTTTGAACAGATTGTGATCAATATCACATGTTGATGTCCAGTGGTTTTCCCCGGATATACTTGAAAAATTATTTTCCCAGCGGCAATAATAATAGTTAATTATTATTTAACTTGGTTCTGTATTAGCTATTACTGTAACTGATCATTTGGAATAAATAAGCTCTTCATTTCCATTCCTGCAAAATTTCTGTGCCAATCCTTAACAGGAGAAAAAAAAATGAGGGGAAGCAGAGGTGGCTGTGCTTAGCTGCAGTAATTTTTGACACAGTGTGTAATTATGTCTGTAATTCCATTTAGCACATGTGGACGCAGCAAATGAGATAAATACAGGAGTGGCTTCCCTTGTGCAAGTATCCCAGCCTCCTGACTGGCAAGGAAAAGGTGGAATTTTCACTCTTCCAGGTTTGTGCTCTACTCCACAAGAGCCCATTTACACCATAAATGGAGTTGCTGGTTGAAATAAAAGTGAAAAATGAAGGAATTAGGGCATTTAGGGAAGGAAGAGCTGCAGTGTGGACAGAAATGGTGCTGCCAATGATGCCTCACTTTGCAAAAAGCTGATGGTATAAACAGGAAAGAAGTGGGGAAAAGCTTGTGGGGGGTTGTTCAGGTTCCCAGTAGCCTGAATTTTTATTCTCTTTCCAACACAAACCAAGCCAGTATCAAAGACAAAGCCAAGGCAACACCAGAAAGGATTTACACTTATTTTTTTCCTTCCCTGAAAAGCAGCACAGAAGAGAGATTGGGAACTTCAGAGAGCTGCCTTGGAGACTGGGATATTTATCCAGAGAAGCACAGGTGGACTGAGGAGCTTCATTCCCTACCTGCTCCTCATTTTCATTCAGGAAATTGTCAGGAAATGAAGGAAAGGCCAGATTAAAGGATTCTGGATCGTTCTTCCTTCACCAAAGGAGAAGAAACCTTTGGAAGGAGGAATCCAGCAGGTACCAGCTCCAGACTGTGATTCAGTTGTTCATCCCAGCCTGTCATACTGAGGGCTTTGGAATCCTTAAAAATAAAGCAAACCAAAAAAACCCAACCCAAACCAACCAAAAAAAAAAACCCTCAAAAAACCCAAACCAAACAAAACCTCCCCAAAACACCCCTAAAAAACCCTTCGAACCAAACAAAAAAACCCCCAAAACAACAAAAAAACCCCAAACTAAAACCAAATCAAACAAAAAGAATGGAACAAAACCAAACCAATCCAAACAAAACCAAGCAAACAGAAAAAAAAAAAAGAAAAAGAAAAAAAAGGCAGGAAAAAAGTAAGTGTGTCCTGTCTTTAGTGGGTTTTTGCTTGTTTGTGGTTTATTTTTTTTTTCAGGTTTGCATTCAGAATGCAAAACTGTCCATTCTGGGCGTTTTATCTCTCCAAGCAGTTTGACAAAAACAGGTTAAATACATTCAAAATCCCATTTCCTCAGCCGCTTTCTCATAGCTTCAATGATCTCTGGTTGGGGTTTTTTGGGGGGGAGGAGGACACAAGGCTGGCAAGGGCTGGAGGTGAATTGGTTTTGGCCATTGCCTGACAGATTGTGCTGGAACGTGGGGGTTTGGGGCAGATTTTTTCTGTAATTCTTCAAACATTTGTGCAAAGCAAAACCTCTCCAAGTGGAAAACCCCAAGAGCTGAAGCCCCAAGTAACGCAAGGCATTCTAGGATTGACGTTTCCAATGGAAGCAGAATTAGGAAACTGCCCAGCACTGGCACAGGGTTTATTTAAGACTTGTGAGCTAATTTGACTGACCTTTTCCAGTGTCTCATTTCACGCCCGGTTCCATTTAAATCAGAAGCAGAGCAGGGGCATTTAAAGCTTTAGTCTGATGTATTTATTAGTGGTGAAACACTTACATCATAACTCTCTTTGTCCTTGCATTCAGCACATGCAAATTTCACATGAAAATGCACAAAGTTTTGGAGTGATTCTTGCTGTTCCATATTTCTCTCATTCCCTGGGTGTTGGAGTCCAGGGCAGGTGGAAAACCCCTGGAACTGCNACACCTGGGCAATGATTTGTGGTCCCTGTGCTTATTTTGCCCTCCCTGTTTTTGATGTGTATCTGCAGAGAGCACTGAGCAGCCATCCAGGGCGGGCTGCAGCTTATTTTAGGGCCAGTTATGCAAACACATTTCTGCTGTTTACCCAGCAAGGTTTGAGTTGCGCTGACTTCCCTGACAAAGCAAAGTGGAAACCAGCACGGGGATAAAAGTTGGGGAATAAAAAGAGGAAGGATGATAAAAGTGCCATTTTTCCTCTTAAGAACAAAGCTGTTTTACACTTTGCCACAAACCCCTGCTTGGTAATATATTTAGGATGATTTAGGAGCGCTTTAGCTTTTTAGGGGTGGATTGCAGGATTTCTGGAGCTGTGCAGTTCCTGTAGAGTTTTGAATAAATGAAATACTATCTTAGCTATTGTCCTCCATTACTGAACTATCAGAGCCACTCTTAATCTTTAATGTTCTTACTCTGACAACAGCCCTGGGACTCAGGCAAATTCTATTATTCCTTTCACACGTGAAGAACTGAGGAACAAAGAGGCTCAGACAGATTTTCTTCTCAGGCTGCTTGCCTTGGTTTGAGTGAGAACTCTCATCTCAGTCTTCTCTCTGCATAGAAGTTTCTTAGTGGTGCAGTATTAATTGGGGAAACTTCAAAATTCCTTTAAAAAACAATTAAGGAGGTCAGGATGTAAGGCTGAAGTCAGTGGAAGTGAAATGAATTCTTTCTGTACAAAATGTTTTGGTTAAAGTCGTTGAAATTAAAAATATTTATTTTTAACACACTATGAATTCTCTTTGCAGAAGGTAAATAGAGTCTGAACTGCTTTTTAGAGGAACTAATTTGGATTTAGGGGGATTATGTGATGTGATGACTGGAGTAACAAATTGATGCCTTTTCCTTTGAAATATGAAATAATTCAAAGTGATTTTTCAAAATACGAGAATGGGGAATCCAGAAAGTTTAACAGTAGAGGTGATTATCCCTTTGGGTCATTGTATCACCAAGATTGTAGGGGAAAAACCTGCACATTCCTCCCGTTCCCAGATGTACCAAACCCTTCTGTGCTGACTCAGACTGCCTGAACTTCCCTGAGATTTGCTGGGCCGGTGAATAAAACCAACTCCCCATTTCTGTGGTGATTCCCAGGAAGCAGAACCTGCCAGGTTTGGGTTCCTGTCCTGCAAAAAGGCCTCGAGGAGCTGCCCCCAGCCCAGAGCCTTCCCCAGCTCCCTCAAACAAAGAGAGGAATTTCCCCTCTCTGCCACAAAATCAGATTGTGCAGCCCCCGCGGAGCCCCGTCTCTGTCACGGCAGGACACGGAATGGATTGACTCCATGGAGCTGTCAGCAGAGAAAGAAGCTTTATTTACAATCCCAGCAGTTTCTTTTAGAACAGGCTGTGTAAAAAGGTCTGTTATTGCTCCATGGCACTGACACTGCTCTCCATGGGTTCAGGAATAGGAAACAACCCCTGGGACAGTTGTTCTGGCAAAGGGAACACTGTTTGCTGAGCCTGTGCTGAGACACGCAGAGAGATGTTTTGGAAAGAGAAACTGTTGGCAGCTTTCCCTTGGGAAAGGAGCCGGCAATGGTCAGCAAGCTGAAATCCAGGCTCAGAAATGTGGAGCCCACATGACCCCAAGTGGGATTTCTCCCAGCTAATAAACTCCACACCCAGCTCATGGCTGTCATTGCATGGCTTGAACTTTGTGCCTGTTTTTGACCCAGGAACAAGAAAGCTCTGGCAGTGTCTGAAGCTTTGTGCAGAGATTTCTTTTTACCCAGCTCAGCAAATGCTTGCAGGTTTTCATTGATATTCCCAGTTGTGTCTCCAGAAACAAATGATGGGTGGGGACAGGAGCAGAATGAACACACTCAGAGCCCTCTGGGGGTTCAGCTGGGAATCCCAGTGCTGGGTCTAAAAGGGGAAGGTTAAAACCCTTTGTTCAGCAGCAGTGCTGGAGGCCGGGCAGAATTTGGGAACCAAATACATAAAATCTGTTATTTTAGGTGCGTCCGTGGTGACTGACTGTTTGATCCGCCACACTTCCCTTCCAAACAGTTTTCTATTCAAATGGGGCTTCTCAAGGGAAATGACTCCTTGTAACCAAGCTTTGGTTCTCTTCAATATGGAATTAAAACTCCCTTTCTACACCAGGCACTCTGCCTGCAGCAGCTTTTTGTCTCACCTCGCCCCTGGCCAGGGAGGGCAACTCCAAACTTGGATTTCTGCTCCAAGTCAGTAATTTGCCTTTATCTTCCTATTTATTCACTGGGGGAAAAAAAAATCCCATTAATTGATTTCTTTATTTGCCTTGAGATCCGCTGATAAATGTTGTATTACCCATTTATACACTACCTATAATGCACTGAATAATCACACAAGCAGCTGTTAAATAATAAATTCCACAATAATTATTTGTTATGGCTGAGGAGTTGGTTGGTTTTTTTTTTTTTAAGGGATGCTGAGAAGACCAAGTGGCAGATCGCCATAAATTTGCTGTTCTTTGGGCTGATTTTATCTCCACACACCTGAGCGTTTCCAGGCACAAAGCTTCATTTTCTGTGCGGGAATGAGATGTCAGGGAAATGTCTCCTGCAGGTCACTCGGGCTGGATGGGATGACTTCATCCTCCTGCTGCCGTGACTCTTCTGCAGATGAGCCCTGGATGGGAAGTAGGCGATGAAATGTCCTGGTGAGAAAGATTTTTGTTTTATTTCACGGGGCTTTCCTTGAATTTTAGATCAATCTGATGGTGGAGGGGAGGGAAAAACAAGCTGCTTTTGCCTGGGAAAAGTTAAAATGCTGATAATGTTGGCTGGTTTTTATCAGTGGAGATAAGAGGATTGCCTTCATTAACATTTGTTCATTTGTTCTTTCATTTGCAGCTCCTTTTGTGGTGCTGAAACCCAACTTTCTCCTTACAGCCTATGGAAATAACCTGCAAAAGGATCTTTTTCCAGCCAGGTTACATTTCTTGCTCTTTCCTCTGCACTTTCCAGTTGCTGTGCATCATTTATTGCTCCTGCAAATGCAGTTCTGCACTCCAGTTCCTCCTGGTGATGGATAAAGTTGTGTATCCTCAGCTTTTCTGGTCAGGATCTTCCAGCATGGAATAATTTTTGTTTCAAGTCCTTGATCTGTGAAACGTGGGACACTTTAGATGAATCAGAGCCTCCAAGAGCCTTTTTTCTCTTTAATATTTTGGCTTTGCATGCCTGTGAATATCACTTCCATTTCTTCCATATTTTTAAGGCAGTAAGAGGAAAAAAAAAATAAAGCCCATCCTAAATACAATGGCAGCAGTTGAAGTCACATTATTTGTGCAAGCAACAGCCTGAAGCCCTGTGCTGGATTTCAAGCAGGCCATGCCCTGTGCAAAGTTCCAGGTGCTTGAAAGGAAGCGGAGCGGCACAGTTAAGGAGCACAGTTTGAACAGCAAAAGGCGGTTTTGATGAGGATTTATTTCACGTTCCCCGCACTTCTTACCCTGCTCAGTGTCGCGGTGCCTTCAGAGANCACTGCCCAGTTCCACGAAAAGCACGGAATTTCAGCCCCAGGAGTGGGAGTGTCAAAGCCTGTGAGGGCGAGCCGGGGATGAGGAGAGCTGGTTTGGGGCATCAGAGGAGAGGCTGCACTGAGTGAACGCCGATTAAAGCTCTGCAGAGGTTTTTGCTCCATTCCCCAGGGAAGTCCAAGGGAGCTGATCCCAGCAAAAATCCTGACTGGGCCTCTCTGGGACTTCAGCTGGAGGTTTTTTAATGAAGTTATTCATGGTGCGTGGAACAGTTCCCTCCTGAGGAGAAAATGAAACACCCCAAGGGTTTCAGATGGCAACTTTGATGCTGCTGCAGACCAAAAGTCTCATAATTCAAGGTTTTACCTAGATAAGAGGAGGAGGGAACACCCACAGGCAAAGCCACCGGCACAGGATCCCTCTGTGAGGAAAACCACTGTCGCTGTTCGACACACAGACACACACACTGGTGAGAAGGCAGGAACTGTTTGTTATTAAATCTGACTCCATTTTATAGTATTTCTACACAGACCGGGGACTGGGGGAGGCTGACACCTCTCCCCATCCCATTGGTCAGTACAACTGTCCATCAGCTGTCCATAGCTCTAAAACAAAGAATGTAAAAACTACCTTGAATTAAGGAAAACATTGCTTCTGTTTATAACCCCCGTGTGTGAGAAACAACCTGAACTATGAAAACCGTGAAACAGAAGAGAAGGCTGAAAAATCAGGGCGACAACCACCATGTTTGGGTTCAAACTGAAAGAGGCAAAATTAGGTGAGATAAATGGAAATTCCTCCCTGAGAGGGTGGGGAGGGGCTGGGATGGAATTCCCAGAGGAGCTGTGGCTGCCCCTGGATCCCTGGCAGTGCCCAGGGCCAGGCTGGAGCCCCTGGGGCAGTGGGAGGTGTCCCTGCCATGGCAGGGGGGGCCCTGGGTGGGATTTCAGGTCCTTGAACCCAAACCATCTCATGATTCCAGGATGTTCTGGATCGGCTGTGCCTGTGTTTGTGTTCAGAGTCACTCTCAGGTTTAACAGGAGCCACAAATGCTCAGTGTGGAGAAGAGAGTTTGGAAATCTGCTGGAAAATGGTGGCAGCAAAACAAACCCACTGATGTAGAACAGTCATTTCCCAGTGACACACTTTCAATTGCATGAAGCTTTCCAAAAATTCCATGCATGGAGTAACAAGCAGAACTAATGAAGACCTTTTTGTTCGCAGCACGTGAATCTGAAGCTGAGGACTGAAGATGCTGGAAGGTGAATTTGGGGAAACTTTACTGACTTTGGAAACACAGAACGGATTCTCAGCTTCCCCCTGGCACTTTCTCCTCAAAAATTTACAAATGTCATTTTTTTTTTTGCCACTGGAAATCCCTTCCATGGAGCTGGAGAGGAGGGAAATGTATTCCCTCAAAAAGCAACATCTGGGATCCTCAGCCAGCAGGGATGCTGGAGATGCTGAGCAGAATTATCATCATTTTCAGGTGGGAGTAGGGGCTGTGTGACACTCAGGGTGTGAAGATTGAGGCCATAAATTATTCCAGATATTTGCAAAGTTTCCCTGCTCCAAGCTGACTTTTATTTCTGTTCAGCTGCTTGTCTGACTGGGTTTAGCTTTAAGAGAAAAAAAAAAAAAAGAGGGAAACCACCCACATAGTCAAGTTTTCAATTAATCAGAATTGGATTACAATAAAAGCTCAAGAATCATCATACAGTGCTGTTAATTAGATTAGTTGCTGACTAGAAGGATCCTGTTGTATGTTGAAATAATTGCAGTAAACAACGCAGTTGGAAAAAAGAATCAGATTTTCCACCGTGAAATTGTAAACTTGGAGCTTGTTTCTGTCTCTGCGTGTTAATTACTGCATTGTAATTTATTTCTCACTTCCTGTTATGTAAATACCTGACATTTGCCGCCCAGAGAAGCACATCACTGTCCTAGGAATGTTTTAGACCAGGAGAAAACAGAGTTTGGAATCCTAAATCCCTGTTTCTCCTACCCTGGGCGTGTCCTGGCTGTTTCACGTTCTGGTTTTCCCACCTGATCAGGAGAAATCGGGTGGTTCTGGGCACTCTGGGTTTGTGGCAGAGCCAGCAAGTGACTCCCTGCTCCTGTGAGGGACTGGAGCTTTTGCAAAAACTCAGAAATTTTGGGGCCAAAGCATTTTTGCCTCTCTCTGAAGTCACTCTCCCCTGCATTTCCCTCCTGCTCAGTATTGCTGGGTGATTAAAAATAATATTTTTGTGTTAACCATCTCCTTGGGAGCAAGGTTCTCCAGTGAATTGTGCATTTCTGCCTCCTTCTCCTCACCCCTCAGCGTAAAAACCTCTGACATTGAGGGGAAACTCTGATGTCCACCCAAAGCTTTACACCCCTCCTGAATTTGGACATGAACGTGGTCTGCCAGGAGTGAGAAATTGCTCCAATTGTTTATTTTAGAACTTCCTGGATGGACATTTTCACTTGAAGTCAGACTCCTGCATAGAGCAGAAGTGGTTCAAGGTCCGGCACCGGAGAGATCCCTGCCCACTCCAGAAACAAGAATTTGCAGTGGCACCACAATGGGCTGGGAATGGCTTTTCCAACTTCTGATCTGAGCTCTTTAAGTAATTCATAAACCTCTTGCTGCTCCCCTGCTGTTCATGTTGCAAGTAAAAAAATAAAGTCATCTGTGTGGGGTGTGGCATCCTAGCAAAGAAATTCCAAAGGAAAAGGTTGAAATGCTCATGATTTACTCAGACTCCGTGCAAAATGCTCAATGCTGAAAGAAATTCTTTCCTGCAGTGTGGGATCTGGGTGTTCCAGCTTTGAGCTGTGCAGGAGACTGAGAGGCTCTGGGACAGCGGGGACGAGAGATCCCTGGAACCCAGGGCAGCTCCTGGAGCGTGGTTCATTGCAGAGGCCGTGGGGATCAGGGCTTTGCTCCAGCTGCCGGCTGTCGTGGTTGGACACACAGACACATACACTGACTTTGGTGAGAGGAAGGAACTGTTTATTACAAAATCTGACTCCACTTTTATAGTATTTCTACACAGGCCAGGGACTGGGGGAGAAGGTTGACACCTCTCCCATCCCGTTGGTCCATCAGCTGTCCATAGCTCTAAGACAAAGAATGTAAACTACCTTGAATTAAGGGAAACATCGCTTCTGTTGATAACACCTGTGCGTGAGAAACAACCTAAAAACTGTGAGCTGTGAAACACAAACAGGAGGCTGAAAAGTCAGAGCAACAGCCGGCCACAGCTGAAGCTGCCCCGAGAGAGAGCCGAGTCCCTGCTCCAGAACATTCTCTCTCTGTCTGTGTTGGATATTCTGATTTACACTCACCAACCAGTACAAGGCACAAATCCTATAGAATTTACATACAGCCTATAAGAATTACCACATTATCTGTTACATTTTAAACCCTACAAGCTGATTCCCAGACCCTTTTTTCTTCCCTGCTGCATTTGCAGGATCCCTCGACCTTTGGGCCCTTGGCATCCCTAGATTTGCCCGGGGCATTGTTCAACCAGGGGAGCTTCTCCTTCAGCTGCTGAGCCGTTGTCTCTGCAGTTGTTCAGTGACTGAAGGCTCGGCATCTCGGGTCCCAAAGCTCGCCCTCATCTCAACTCCGCTTAGAGGTTTTATGTTTTCAAAATCTTCTGCTAAGCAATCGTATTTATAAGGCTTTCCTACTTCATCTTCCCCAACAGAGCTGGATGCCACAGAGTTGGAAGATTTCCTGATGGAAAATGTCACAGGAATGTGAATATTCAAAGGCTTGGACACCCCCAGTTATGTCTGTGTGGCCCTGTGGCAAATCCATACCCCCCAAAATCAGGAGCAGGACTCCTCAGGTAGAAATATTGAGCTTTTCCACCGCTGTGATTCCAAATCCATCTTTAGCAAGAGTTGGCAAAGTGAAATATTGAACCTGCTCGTCTTTTACAACCTTGGCAGTGATAAAAGATCTCATCTCTGTTGTGTTAGAATGTTGAAATGTATATTTAATATGCCTCATAAATGAGTGGGCTTTTGCAGGTGTTGAATTTCAGGCCGAAAAAGGGGAAGAAAAATTAATTGAATGAATCAGAATGTGATGGTCCAAGTAAATGTTAAACCCACGTGGCATCAGTGATTTAGTCGGTGCATTTTTAATATCAAAAGGACATCGACAGCACCTTTTAAGAAATCGATTTGCAGTCAGTTCGATTTAAAAAATCTGAAAAACAATTCAGATTTGTAGGGCCTGGTTGAGCTGCTCTGAATGTGGAGCCTCCTGGCTTACAGGGCATGGAAGTGGAACTGAAAATTGATGTGACCCTCTGCACCCACAGGCGCTGCCAAAAACCACCTGCAGCTTTCTGGTTCACAAAGAAATTGATTTACATCATTTTCAGTGGTATTTAGTTGTTTTAAAAATGGATTTAAGAGTTGCAGCACACCACACCAGCAAGTTATTAACTGCATTTAGAGATGCATGAGTTTATTGGGCTTAATCTCAAGTATTGGTGGTGGGCAGGTGTTAAATACGAGGCTGAGGTTTGGATTTGGTTTCCAGCTCTCCCACAGACCCCTCCCCAAATCTGTTCCAAATGAATTAAATGCTGCTAAAAAAATTAATCCCTTTCAAGAAGAGGGATTTAATGAAATTTTAAAGATTTTTCCAGCCTCAGCCCCAAAGGGGACCAAAATTCTTCCATGCTCAAGGAAGATTTTGGAGCCCTGCACCAATCCCAGACAGGTGTGTCTTAATTTATAATAATAAATTGTTATTTATATAATCATTCATAGTAATTTAATACTCCCTGTAGTGTTCCCACTGTTATTTCTTAAATTACAATCAAATTGTTTGGTCGCAAGAGCTGAGAGTTTTACCTCAGTTTAGAACTGACCAACAGAGAGCTTAATTTGACCTCAGCTGAGAATTTTCCTTGAGGTGTCCCTGCAGAGGTGAATTGTCCTTCCCAAACATTAAAGGCAGCGAAATGACCTGGAATAGGCATCCTGTGATAGGAGTCTGACCATAAAACAGATGCTTTTTCATTAAGTTTAGGCATAAAAACAAAGTTCTTCAGCTTTGGGAATCGGCTGGAATTGTGAAAGCCCCAACTGTGTCTTTTTGGGGGAAAATAGTTGTTTTTGCCACTACAAATCTGTCATTTTAGGGTGAAAAAAATCAAGGCTTGGAGGGTTCTGCCTGTATCCCTTTATTATGCTGCTAATCCATTTAATTTCTCACATCCGCCTGCCCATCAGGGTCCTCGGGTTTTTGTTGTGCTCCATCTTCTCCAGAAACTTCTAAATTCTCATTTTGCAGTGAGAGAAGAAAAATTATCCCTCGGCCTGCCAGGTCCTGAGCTCCAGGCCTGTACCTGAGGTTCGTTTTCTGAGTAAAACAACTTTATTAATCATCTTCTGCTGCTTCTTGCATGTTAAGGTGTGTTTGGGGGTAAATAAGTTGCATTTAAGTAACAGACACTTAAAAGTTGCACAAAATTAATTTCAGTCTTTTTTTGTTGTTGTTTGGTTTGGTTTGTAATGTGGTTGTTTTTTTTTTTTTTGGTTTGGTTTTTTGATATTTTTAGGTGTTTTGAGGTTTTTCTTTTTTGGTTCGGGTTTTTTTTTTTGTGAGCTCAGTGCTTTAATATGAAAAATTTTCCCAGGCTATAAAGAAGTAATTCCAGTTCAGATATTGTCTGTGAAGGGCCTATTAGGGTTTTTTTGGATTTTTTTTTTTTTTGATTGCCAGGCCTAGAGTAGGATTACAGAGCAAAGCAGGGAGATTGTATTTGTCCAGAAATGTCAGCTTTTTCCAAGAAATCCATACTGCAGGAGCTGGAGCAGAATCAACTGAGTTTTCCATTATTGGAAAAGCAGATTTATGAGGCATTGGAGGGGTACTTACATTACAAGATAAGGCTGGGAAGAACAGAGCAATGGGGCAATGAAAGACAGCTGAAAAACGCAATTTTTGGGAAAGGGCAACAAAATTTAGGAAGAGCCCAAATGGTTTGGGGGAGAATATCAGCAGCTGGGAGGGGAGGCCAAGACCAAGGCGTTTGTACCAGGTCAGTTCTGCCTAAATCTTTTATTCATCCCAAACCAGCGGATTCGGACTCAGAGAAATCCGGTTGGGCTGAATTATCTCAATAAAAAAACAGAGAGAAAATGGGGAAAATTCCAGTGTAAATTCAAAGGGAAAATGAGAAAAATTCCAGTGTAAATTCAAAGGGAAAATGAGAAAAATTCCAGTATAAATTCAAAGGGAAAATGAGAAAAATTCCTGTGTAAATTCAAAGGGAAAATGAGAAAAATTCCAGTATAAATTCAAAGGGAAAATGAGAAAAATTCCAGTGTAAATTCAAAGGGAAAATGAGAAAAATTCCAGTATAAATTCAAAGTGAAAATGAGAAAATTCCAGTGTAAATTCAAAGGGAAAATGAGAAAATTCCAGTGTAAATTCAAAGTGAAAATGAGAAAAATTCCAGTGTAAATTCAAAGGGAAAATGGAATGAATTCCAGTGTAAATTCAAAGGGAAAATGGGATGAATTTCAGTGCACGTTGTGTGATTTTTGTGCCCTCCCGTCATCTCTTCTGCATCTCCTCGTCCCCAGGATACCAGGGAAGACAATGAATTCTAACAGGAAATTCTGGATGTGGATATTTTTTTCTCTCTCCTGGGGAAACAATAATTATTTGGTGAGGAACATTGGCTGCATTACAGGAGTCACAAGTGACAGCTGCACAACAGCATCGAAATAAGAATTTCAGCCATTTTTAGGAACTTCTGCGTGGAACAGAAAATGTAGAGGCAATATTTGTGAACTCAGATTTGTGGAAGAAGCAAACACTGGCCCTAAATAACCCCTTTGAGTTCAATGGATGAATTTAACCTTTGTACAGAGTCAGAAAAATGTTTTTAATCACTTTATTCAGCTTTAAGCTGAGGGTGTGCAGACTCCAGCCAGAACCAATTCAGTCCCGCAGGATGACCTTCTTATTTTTTTCACTGGATTAAACTACAGAAATTTTAAATTACACCACAGAAACTACTGCAGAAATTTTATTGTTTATTTTTTAGAAAACCGAGTCTCCTTAAGTTATATGTTACATTTCATCCGTGCCCATAGCGGGGGTTTGGAACAAAATGATATTTAAGGTCCTTTCCAACCCAAACCAGTCTGTGATTTATGGTTTTGCGGGTAAATGAAACAAAATTTCACTTGAACGCTTTTGTTAGCACAGCCAGAGCACAGCGAAGGGTTGATGTGCAGCCCGCACGCTGTGTCAGATTTGTTTCCACGGGTGGCAAGGTCATTAAACATCATCTCTTGGCTCCAGGTGAAGTGGAAGATGCCGGGAAGGTAAATAAAACACCCTCCCTGCTCCCCACAGAAACACCCCAACCCTCCTGCCTGACAAACGGCAGAAATGCAATCAGGCTCGCTCAGCCCTTGGAGAAAAATGGGGTTATTAAATCCCAGATTAAAGATAGGGAATTGGTGATTTTATCTCTCTCACAGACAAGATCCAATTTAGCTGATAGGGAGCTGAACCTGAAGAGAATTCTGTAAGTTGTTTATTTCCCCCAGAAATGCACCGCTAATGTTTAATTTGCAAAACATGTCCTTGTTTATGTTCCTTTTCAACCCTTGTACCTGGCAGGAAGATTGTGGAAAAAATGGGGAGAGGACCTGCCGTGTTTTATTCATTTCCTGGGAGCAACCTGGGCTTGGTGAAGGTCAGCTCCAGCCGCAGGTGTCCAATTCCAGAAACTTCCAATGGGCTCTGAGCGCTCAAACCCTCCTGGAATTGCTGGAGGTTCTGCACCAAGCGGATGATTTTCCTGTTTTTTAAAAATCTCCTGCAAAATGGAGCTTCCAAAGGACATCTGTAATCTGCAAACTCACCAGGCTTCCCTGGAGCTCCCTCTGGTCCTTGGTGATGCAGCCGAGCTGGGCAGGAAGAGGAAAACAGGATGGCTTTTACAGAGCACAAGAGACTGGGAAATGTAATAGAAATTGTACAAATAAAAGGATTATTTTTAATTTTTTTTTTTCTCAGCAGTGAGAAATGGGATTTGCCAGTGCAGTTTTCCGGCCTGTCAAGATTTAAGTGACGCTTTGCTGTATTTGAGATTTCTTTGAGGGGCTGAAGCCTCACGGGAGCCGCTCCTGCAGGAAGCTCAGAGGACAGCGAGGTAACCGTGGGGAATCCGCAGGCTGAATTCCATCAGCATTCCTGCTCCCTCAGCACTGCCATGGAAGAGCCCTGCGAGGTGGGAAATCATTATCCCCACAGGAGGAATTAGTGGATAGGGAAGGGAATCCAAGGGAATGAGCTCACACTGGAATTCCATTGCTAACTCCACAATGCCCATCGAATTTCCATGTCTACAATGAGGGATCTGGAATGGGAACACTCCCTGTAGCTCATTAATGTGAGCAGGGGGAGAGCTCCTTCTGCTTTAACACAGAGTCCGTGGAGATATTTTCTCAGACTGCTTAAAAAAGCCTGGGTTCCCTCCAGTGAGGCATGCTCTGGAACGGGAGGTAAATCGAAGCCTAATGGCAAGTCCATTGGAAATAGCGAAAACTGAAATTAAATTCAGAGGGAAACAGCATTTCTTTGAAATGAAAAATAAAAGACCTGGACACCTCTGTGAGGGTCTGTCTGGCGAAATGTTTCAATGCAGCCGGTTCTCATCTGCAGTCCCACCTGGGGAAAAGAGCTGGGGTTAATTTTCCATCCATTTCTCGGCTGGCTGAGGCTGGTGTAGGGGCTCTGCTCCCTGGGCATCCCCAGGCCAGCCCCAATTCCGATTCCAGGTTTGCTGTTTCCCTGAGAGCAGGGGGAGATTGGCTCCCCGCCTGGGGGGGGTTTTGATGTTAGCCTTGCCTGTTCCCCAAAGCCAAGACTGGATGAATTTTGCTTTCCTGACCACAATTTTTGCTTGTATGTGAAGCAAACAACACAAGACACAAAATACCTCCCCTTTCTTATAACACTGGGTGGGTTTGCTCGGATTTTTTACGTCTGTTTTTCCTTCCCTTTGGAAAATGGGCCTGTTGGCTACTCCTTGTTTGGTTGTAGTTTGCTCTCCCTGTAGCAGCTGCTGGAAGGAGATGGGAAAACTGATTGTTGATGAAATATTAATTTAAAATGGTAACAAACTGCTGTGCTCAGAGCTGTGAGTCTGTCTGTCACGAAGGGGCCTGGAGTGACAGCACGAGGGGGATGGCTTCGAGCTGCCAGAGGGCAGGGTTAGATGGGATACTGGGAATAAATTCCTCCCTGTGGTGGCGGTGAAGCCCCGGAATGGATTTCCCAGCGGCTGCCCCATCCACGGAAGGATCCAAGGCCAGGTTGGATCAATGCAGTCTAGAGGAGGGTTGGAACAAGATGAGTTTCCAGGTCCCTTGCAACCGCAACCATCCCATGATCCTATAAATCTGCGGCAATAGCACCGCGCATGGCAGAACATCGCTGCGCTGCGATGGTGTCTGGGGCGGCAGTGCAGGATGTCAGCGGCAGTGTGTGTTCTACCACCTGCCCAAACCAGGGGGGTTCAGCAGCGCNTGTACTACTACGTTTTAAATTTAATTTTCCCAGTAAAGAACTGTTGTTCCTACTCCCATATCGTTGCCTGAGAGCCCCTTAATTTCAAAAAGATAATTTGGAGTGAGGGGGTTTACATTCTCCATTCCAAGGGAGGCTCCAGCTTTCCCTGGCAGACACCTGTCTTTCAAACCAAGGCAGACGTTTGGGATAACAAAGCTGTTGGAGAGGCGGATGGTGGTAATCAAATCCTGCATGGTACAAAACCCCCAGGTTTGGGTCTTTGTGGTACTGGGATTTGATTTGCAAACCCCTCACAGCTCAGGCCAGCTCTAATCCTGTGCACATCCAAATCCATGTCCAGATCCCAGCTGGATTTGTACCTCCTTTACAAGAGGAATAATCCCATCCTTCTGACCACGCTTTTTAGGTGCATTTATGCAGCACCTCACATTTTTTTTATCCAGACTCCTGGAAGAGGAATTTTCAGAGCCTTGGGAATGAAAGCTCTAGCCTGGCTTTGACGGATGGTCCTTTTATCCAGTGCTGTGCTGGTACTCATGCCCACAACACCCAAAGTATCACACACATTTTCCAATTGAATTGCTCTCCTCAGTGAAGAAAATCCATATTCTCTGCTCAACAGTGTGGACCAAAAGTCGAATAAACAGTAAAAAAATAAATGGAGTAACCAGGGATTAGCAGACAGTGCATTATGTTGATTACCCACATTGTCTTCAGCTTAATAAATTCTATTTTGCTGTAAGTCAGCTCAATTGTGTGTGAAAATAGAGAAGGTGGAAAATGAGACTGAACAAGAGGGTTAAATGACAGTGTGCCATTCCAGAGGCAATTAAAAACCAAAAACTCCAACCCTTGAGGAACAGAAAAAGAGGAAGTTTTGAAGTGTAAAATAAAAGACACAATTCTGTGTTAATGTGGGAAGTTAAAATTGTCTGTCCAAGGCTCATCATTAAACCTACACAAAGGCAGAACATTTTACTGCATCCTGTGGCATTTGCAATCCTAGAGACGGGCAAAGAGGATGGAACAGGAACTTCAAGCCATGATTTTGGCATCCAATTCACTGGATCCAGATCAAAATCCCTTGGATTTGCCATCACTGCTCTGTCCTCAGTGAATCCCTCCTGACCTGGGCTGTCCTAAGAACAACCCCGCGGCCAGAAGGTTTTAAGGAGCTCTTTGGGAGTCTCAGTTGATGTTAACCCTCATTTATTTATTCATCTGCTTTGGCTTGCCATGGGAATGATGGAATTTCCAGCAGACGGGGAGAAACCTGAAAATGCACAAAACACTCAGATTTGGCTGAGGAGAGAGGAACCAAGAACAAAGGGAAGGAAAAATCATGGAATAAAACCTCTGTGGTGTAGCTGAGCTGTTGATCCTGTAAATCTTTTTTTTTTCCTGCCTTGAAGCCAGGAATCGACACCCAGAGCTCCAGATGGAGCCAAGGAGGGGTGGAAGCACCCAGAAACCTTGGGGAAGGGGGCTGGTATTTAAGGAAGTGGTGTCATCTAGTGGTTACAGCAAAAGGCCAAGAAAAAAGGGCTCCTGGGTTGTGTTTCAGCATTTCCTCCCTGCTGAGTGATGGATTTACCTGGAAAATTTCCTTTCTCTGGGGGCGGAAGAAAGAGGTTGGCGGAGGAGGATGAGAAAACTTCAGGCCCAAGTGAGTTCTTGGGTTTGGAAAGGCAAAAATCAGAATGAGGTATCACTCAGTTTTGGAAGCCTCAGGTCAGTGCAGTGTTCTCCTGGGGGTCAGAGCCTGCCAGCACAGAAATCTGAAATTCTCACTGCCCGGGGCTCCCACAAATACCCAGCGTCACCCCAGGTCTGAAATTCTCACTGCCCGGGGCTCCCACCAATACCCAGGGTCACCCCAGGTCTGAAATTCTCACTGCCCGGGGCTCCCACCAATACCCAGGGTCACCCCAGCCTGGCGCAGCAGCGTCACCTCCCAGGCCTTGCTGAGATCTCCGCCAGCTTTAACGCTCTGCAAACATCTCCACGGAGAAGTTTCTTCCCTTTGGAAAACACGTTTGTGCCAGAATCACAACATTTCCCAGGAGGATGTGAGCTGAGGTAAGGTTCCAGGTGGAAGAATTGTCACAGCAAAGCGCTTGAAGTCGCTGCTTGGTTTGTCATAAAGTCAGAATAATTTCACTGAAGTTTTCGTAACTTTTAATTTTTTCAGGTCTTTGGTGACATCCTGGCATGTTTGGATGCGTGCAGAATGGAGCTGTTGTAGAACAGCACGCACAAGAATTTAAATTTTTGTTTCTTTATTTTAACTTTTGGTCAATAAGCAGATTTAAAGGTGTGATACAGGAGAAGGAAACGGCTGAGGCAGAAAATCAGCAGCAGGAGCTGAGCTTCATTTCTTAACCAGAGGCGGTTTATTTCTGCTTTTTGTTCTCTGTCCTAATCTCCAGATTTAGGACATAATCAATCTGTTAACTGGAGCCTACTAACAATAATTTAAAAGTTCAATAATTAAATTATTAATAATAATTTAATAAATAATAATAAATAGTTGAGAAAACCACAGGATATTCTGCGTTGGAAAGGCGCCACGAGGATCATTGAGTCCAAATCTTGAATCTCATCCAGAGATCCAGGCTGGGAGTTGAATTTTACCTCCTAAAACACACTTTGTAAATGTGTTTTTAAAGCTCGACTGTGCTCTGTGATGTCTGTTAATGGTTGATTAATAATAATTAATGTCCCCTTTAGAGGAGCAATTCTGAACATAAACTGAGATTGGATCAAGGAGAGCAAAGGCTTTTCCTAGAAAAACCCTGATTTATTTGGGAGTCTCTCTCTCTGCCTTCTCCCTTCAAACCCTCCCAGATCAAAGTCTCTTTTGCTGGAGTGTCCTTTTCTTTTCCCACTACTCCTGATGGTAAACGCGGCAAGTTCTTCCCTCAGGGGGCTCCGTCCAATAAATCTGGAGTGATATTATGCTAATAATATTCTTTGCATTAATAATGACACCTCCTGCTCAGCAAAACTTGGTATTTTTACTATTTTTTTTGGTTTTTTTCTCCTCGCTCCCATGAACTGCTATGCTTTGGGTTTGTGGTTGTTTATCCTCCCTCTCATTTTTTTTTTTTT
>WBMY01001673.1:66497-76983 GCA_013397315.1 Donacobius atricapilla
GTCACCCCAGGTCTGAAATTCTCACTGCCCGGGGCTCCCACAAATACCCAGGGTCACCCCAGGTCTGAAATTCTCACTGCCCGGGGCTCCCACAAATACCCAGGGTCACCCCAGGTCTGAAATTCTCACTGCCCGGGGCTCCCACAAATACCCAGGGTCACCCCAGGTCTGAAATTCTCACTGCCCGGGGCTCCCACAAATACCCAGGGTCACCCCAGGTCTGAAATTCTCACTGCCCGGGGCTCCCACAAATACCCAGGGTCACCCCAGGTCTGAAATTCTCACTGCCCGGGGCTCCCACAAATACCCAGGGTCACCCCAGGTCTGAAATTCTCACTGCCCGGGGCTCCCACAAATACCCAGGGTCACCCCAGGTCTGAAATTCTCACTGCCCGGGGCTCCCACAAATACCCAGGGTCACCCCAGGTCTGAAATTCTCACTGCCCGGGGCTCCCACAAATACCCAGGGTCACCCCAGGTCTGAAATTCTCACTGCCCGCGGCTCCCACCAATACCCAGGGTCACCCCAGGTCTGATATTCTCACTGCCCGGGGCTCCCACAAATACCCAGGGTCACCCCAGGTCTGAAATTCTCACTGCCCGGGGCTCCCACCAATACCCAGGGTCACCCCAGCCTGGCGCAGCAGCGTCACCTCCCAGGCCTTGCTGAGATCTCCGCCAGCTTTAACGCTCTGCAAACATCTCCACGGAGAAGTTTCTTCCCTTTGGAAAACACGTTTGTGCCAGAATCACAACATTTCCCAGGAGGATGTGAGCTGAGGTAAGGTTCCAGGTGGAAGAATTGTCACAGCAAAGCGCTTGAAGTCGCTGCTTGGTTTGTCATAAAGTCAGAATAATTTCACTGAAGTTTTCGTAACTTTTAATTTTTTCAGGTCTTTGGTGACATCCTGGCATGTTTGGATGCGTGCAGAGTGGAGCTGTTGTAAAACAGCACGCACAAGAATTTAAATTTTTGTTTCTTTATTTTAACTTTTGGTCAATAAGCAGATTTAAAGGTGTGATACAGGAGAAGGAAACGGCTGAGGCAGAAAATCAGCAGCAGGAGCTGAGCTTCATTTCTTAACCAGAGGCGGTTTATTTCTGCTTTTTGTTCTCTGTCCTAATCTCCAGATTTAGGACATAATCAATCTGTTAACTGGAGCCTACTAACAATAATTTAAAAGTTCAATAATTAAATTATTAATAATAATTTAATAAATAATAATAAATAGTTGAGAAAACCACAGGATATTCTGCGTTGGAAAGGCGCCACGAGGATCATTGAGTCCAAATCTTGAATCTCATCCAGAGATCCAGGCTGGGAGTTGAATTTTACCTCCTAAAACACACTTTGTAAATGTGTTTTTAAAGCTCGACTGTGCTCTGTGAGGTCTGTTAATGGTTGATTAATAATAATTAATGTCCCCTTTAGAGGAGCAATTCTGAACATAAACTGAGATTGGATCAAGGAGAGCAAAGGCTTTTCCTAGAAAAACCCTGATTTATTTGGGAGTCTCTCTCTCTGCCTTCTCCCTTCAAACCCTCCCAGATCAAAGTCTCTTTTGCTGGAGTGTCCTTTTCTTTTCCCACTACTCCTGATGGTAAACGCGGCAAGTTCTTCCCTCAGGGGGCTCCGTCCAATAAATCTGGAGTGATATTATGCTAATAATATTCTTTGCATTAATAATGACACCTCCTGCTCAGCAAAACTTGGTATTTTTACTTTTTTTTGGTTTTTTTCTCCTCGCTCCCATGAACTGCTACGCTTTGGGTTTGTGGTTGTTTATCCTCCCTCTCATTTTATTTTTTTTTCCTCCACTTTTTTGCCTCTGGATAGGAACTTTTATTGGATTATAGGAGTTAGGGTCAGTTAATCCACTCAGTGCCTAAATCTGACAAGGAAAGACCAGCTGAGTGCTGGGATTGACTTCCCTGCTCATCCACTGGACTTCTCTCACCAAAAAAAAAAAAAGGAGAAATTTCCAGCTCAGTTCTTTCAGGCCATGAGTTATAAAGAGTCTAAAGTGGCTGGGGAAAGTGCAGAGTTGAGAAGATTAAAAATCACCCTTTAAAACCCAAACCCAGCTTCTTGCAGCAGTTGTGTGAGGGCGGCTCGGTGGTTTTGGTTTATTCTCATTTAAGAACCACTTTGGAAATTCACAAACTTTTCTGCCAGTGTCCTGGGACTGATTTTGGCTCACAGTGACAAAACCAATTTGTAATGTCATTCCAGACCTGCATTCCCAGACAACGAGGGAATTGTTTGCAGGATTCCTGCATTTCTGCCCTTGCCGTGGCTGATTTTTGGGCTTGAATGAGCAAGGATTTCTTGGCCCTGTGAGTTGTTCCCATTTGGAGAGCAAACAGAGAAGAGTCAGGTTTTTTTTATGCGATCTTTTTTGGTTTCCAAAGGATGCTCAAGCGTCCCTAAAAGACAGCTGCAGTCAAACATGAAACCATTTATTATTAACGCTTCATAACCTCTTTTTTTTTTAAGTTAGCACCAACCAAAAGGTTCTTCTAAGCTTTTTTTCTCGTCTTAGTTTGCAGTTTAGTTTCATTTTTTTAGGTTTATTTAGTTTTTTCAAGTTTAGTTTATTTTTTTTAAGGTCACAGTCAGCTTGTGGTTTGTCACTTTTTTGGGTCTGTTAGCCAGAGGGGGGGAATTTCTGTTCTGTTTTTATGCTGTGCAGGAAAATGCTGAACAAACAGCAGGAATGAAGTAAAGGTTGGTTGAAATCTCAATATCCAAAACTCTGCCATGCCCTGAACCTCTACAGCCTTCCAGGAGCTGGGAGGGAAGAGATCATCCAGGAAGGAAGAAATAAACTCAACTGTTGTCTTACCCCAAAATCCAAACAGAGATAAAAAAAATTAGAATTCTTCCCGTAGTTCTATGAAGTTAAGACACTTTCGGATTTCCGATCAAATCCTTTTATCCCAAGTTATTTTTCTTTGTTTGAGGTGATTTTTCTGGGGGGATTTTGCATTCTTGGGCAGCTTGAATTCCTCCTGCGCTCTCCTGGTGCTTTATAGATGTGTGTGTGGGGGGTGCTATATCCATATTATAAATAAGAAAATAATTTCCCAAGGGTTTTAAAAACTTTTTTTTATTCATGACTCTTCCATGCATTCACTGCAAAACTTCTTGGAGATTTTTTGTTTGGCATTGACAGGATAAATCAGTTTAGGTTGGTTCATTTATTTGATATGTTGCTGACAAGCTCACAGGTTTTTGAGTGCTGAAAATGAGCGTCTGTTTAACTGCATTTGACAAAGAGGGGCGAGAAAAGGTAAAAAAAAAATCCCACTGGAGATTCCTGAGCATCGGCCTGCCGGGAGGAACCAACCCAAAGTCCTGCAGAGCCAGGAGAGCGCTGGGGGCATTTACAGAACCTGCTTGAGGGATTTCCTGGGCTGAAAATAAATCTGAGACCGAAAACTACCTTCAGCCCGGTTATCTTGGACACAGAGATGGAAATCAGAGCATTGGGAACGCTGTTTAGCCCTTAAATATTACAACTTCCATTTGTTGGCCAGTTGAGGTGGAAAATTGTTGATCAAGGCAGGTATGGAGAGGAAATAAAGGACAGAGTGGGGATTTTTCCTGGAGGTGCAGAATGGCTGAGGAGAATTCTCTGCCCTGGGCAGTGGAAGGGGTGGGTGAGGCAGGGAGAGACACAAGGGGCAGGTGACACAGGGGGGCAGGTGACACAGAGGGCAGGTGACACAGGGACAGGTGACACAGGGACAGGTGACACAGGGGACAGGGGACATAGGGAACAGGTGACAGCCCTGGCTGGCTCAGGGATCCAGAGCAGGTAGGGGGTGACACAAGGGGCAGGTGACAGCCCCGGCTGGTTATGGGACCCAAGGCAGGCAGAGGGTGACACAAGGAGCAGGTGACACAGGGACAGGTGACACAGGGGGGCAGGTGACACAGGGGACAGGTGACACAGGGGACAGGTGACAGCCCCGGCTGGCTCGGGGACCCAGAGCTTTGTGAGCAGCTGTTGAACTCCGCAGCTCTGAAGGCAGGCAGGGACAGAAAAGGCCCTTCAGATCTTTTTGTGCCTCCTGCAAGCCTTTGTCTCTCCCTTTTTCCTTCAAAGCAGCAATTTTCCTTTGTGCCTTTTTTTTTTTTTTGCTTTCTTTCTTTCTTTTTTTCCTTCTTTCCCTTTCCCAGGCCTGCTCAGCAAAGGCTCTCCTGGGAGCCGGGGTTGAACTTGGCACGCGGCGAGGCTGGAGCTCCGTGTCTGCACCACTGGCCAGGATAAATTGCGAACTGCAGGATTAATATTTCAAATGACTTCCTAATACAGGCAGCAGCGTGGCAGGGATCCAGGGAGCAGGGTTTTCCTGCTGAAATCTGCCTGCTCCTCTTAATACCCAGATATAAACTGTTTATTTTTAAAGCTGCTCCGTGGAAAGAGCAATGTTTTCGCTAATGGCAGATTCTGACACCCTTCTTTTGGCCTCCCACCAATTTCATTTCTACTTCTGGGGATTGTGCTGACTTTTTTGGGGGGTGGAATGCTGGAGAATTCAGCCAGGTTTGCAACTCTACTGCTGCAAATCTCTCTGGAGTTTGAATATCTTTGTTAGAACTTTGCCACGGTGAACCCTCCTATCCAACAGCGGTAATTTAGGTACACAAGGCTTTGGTTGTGCCACCATGACTTTTATCACCTTTTCAGGCAGTCTAACAAAGGACAGCACTTTTTTTCACTGCTGCAGGCATTGCCCATTTCAGATGATTCGGAACTTTGATCATCAGTTTTTTTCTTCGGTTTCGGTTTTATCTCATGGCATTGGTGACTCCAGAGGAGCTGATGCTGTAAGATCCTTCAGGCCAAATCCCAAAATGTCCCTTTCACACCCCTAATCCCAGAATTCAGGATTGTTGTGACAGCTCTGAACGTCTTCATTTGGAATATTTCCCCTTGCACACATTTATAAGCAGATAATGTGAATTATTTTGTTAGCTGAATTTTCTTAACCCTTTTAAGTCTCTAGGGATAAAAACCAGGGGGGTAACTTCTTTTTATTCCAGTTTGAGTCCGGACAAGATATTTGGGGGCACTGAAACAAACTGCTAAGAGCATCTGCATGGAGGAAGTCAGGGTGAAATCCATGACTTCTCAGGATGAAGTTTTCAAAAAAAACCTGTCAGCTGGACCATGGAAAACTGAAATCCCACCCAGGGTATGGCAGGTATGGGACTGCATGGGCTTCAAGGTCCTTCCAACCCAGACCAGTCTGGAATTCTCTTTGTTCCATGGCGCAGATGGGACATTTTCCAGCTGCCAGAACCTTCTCTGTTCCCTTATTAAACTACAATCCAGAGCTGTCCGGGCAGGGGATGTTTGCTGCTCACTCTGCAGGACCCGGGGGCTCCTGGGTTCCAAATTCCCAGGAAGGAGAGCAAGTTGCTCTCCTCCACCCACCCCTTCCACTGCCCAGGGCAGAGAATTCTCCTCAGCCATTCTGCACCTCCAGGAAAAAAAAAAAAACTACTCTGTCCTTTATTTCCTCTCCATACCTGATTTGGTCAACAATTTTCCACCTCAAATGGGTTGGGACTTGCTCCAGCCCACAGAACCGTCCAAGAGAGGCTGGCTGCAAACAGCGCAGAGCATTTCCCCTGGTCCTCACCATTAGTTTAGCTCCCCATAATTTGATTTATCAGGGGCAACCCCTCTGATCATCTCTGTCAGAGCACAGGAGGCAGAGGGAGACCAGGGAGGTTCCTGTGCTGCCTCTCAATCCATCAGGATCCACATCCCCTCAGAGGGAAGCGTTCCCAGCCTGATCACACCAGCACACCCCTGGCGTATGGCAAAGGGCTATTTGGAATTATTTACACAAGGAATGGCGAGGAAACTCCGAGAGTCTCTGATTAGAATTAATGCCTCGTGAGCTGGGCCGTCATCACCTCCCAGCGGGGCGGATCCACACCGGGAGGCGATGAATTGTTCTGCCTGGAAGAACTGGGGGGTTCGCAGAGGACTGGAGTGAGAGCAGGCCAGCAGAGCTGGGGAGGAGCCCAAAATTCTGCCCTCTCTCGGGGTGGGCATCAATGAGCCCCCCACATCCAGCTGTGCCCGTGCCAGATGTTGCTGCTGTCATCCACTGCCTCCAACATCAAATGCTCGCCACAGCTGCTGGGGCAGGGCTCCCAGAGCCCCAGAACTCCTTCAGGGCTGTTTATTCCTGTCAAAAGAGGAGCAAAGTCAATAAAAACTCTTTTTTTCCCCCTCAGGGATGTGGGTGCTGCTTGGCCACCACTGTGCAAGAGTTGCAGGAGATGGAAACTCCCTGTTCCAGCACAGCTGGGTCTGGAAGATTTCCCTCCTGAAAACAGGGGACAGAGATGTATTTTATCAATGGTTTCCCATCTCCTAAATTGAAATTCTCATTCAAAACCTCAGTGTTTGAACACTGGACATGTGGGCTCCGACTGTGGAGCACCATTCCCATTTCCAGAGGGATTTTTGCCCATCCCACACTTCTCCTGCTGCTGTTGGATGCGTTAGTACCTCAGTTGCTCCCACAATTTACCATATTTCACAGGGGTTTGGAGATTATATTTTATCTCACCACAGCTGCTGGGGCAGGGCTCCCAGAGCCCCAGGTCTCCTTCAGGGCTATTTATTCCTGTCAAAAGGGGAGCAAAGTTAATAAAAACTCTTTTTTTCCCCCTCAGGGATGTGGGTGCTGCTTGGCCACTGTTGTGCAAGAGTTGCCGGAGATGGAAACTCCTTGTTCCAGCACGGCTGGGTCTGGAAGATTTCCCTCCTGAAAACAGGAGGAGATGCATTTTATCCATGGTTTCCCATCTCCTAAACTGAAATTCTCATTCAAAATCTCAATGTTTGAACACTGGACGTGGGCTCCGACTGTGGAGCACCATTCCCATTTCCAGAGGGATTTTTGCCCATCCCACACTTCTCCTGCTGCTGTTGGATGCGTTAGTACCTCAGTTGCTCCCACAATTTACCATATTTCACAGGGGTTTGGAGATTATATTTTATCTCACCACAGCTGCTGGGGCAGGGCTCCCAGAGCCCCAGGTCTCCTTCAGGGCTATTTATTCCTGTCAAAAGGGGAGCAAAGTCAATAAAAACTCTTTTTTTCCCCCTCAGGGATGTGGGTGCTGCTTGGCCACCACTGTGCAAGAGTTGCAGGAGATGGAAACTCCCTGTTCCAGCACAGCTGGGTCTGGAAGATTTCCCTCCTGAAAACAGGGGACAGAGATGTATTTTATCAATGGTTTCCCATCTCCTAAATTGAAATTCTCATTCAAAACCTCAGTGTTTGAACACTGGACATGTGGGCTCCGACTGTGGAGCACCATTCCCATTTCCAGAGGGATTTTTGCCCATCCCACACTTCTCCTGCTGCTGTTGGATGCTTTTGTACCTCAGTTGATCTCACAGTTTACCATATTTCACAGGGATTTGGAGATGATATTTTATCCAGCTGCCTTTTGTGGACCTGGAGATCTGCCCTGATCCTTCCCCTGTTTGGAAGCAGGAATTGTGATTCCCCCCACGGAGCAGGGAGAGGGAGGACAGGGGAAGTGTAACCCGAAATATAAAAAACCCCACAATTCAGGCTGTTCTGATGACAGGCTCAGGTTTTGGCATGGTTCCTCCCAGGGGAAGTGGCAGGGATGGAAAACTCGGAGTTTTCCAAGGTGGAGTTTTCCTCTTGGAGCAGGGACGGGGAGAGGGCAGAGCCAGTGTGACCTCCAGGTCACAGCACGGGGAAATGTCCTCAGCAACGCTCTCGTTTCCCCTCTAAAACCATAAATATTCCGAGTGCTAATGGCAAAAAACCCAACAAAGCAATCCATCACTTTTGGGGAAATTGCCTGGATAGACAAAAAGCCCCACTGCTCCCTGCGCCGCTTCTCTTAGTCCTGTTTTATTGTTTCTACTTAATGAACTGGCAAATAAATTACAAAAATATGGTTTATAAGCCCATTCCTTATTAATTCCATATTTGCTGCAACAGGGTTGTATTTTGAGCATTAATGAATCAAGGAGATGGAAAAGCCTGGGAATTTAATTGCACAATTACCACTGCTGTAACATTTGTTTTAAGGATGTGACAAAGTTAATGGATGTTTTATTTATTTATTTCAAGTGATCTTCAAGTTAATATTTGCAAATTTAAAAAAAAAAAAGTTTCGTTTATTTTGCTTTATTTCCTCTCTCTGGCTTCTTCCTTTTTTAAAATTATTATTCATCTGTTGAACCAAAAAGGAGATAGATTATTTCTACATATCTCTATATTCTAATTATTTCTGTATATTTCTATATCCATCATTTTCTGTATAAACTTTTAACACTTCATCCATTTCCGTGTTTGAAGCTTCCCTAATGAAACAACTTCTTAAAATGGGCCTTTGAAAAAACTTCCCTGCAGAAAAGAAAAAAAAAGGATTCATCAAGGAAGGAAACCTCCCCCATTAATCCTGGGAGTGGAGGAGATATTATTGTTATTAATTCCAGTAATTAGGAGGAAAACATAACAAATTACTCCTAATAAGCCTTTCAGACAGGATTTTCTTTTAATCTCCAGGCTGATTTATATTTATTTTTATTTTTTCACCAGCTGAACTTGGCATTATCTGCACACTCTGCAGTGACCTTTATTTGCTTGCTGACAGGTACAAGCCAGAGGTTGAAATCAAAGTTATTTGGGGTTAATTTATTTTAATTTAACAGTCAGGACAAAATAAGAGGTGAAGGTACTTTTATTTTCTCAGTTTGTGGATGGATTTCTGCTCTCTCCATATATTTCTCCCTTAATTCTTCTAAATGTGGGAATATTTGTGATAAAAGACAAAACATTTTTCCAAGGAAAGGTGGCTCCACACCACCCCTTTTTTAGTAATTTTGGCTTCTCAAAATGATCTCTAAATGGACTCTAAATTTTTAAATTTTAAACCTCATTTTTAAATGAAATTAAATTATTTTATTAGAAACTTTATTATTATTTTAATTGTTCCTTTTTAATTAACTGCTATTTGCCCCTGTCAATACACTCAAACAGGACTATTTTACAGGAATGTAGCCAAAGGTTTAAAAAAATTTTTAGGGGTTTCCTCCTCTTGGTGGTTCCAGGGGCATTTGGGATGAGGGGGAATCCTTCAGAATCCTGAACCAGACGCTCCAGGTGTGGTTTTAACACACCTGGAAGTTTTATTTACTTCATTTTTGCGGGAGATGCAGCTCATCCAACCTGTGTAATCTTCCTGCCAAAGAGGATTTTCAAGACTAAATCTTTGTCAAAACTCGGCTGGGATTTAATTCTTTTATTCTTTTGAGAGGGAGAGAAGGGGAAACTTGAGACAGTTGTGGAAGACATTGGAAGGGAAATTTTGAAAGCATCCTGAATTTCCAGAGTGGGGAATTTTCATAAAGTGCTGTGGCTTTTTCTCCTGTGGGCTTTGGGATTTTAAAATCCCACTTTTTGAAACGGGGTGTGATTTCTTCCCTTGCTTTTTTGGCAGTTTCCATTCAGTTTAAGGCTCCTGAGTATAAACATAACAGGGAATTGTTTCCTTTTTTTGATTTAAATCCCTTTGGAATCAATAGTTGGCTGAAAAAAAAAAATCTTTTTTTGGAAGTGAAAACCAGCGCAGGGAAAGGAACCTTGAGCTCTCACTTTCCAGCTCTTGCCTTAATCAGCAATTCCTTATTTTAACTCTCTTTTCTCAAATTTAATGACAGCATTTTTAAGTACTTTTAAATTTTCTTCAGGTTGAATGCAGAGCTGCAAAAATTCCTTGCAGGGCTGCCCACGTGTGTCTTCACAGCCCAGAATTAACCACTTGCTGCTGCTAACTCAGATTTTCCCCGGGTTGGGTTCTTCTCCTTTGGGCAGCCTTTTTTCTGTGGCTTTGGGTCAGTTTTAGGTCAAGACTTGACCATATTTTTATTTTTATTTTTTTCTGTACATCACAGAACAAAAAGAACATTTTCCTCATGGTTCTGCTGAACAGGAGGCTTGAGAGTCGACCTGGAATATTTAAAAAATCAACTTCACCTTGAACTCCACAGTGCGAGCTGCTCCTGCTGCTCCTTACAACGTAAATTTTGTCTCCTGCTCCCTCTTACATTTTTTCCTGTTACTTATTTATAAGGCAGAATTCAATATTTTCTCTTGTTCCACTTGCTTAATCGCTTCCTTTTCTTCTCCGTGTTCCACCAAAACTCTCCTAAATCCAGAGCTTTGTTCCCAAACCTGCATCTGTATCTTTCTTCCATTCCAGGTATCACTTGAGCACCCCATATTTTAGTTTAGTTCAGTTTAGTTTAGTTTAGTTTAATTTATTTGATTTGATTTTATATCATATTATTTTATTTTATTTTATTTTTTATTTTCTATTATATTATATTATTTTATTTTATTTTATTTTATTTTTTATTTTATATTATATTATATTATTTTATTTTATTTTATTTTATTTTAT
>WBMY01001676.1:0-43234 GCA_013397315.1 Donacobius atricapilla
TATATATATATATATAAATGCAATTACATTATCAAGAACTTGCAGGAACAGCCCCAGCTTCCCTCTGTGGCAAAATTCGGGGATCCAATCTCCAGAAACCCTCATGGCTCTGCACTCCAGCAGGATAAAAGTACAGCACTGGGCATCGAAGCCCTGCTGGGGCTGGATCTTTAGGATGAGCAGAATTAGGAATCAAATCAGAAAATTACTTCCCCCCTCTGGATAAAATTGTGTGTTCATTTAGAAAAAATTTGAAAAAAAATCATTGTTGTAACTCACATCTTAAATGAATCCAATTAGCAAATCATGTAATGATTGATATTTGTTCTGACTTGTGTTCATGTTACACAAATTCCAGTGAGTAACTCTTTTCCTGGTGACTGCTTCCATTGACTGAATGGCTCCAATCCAGTGCACGAGAGGGTTTCATCCAAGTTTTCAGGCCAATATTATTTTTGACATGAAAACAAATAGTAGCACAACCTTTCTATATTAAAAAAAGGTAGGTTTTTTAAGCATTTGTGGTTCCACATTTTGTACAGAAAAGTTAGAATAACATTCACTGCTCCTTGAGCTTTTGAGAGGAAACTTCAGCATCATTTTTCACAGCCATTATTTTGCAGGCGAGAAGGGTATTTAGGTTCTGTTGCTTACCTGTAAGAACAGAGAGAAAGAAAGGAAATTCTTCACGGAGAATTCCCTTTGTTTGCCAATGGATCACATCCTCAGCTGCGTCTCTGTCAGTGTTCATGACAAAAAAACAAAGGTACGAACCACGCTGGGGTAGCAGGACATGTTTACATTGCAGCTCCGGATCTCTCATGTCAAATCTCAAGTGATCTGCACTGATTTGTTCTGTTTTTAGGCAGGAGCCCCTTGGGGGCTTTGAGCCAAAGCATTCTGTCTGTTCATTTTTTATTATTACGGTTGTGACTTTAAACAAGAGACTTTGCAATTTCATGAGAAAAAGATCAAAGCAAATGTGGTGTCACCATCACAATGTTACTTTTTTGGGAGCTAAATGTTAGTGTGCATTGATTAAAGTTTAGAGAAACGTGTTGTACTGTAGTTGCTGTTTGTACCACGCAGATGTGCACGTACGGTTTGGAAAGATATTTTCATTTTACATGAAATACAACTTTGCTAATAAAAGTTTGACTTGATGTAATCTTCAAAAGCCTTGGCTGCAATCAGCAAGTTTCTTTTGTTTGATTTGGGGGTTTTGTTTGATTCTTTTTTTCACTTGACGCTGTTTATTTGCCCGGATTCTGATTTAATTGTGACTCGCAGCCCTCTCTAGGCTGTGACCTGTGGGGTTTTTTTTTGGTTTCACGCCAAGGTTGAGCTGCCCTTGGCTTCCTCTGGGAATTTTTGGACACCATGGATCATCAGCCCTCTAAATATGATACCAAACAGGATGAAGCTGACCCACAAACAGCCTGAATTTTAATTCCTCATTGGCTCCACGTGATCCTCTCCTGGACCAAGCTATCACCCTAAATATTGTCAGCATCTCTCACAGGCTTTATTCACCCTGTTAGCAGCACAAAACCTCCCAGCACGCAGAGCTTCTACTCCTCTTCATTAAAGATCACCAGAATATTGGGAATTTTATAAATATCCAGGCACACACAAACCCAATAATACCTTTTTTGTTGTTGTTTTTTAATGAAAACGACGCTTGTGCCTAAAGCCGGAAATCCATATGTACTCATTTTATAGAAAATTAGCAAATGGGCTTTGTTTGCCAAGGGAAGCTGCTTGGCTCTTTCGTTACTCCCTCCCCTGTGCCCATCACCAATAAATATTCTCTGCCTGGATTAATTCCACTCTGTTTGCCCATGGGGAAGGTTCTGCAGGTGAACACAAATTCACCCTCCTGATACCTGGAACAGCCAAACTGAGGACTCATTAAAGGACAGCAGCCAAATCCATGGCAGCTGATATTGCTGAAAAATCCCTTTTTTAAAACGCATTTAACAGGAATCTGAAAGATCTGGTTAGTGCTCAAGTGTGTTGAGCATCGCCCTTGATGCTGGTGTGGTTTCTGTGCTGTTCTGAGTGTATTTCGCTGTATTTCAGTGAAGGAAATGCTCCCCTTTTTTTTTGCCACATTTTTTAGCTGCTTCACTTCAGCAGGAAGGCTTCGGGACATTTTTAATTCATTCTTCACCTGCAAGAACTGAATACCCACAGTGGGAATGCAGGCCTGTGCTAACAGGCATTCACCTTTCAGGGAGGCATCAAGGGCATCCCAAGAAGGTTTTATTATAATTCATATCCTGGAATAATGAGATTTACACTTTTCTCAGTAGCATAATGGGGAGGAGAAGGTCCTACAATCATGTGCTTCACTGGAGTGAGAATAAAGGTGCTGCTGCCACCAGCAGGTGTGTGGGAGCAGATCTCACAGAGGTTTAAGGATAAAACATGGGATTTATTTTCCTCTAGGAGGCAATTTACATGAAACATGCATTAAAAAAAATATTCCTGGGCTATTTTAAATGAGAGTGGAGTAACAAATTCTACTGGTGCGAGAGCTCTGGTTAATTATGTATAATTTTGAAAATACTTGATATTTTGCTTTTGGGACAAAGTTGTCTTTATTAGACCTGTGTTGGGGGCAGAGCATTCCTTCCAACGCTCAAATATTTCACTCTGCTCTTCAGTCTCACAAGGAAATGTCGCCACTTTTCCACTTCAGCACCTGGTAATCAGCTGGGAAGGCAGAGGAGCCCCTCAGTCACCCCCAGGTAAACACCAGCAGTCTCACTCTGCTGAAATTGAGCTCTGCAGATTTCTAAGCCTCATTTAACAAGACTTGGGTGTTGTTTTTACTGTGCTTGGAGCCCACATGATGTGGCTGAACCCACCCAGGAGAGCTGCCCCATCCCATAGCCTGGAAGTAGAAATGGGCATTTCTGCAAAAGAAACCACCACTCTTTGCATTTAATTTTATTTTTCCTATAGAGTTTATACTTCTGTGCTTCGTGTCCCTCCCAGCCCGGGGGTTGCAGCATGTTCCTCACCATTTGTTTGGGACATTGGGGCAGGAATATCTCAAACCACAAATAGGCAGCAGCGCCCTGAATTTGGGGGGGTTATTTTGCTTTCACCACATGGTTTTGTTTGGGAGCCCCAAAACTTGTTTGCAGTAGTTTTATTGACTTAAAACTCCAAAAATGGACGTTTTTGGTGGCTGTGCTTCACCTGGGATGTGAGGAGGAGTGGGAGGGTGGGAAGCCAGGGTGGCTGTGGCTGGCCCAGGACCAGAACTGGGTCACTCCCAGTTGCTCCTCCTGCAGAAATGGAACAGGATCTACCTCTTTGCTAATTATCCTGGTGGCAAATCAGCTTTTCCTTCCAGTTTGGGATGGAGTTACCCTCATGGCTGAGAAGTGACTTTCCCTCAGTGGGAACAGGAGCACAGGCTGTGGCTCCCACACCTCTCCTGGGCTGGGGATGGAGCTGGAGCTGCTGGAAGCCCCGTGGAAAGCTGGACCAGGTGAGAACAACCTGCAGTGGGAAGGAGGGTTTGGTGCTGCTTTACCTGGAAGAGAGTGTCAGAAGACCTTGCAGAGGAGATTTGGGGGGCTGGGACCCTTCCCAAGGGGGTTTGCTGTACCAGGGCTGGCTTTTCCCATTTTTTCCTTGGCTGGATGATGTTGCTGCTGTGCTGTCTCTCTTCTGGAGTAAGTTTGTTTGTCTCTAAGGCAGCCAGGCTGTCTCTCCTGCACAAACTTTCTTCTCTTCTTCCCCCTCCTGACTCTATCAGGATTTATCTGCGTTGATCCCTCAACTCCTCCATTCCTCAGAAAAGTTCCAGTTTTTTCTCTGTGCTGTGTTGAGGTTTCTTCTTCCCCATGCACATTTCTCCTCCCCTGTAACCTCCCCCATCTCTTTGGGGAAGTTATATTTCGCTGACAGCTGCACCTGGGATTTTGAACTGAGAGTGGATCCAGGTGTCTGAGCTTCCAGGCTTTCTGATACTTTAAAAAAAAAAAAAAAAGTGGTTTTTTTTTTAAAGAACACAATGATTTGTCCAAAGAAGTTCCCATTTGCTGCTCAGGGTGATGAAGAGAAGATGTGGGCAGGAGTTCAGGCCCTGCCCAGCGTGTTCCTGGTGTGGGCACCTGCCTGAGCCTGGTCCTGGGGTGGGATTTAACCCGGGAACTGCTGCTGTTGCTCCTCCTGTGCGTCTCTGCAGGTGGCCGGACACACGAGGCTGCTGCTATTTTGAAACGAGTTCTTCTTATGATTATTTATTAAATAATGAAAAGCATAAATGCAGTTTCTAATAAAAATCACCTCGCTATGTGTAAGCCTTTATGACTTCAGGCAGTCACCGTTCCAAACATTTATTTTCCCCTAAGTGGCAATTTATATGAAACATGCATTAAAAAAATATTCCTGGACTATTTAGAATGAGAGTGGAGTAACAACTTCCAGTGGTGCAGGAGCTCTGGTTAATTATTTATAATTTTGAAAAGTACATTTTCCAAGCTCAGCATGGAGCCCGGAGGCCACTAAATAAATAAATTTACATAAAATGCAGTGAAATCTGATCATTTGACACAGTAATTCACCTAATTTAAAAAAAAAAAAAATCTCGAGGCAAAAAAGGGTGCTGCAGAGAGGAGTGTCAGCAGAGGGATGTGGCAGTGGCAGGTGGAGTGGGAATAGCTCTGGAATACTTAATTGAGAGATGGAACAACACCATGGAAGCTGCTGAAGCCACTCGATTTCATTGCTGCCTCATCAGGATGAGGATGGGTTGAGGGGGAAATTGTCTCCTGGAAATATTTTGTTTCATTTCCCACAGCCATCAGTTGTTGAGAACTTAAAACTTGTTGATTGGTTTCTTGGAAAAATTGCTGAAAACCCAAAAACTCTTCACTTTTTTTAGTGCATCTTTTATGACTCCAAGGATGCAGATTATTTGCTGTCCCGGGTTTTGGCCATTTTTTCTGGGTGTTGTTTTCCTCTGCTGGGCTCACTCTCCTGCCAAGGTTTTCACTCTCCCAGGGCAGCAGCATCTCCTTGGCTTTACCTGGATCCAACTTTTCTGAACTTCTCAGCTCCTGGAGTCCCAGAATGACAGAATTAAGAGTAAGAGGAAGAATTCAAGTGTTGTGCTTTCAGATTATTTCAATAAGGGGAAAATAGAAGTACAGCCTGCCTCAAGGAATAAAGGTCACCAGGTTTAGTCTGATTTATTGAGAGTTCTGCACTGCAGATCACAAGGAAAAAAAAAAAAGAAATAGTTACAAAGAAAATAGTTCCAAAAAAAAAAAAAAGAAATAGTTACAAAACATCTTCCTTTTGGCTACATAATGCCATGGGAGTATGGAAGAAGAATGTGTTAATTCTTTAAATATTCAGGATTGTTACTTTCTCATCGACTCTGCCTTTCAAAACTGGGTATTTAAGTATTTGAAAAGCCCTCATTTGGACCCATTTTGGCAAACCTCATAAAAATACGCATTTCTCGGTCCTATTATCTCTGAGTTTAAATTTCTCCACATCTCTCCTTGACAAATGTTAATTTTTTTCTCACATCTGCCATGGGAGTTTCCAGTTGAGGAAACTTCCAACTCCATGGGCTGGTTTCATCAGCCATTTCTCAGCTCCCTCTGTACCCGGAGCTTTCTGTCAGCCTGAGACAGAGCTGAACCCATTTCTTCTTCTAATCAAGATAATAACTGCAAAGAACCGATGGATTTTGCTGCTGTTGAAAATGCAGACTAATTCTTGCCATAATTATCAAGTCTTTAACTGGTAATTGCACACTGTTCCCATCTATCTGCTGTCAGATTTATTTCTGTAATTGACCTCCTGGTCCAGGAGTTAGAGACAGCATTTGATTATTGGTTCAATTAGTCTTAAAGCATCATGGGTTTTTCTTTCCTCTTTTTTTTTTAAGGTATTTTAGCTCTCCAGCCCATCAAAGGAAGTTTAAATTTTTTTTTAAATTTAATTAAATATTTCTTACCTTTATCACTATTAGTCCCTGCTGAGTCTCATTTTATTCAGTCTGTACAGATACATTGAGGAGGGCTTTGATGAGAAAGGATTGACTTTGTGCTTTTTCTTACTTTTAACCTTTAGGGACACCTTTCTGGGGACAAGGGAATGGCTTTTCTGCGGTGGTGGTGTTGAGGTGCTGCATCCCCACCTGATGTGTTTGTGGGGAGTTTAAGAATTCCACCAAAGCTTGAGGGAAGGGGTGGAAGCAGCCCGAGCCACCTCTGAGGGTTGGCCTTCAGTCAATCCATTCATTAGATTATTGAAATATCATAAGGGGCCAGGGAATTCAGAATCCTCCCCCCTCTAACTCCACCACTGCATCAAAGTTACCAAATATATGGATTCTTTTTCTTTTCCCCCACACAAAACAACAAGCTTGGCTGCTTCCCTGAGACTATTCGTTTTCACCACATCAGGAACTTATAAATTCTTGATGAGAATTCAAGCATTAATCAATTCTTGATTGAATTCTCCCCAGAGGGAAAGAGGAGAAACTGGGCCAGATTTGCCTTTTGGCTGCTTTGAGTTCTGTCTGAGCACACATGGAGCGGTGGGATAATCAGTCTGCTCCCTATCAAACACATCTCCAGAGCTGATGGGGCACTCAGACGGCAATATCCCCATACAGGTGAGAAAAAAGGGGTCAGAGACCCTTTCCTTTGTAAAAATGCTTTTAAACCCGAAGACAAAAGTGATTTATAAGTGTTGCTGATATTTTCTCCCTCATGCTAGAAAATAACGAAACCTAAACATAAAATCTTATGAAAAATATGTCAAAACAGCCTGAGAAACTGTTCCTGTTAATTGCAAGAGAGGAGTCATGGAGGACTCAGGTGGTGGCAGTGCAATCCCAGAATGATTTGGGTTGGAAAGGACCTTAGAGATCATCTCATTCCCGCCCTGCCATGGGCACCTCCCACTGCCCCAGGCTGCTCCAAGCCCCAGTGTCCAGCCTGGCCTTGGGCACTGCCAGGGATCCAGGGGCAGCCACAGCAGTGTAAGGAATTCCCTCAGTGTGTGGAACCTTCAAGGCCAATCTCCACTTCCAGCCCAGCCATTCCCTCATTGCCCAACTCTGGAGCCTTTGGCAGCAGAACCACCACTGATGTCTCGAGTTTTATCTTCCACGTTTTTCAGGTTCTGTGCTGCCCAGGGGTGCAGCTCCGAGCTCACACTCAGCGTCACTCAGCTCTGCACACAGCAGGGACACAAAACAAATCCTTCTCCTGCTGCACACCAAGGACAACTTTCAGCCCAAAAGCACAACCAAGGCTGGGCTGGAGGGAGGAACAAGAAGGATGGGACCTCCCAGCCTGCAGCTGGAATTGGACAATTAAACCCCAAGGTGCAAATGGACCAAAACTTATCCAAGTGTGAGACCTGGGGAGCGTTTGGCCATTTTGGGACCATTTTGGGTCCACCTTGGGTGTAGCCCTGGCCAGGCTCTTGTCCTGCCCCAGGTGTATCCCAGAGGCCTTTCAATAAATCCCTGCTTTATTCTCTGGCTCTGTGCAGTCTCTGCTCCAGCTCAGCCTGCCCAAGGCATCACCACCAGTTGCTCCCTGAGCTCAACCTTCGAGGATGGACTCGTGCTGCTCAGCTTCTTCCTTCCTCTCTCCCTCCTTCAGGCTGCTGCAGCCGAAAATTATTTCATTTTTCTTCCTTCCAGCCTTGAAAGCCAACCTGCCGTGCTCGCAGGGCTGGTGCTGGGAGCAGGGCGCTCCCTGTGCTGGTGTGACCTGCTCCCAGCCCGCTGCAGGGTGAGAGGGCAGCAGGAGCTCTGCTCCCAGACCCAAGGCAAAGGCAGGCTCAGGAGGGATGGGAGCCTGGGACCAGCCCTGAGCGTTTGGGCACTGCCTCAGGGCTGGAGCGGAGAGCTGAGCTAACACCAGGTCCAGCTGCTGGGAAGGCACAGAGCTGGAGCAGCTTTTAAGCTCCTTTACTCTGATTTTCATGTTTCTGGATTGTACAAGTGCGGTCCTGGCTGCCCTGGGGAAGGCAGAGGGAATGGGATCAGCTTTAACTTCAGTGCTGGAGTGTAGGGGAGGATCAGAGCTGGAGGAGTGGAACCAGAGGGCTCCTGGGGCCAGGAAGGCACAGCTGCCCAGGGCTCCATCCTCTCTGCTTTGGGGCTCAAAGGGGCAGAATTCTCTGCTGTCATTTGAGCTTTTGCTGCGCTGGGGCATCGCCGGCAGTGCCAGGCTTTGGTGGCACCACGGTGACAATGATGGTGGGGTCTGCAGAGGGAAATGGCAACACGGCCTCTGGTTTCAGCTCTGAATGGCTCCAGTGGGTTTAAATGGGTGAAAAGAAAGGAAATATTGAAATTTTCTCGTCAGAGACACTTCATGCCCAAAGCGTTAAGGTAAATCCCCAGGGAGTGATGGCATACAATGGGACTGGGGGTTTAGGGATTGCTGTCCTGCCTCTGAGGGAAAGAGAGAACCTCTATTTCAACCAGTCTCAGCTGGAAGGGTAGAGAACAGCTTTGAAAGGTCAGGAGGGGAATAAGGGAGCACTTAAAAGAACACGTCAGCAATGAAATGGAGATTTATCAACTCTGGTGACCTGTATAAACAGATGAGAGGAGCTGTAGCTGGTCACTTAAACCCACGTAAATTTAATTAAATTGGCGTCACTTGCAGGAAAGGGAGAGTACTGGATATACAACTGGCGGCTCTTTGTGCCCTTTTGGGAGCAGGGAGCAGGAAGCAGGCCCAGGGAAATGGCACCGGGAGCAGCCGGCAGTGCCCTCGGCGGTCCCGGCAATTAACGCAAATGAGCCATCAGCATTTCGGGTCAGCGGAATTACAGCGTGGGGCGCTCGGCCACGGCTGCCGGGACATGGGCCCCGCAGGATGCTCTTCGCTTTGATTTTGCAGGGTGGAAGGAGCTGGTCCTTGGGAAGGACCATGGAATTTTTAGGAAGCCAACAGAGGAGGAATGGAGTAGCCGGTGAGAGATTGCCCTGAGGGTTTCCTAAAAGCTGTGGCTGATATTTTCTTAATTCAAGGTGCATCCAGCAGGATGGAGCTCTAGGTTAGATCCCATCTCCACAGCAAGAGAGCAATTCATCAATACATGGAAAATTAGTGGCTCCTCGCTTTGATTGTGTCTGGTTTATGCTAATGGAAAAAAGAAATATTTACTGTTCTCCAAAAGATCCAATTTCACAATGAGGAAAACAATCCAACTCCCTGAATTCCTACACCCCTCTCCTGTCCCTGGAAAAATGCTCTGTAAGTGGCAAGTGGAGTAACCAGGAGCCCATGGCAGGGAATGGAAGTGAGGAGTTGGGTAAGACTGAGAAGACAGAGCACGAAAAAAAAGTACGACCAGCTCGTTTAAACTTATTTCATAACGTCCTTTAAGTGTGGTAGGAGTGAATAAAAGTGCACCAGCCCATTTTCAGGTGGATCCAGGGCTGCTGGTGCCTCCGTCCTCTCCCTGAGAGGGAGGGGGATGATGCTGCTGCCTCACAGGAGGGAATAATTTATCTCCCAGCAGTGATTAAGAGGCAGTTAAACAGCAGCTCCTCTTATCAGACTCTGTTAAATCACTAAGTCTGCCTAACTGGCACCTAAAATTTTTAAGAGCCATCTGAGCTAGTCTTTGGATCGTTAATGTTTATTTTTAATAAGTCCTGCCTGGCAGGGGAAGTTTCAATAGGCTGGAAGAAAGCCTGTGCTCTGCCATTATTTAAAGAGGGTAAATGGGCTGACCTGAGTAATTACGAGGCTGTCAGATGAGCGTTCAATCAATAGGTGTTTGATAGTGCCAAAGGTAAGGTCATCTCTCCGGGAATAATGAACGGAGCCGGTGCAGGCAGGATAGGAGAAAAGAGGAGATCTCATCCCTGGGAGGGCAGCAGGAGAGTTCTGAGCAGGGCCGGGGAGAATCCCTCGCTCTGGCACGGGGGAACTCCAGGAGGGGATGCTGCTGGCCTGCTTTTGTGTCTGCAGCTCACGAGCACGCTCGGGAACTCAGGGAAAATTCACCAGAACGATGAAAGATTTTGCAGTCCACCATACCAATCTGCAGTCTGCTTAGGCCACTGGAGGAAAGGTTTTACTCATTTTAATTTCTCTTGAAAAACTCGTGACCTCCATGGTTTTTGAGCAACCATCAAACCCTTGTACTGTATCTATGTTTTTTCCAGATTTATTTATTATTTATTATTTATTATTTATTATTTATTATTTATTATTTATTTATTAAGTATTTATTTTATTATTTAATCTTTAATAATTAATAATTAGTAAGCATCAATTAATGAAATTATTACATTAGCAAAAATTAAGAAGAATGTTTAATTCTTATTCACTGATGCCAATTTAAAATTAGCAACAACAATATCTGCCCTGTTTTTCGGCTTTAATTGGCTGTTGGATCTCCTGAATGAAACTGAGGTTGGATTTTGGGCACTTGGATTGTGCATTGCCAATGCGATTTGCACGTTAATGTTGGGTTTGTAAATTGTTTGTGTTTCAGAAGGAAGTGCCAATGCCTCTATGAAATAAAAAAAAAAAAAAAAAAAAACATTAAAATCCTATACTCCAGTAGGAACAGAGTGTGGAAGGGTTTCTGGAGACTGCAGGGCAGCTGGATCTTCTTGGGTACTCCCACCCTGATTTCCCACCAGGAGTTAAGGAAATGTGGAAATAAGTGCTGTGGTGGGAATAAAGCTGCTTTTGGCAAATTTCCCTCTTAAACCCCTCTTAAACCTGTATTTTTAAAGTAGTGTTTGACTTTGTATTCAGTTTAAGATCTGGTTTTCAGGGTTTAAATGACAACTTCTGTTTGGAATTTAAATCCATCTTTTGGAAGAGGAAACCTAAATGAAGTCCATTAAATCATTCACTAGGGGAAAGTTCCAGGCTGCAGCGTTTGCAGTGCAACTTTCCCCCTCCATTTTCCCGTTCTCCCCCAGGGTAAGATTTTAACCTTTCATTTCATTCCTCAGCAGGTGAAATTTGATATTGATATTTCTCACAAACTAGGCCAGTATTTATTTCCTGGACCTAGCTAGGAGCAAAAACCACTTTGTGAGGTGGAAGTCCCTGGGAGCAGCAGACAATCCGGTTGGAATGTGGATCCCTGAACGAGGGAATGGCTCCCAAAGGCTTTGCCAAACCCTTTCCTCTCTCCCTCTTGCATCTGCTGCAGCCTCTAGAATGTATTGGTTTCCAAAAATTCACTTTGTCAGACTCTCCTTTGACTTCTTTCCCTTCCTTCCAAATTCCAGTTTCCCCCTCTCCAGGGAAATAGTCCTTTGATGCTTCCTCACTTTATTCATAGTAAGGTTATTAGAATTTTTATTGGGTTCCTTCATGTGTAAAAATTCTCTGAGGAGGGTTCCAAGGATTGGGAGTTTGGTTTGGCTCCTCCTCATGCCTGGTAAATCAATTTCTGCTCATTTCAAATTAATGAGACTGATTATCAATATTTCACCAGCAAGTAAATGGAATTCTATTGATTTGGGTGGAGCCAAGTCAGATTTCTAAGTTAACTTTTAATCCACAGGATCCAGCTCAATGGGACACAACTGGCATGATAACATCACTTTTTAATCCAAACCCATTATCAAACACCTTTATTCTTTTTCTGAGTACTCACCAGCCTACAAATCTTATTTTAATGTTTTTCTTAATGTGCTCTGTAGCTCTTCAGTGTTAAAATTAAGAAAACAAGCATTCTTTTAATTATCTAACAGTGGTTGGTTTGTTGGCTTGGTTTTTTAATGAGTGTTTCTTTGTTCTTATCGCTAAAGAAACCTCTGCCAAAAGTCAGTGCCTTTGCAAGTGCAGCATTTCCCAACGAGACCAGCAACATTCAGGGTTATCTTTGGAGAGAACTTTGTCGAATAATGGTCACTTTGGGTTACTGTGGACAAAAAAAAATTCCCTGAGTCACTGACAGATTGTCCTCAGTTTCCAAGTCCTAAAAAAGAGAAAATGTGCTCTTGAACTCCTAATATTTCTTCCAAATGTATTTCCATAACTGGGAAAAAGCACCACCAGTGAGCACACATCCCACTTTCTGTGAAATATGTAGAAAGCGCTTCTTATAGGGTCTCTAATAAAGTCTTTGTTATTGTAATATGTCCATATTTTTAGTGTTTTCAGACTGTCTTTCATTGGTGTTTGTGCTACAATACATTAGCTGTGAATCCTAGGGAGCTGAAATTTTATTTAAGAATTCTGGTTTCCACTTGTGCGACTTGGGAGGAAATTATCAGGAACTTAATACGGAACTTTGATCGTGCAACCCGTTTTAGGTTTGTTTGTTGGGGGTTCTATTTATCCTCATGGAGAATTAGAGAATTCTGATTCTTTAATTAGAATGGATAAAATATATTTTTTATGAGAAAAAATGAAAGAAATAAAAAAGAGTTGTTTTTTTTTTCTCCAAAGAAATGGATAAAATATAATTATTTCACAGGGAGTGTGGATCATCAGGAAGGGATTTCTAAGGAATGCCAGTCCTGCAGCGTCTCTGTGTCATTGCCTGTGGAACTGTGACATTTTGGAGCTATAACCTGGAGGGCAGAGAGGAGGATTGTCCGTGCCCTGGCCACCAGCAGCATGTCCCACCACGGGTCCTCTGCGGCTTGCTGGGATGGGCTGGGGGGTCTCTGCTGCACTGTAATGATCAAACCCATGATCCTCTTCAGCCAGGAAAAAGCTGAGAAGGAAATGCGGCATTAAAAAGGGACAGAGCAAAGACTCCCAGGGCTGGGATGCTGCTGATCAAAGCACAGCCAGGGACGTGAGCTCGGCTCAGAGGCTGCAGCCACGGCTCTCATTCCTCCATGAATACATTCCTTCTATTTCATCCTCTACTAGGTATTGTTCCTGTCATCCCTGTTTTCCCCAGGAGGTGGTCGTTATTTCATGGTGGTCGTTATTTCATGGTGGTCGTTATTTCCTGGTGGTCGTTATTTCATGGTGGTCATTATTTCATGGTCCTGCCCCAGTCATTATCAATTGATGGCTTCGTTTCATGCCCCTCACAGAAGAATTCCAGCCAGGATCTCTGTCCTGCAGTTCCTGCTTGTGGCCAACACAACAGCAGTGAGGAGGAAAGTGTGAAGGCAGCTTTGGTTTGTTGGGTTTCAGTCCAGTCTTCTCCAGGTTGTGTTCTCCAGCAGCCCAAGGACGCTGTGGCACAGATAAAATAAAGGCTTCACCTGAATTTTGGGGGTGTTTCACCTCTATTTTCAGGGAGGATTTGCTGGCAGGACACAGATTCCCAATCCATGCTCCCATGAAAATTTGGGGTATTTTTGGAGAGCCTTTTCCTGCTTGCCCTGCAGCCTGAAGACTTTGGGGGGTTTTTTTTGCTGTCTGTGTGTGGTTGGACTGATCCTGCTGTCTCCTGGGCTGTGACACACTGGAATCTGATCAAAAACCACTCTGGGTCATCCCAATCTTCTAAAACACCTCGTGCAGAGAAAACACCTTTCCAATAGTATCCTCAGAACAACTCTTGGGTTTTTGCATGATGCAGAGGTGTCACCACGAGGCTCAGCAATAATCTTAATACAGACTTAGAACCCCCAGATGTCAGACAGGGAAGAAGTTCCAGGCATGTGTTGCCCCTTGTTTCCAGGAGTTAACTGAGTTCTGCGAAAGGAAATATTATTGATTATCTTTCAGGGTAAAAAATTAGCTATGTTTGCCCAGATATGTTCAGCATCATTGTATATTGACTAAATGTATGAAAGACAGATAAGATACAACCGTGACAGGCACATCTTGTCTGAAGCAATGGCCTTCATTAACTTGATTATTAAAGTGAACATATTAACACCGCGTCCTGCAGCCCCTCTGCCTCCCTGTGTGAGCAGCAGCGTTTCAATCTTGGATTCACTGAGCTCTAATTCCAGTTTTCCAATGATACAACCCTTGGGTTAACATTTTCCATGCTCTTCTGAGAGACAGGGAAATGGAGAAGGAATGAGAACAGCACCCCCAGCAATTTGGACTAAGTGCGAGGAAAAACCTGTCTCCTTCACGTTAATAATTAAGTTTATTTTCACGATTGGTTTCAGAAATGGGAAAATCACTTCATTTTCCAGATAACCTGATTCATCTGCTATTTGCAAGGTACTGCTTGACATCCAAAAATGAACATTTAAGCAGCAGGGATGTTGTCACTGAAAGCAAAACAGGGATGTGCTCACCCTGTGGCTGCCCTTGCTATGCTGCACTGAGGTTGCCTGGGCCAGCTCCATTTATTCCGGATTTTGTGTGGAATTTGGCTAGTTGCTGTGATGAATTAAGGGGCCAAGAAGATGAAGTGCTTTAATCATAATTGCCTGTTCAAGAGCCAAACTTCAAAGCATGGATTTAATATCTTTAAGTGCAAGTGATAATAATAATAATAATAATGGCAAAAGTTACGTTGTAAGGAGTAATTTCAGTTTCTAAAATAAGTCTCTGGAATAATACTCAACCAAGTAATTTGTGTAGCTACATAAATATTCCCTGTGTTCCTTAAAGCAGCTCTTGTTTTTTTCTTCAAGCCTGCAAATTACCCTTTCATGAGATGCTGTACAAACTAACTACTATATCTATTCAGAGTATGATAATATCTCCTTGCCTTTGAATGAAATATTTGGCCCTTGAGGATATGCCAGTAGCTCTCCTCACAAAATACCTGGAAATTGAATAACATCTGCAGCTTTATTATGTACATATAATACTGGAACCTGTGGGATTATGTGTAGTAACCTTATTTACAGAACCAGGAGACGTATTTGCAGAATATATTTTGGGCTGGGACAGCTCAGTAACACATTTATAACATCCTTTGCTTCTGTGGATTGATCTCAGAGAAATGCCAGAAGTCCTAGCTCAGAGAAAGGACAAGGGTCCCCAGTCCAATCTGAGTATTTAAAGTGCAGCATTTCAGAGTGGCAGGAATAATATCTTTATTTGACACAATAATAATAATAATAATAATAATAAAATCAGTTTCTAAAGCCTTTTGGCTCAAAATGCAAAGATCTAGTAAGAAAATGCAGCTTTTCCCTTATAAGAAAAGCTCACAGGTGGTTTGCCCACAGATACTCTTCTTTTGAATCTGGAATAGGGCCATGGATTCTCAGGTATCAGAAAAAATAACATTAGTGACCTCAGACTGGTAAAAATCCTTTAATTTCTTCCAGAAGTGGATTCCCTCCCCTCTGGAAGCAGGGCTTGCTCTGGTGAAGGAGCTTTTCCCCCAAAATATGTGAAGTTTCCCAATACGAACTCCACTTCCTTTGCAAGAAAGGAAGGGGAAAAAAAAAAAAAAATCTCTCCAAATAAGAATAGGGCTCATGTTTGAGTTTCAATTCCTTATTTTTTGGCAAGAAGCTGGGAAAATGTATAAACATTCCCCTCTCAGAAGTGTGCCCCTCAGCTCCTCTGTGGGCATGAAATCCTTCTTGACCAAAATGTGGACACGTTAGGGTTTTTCTATTGTCGTTTTAGCCACGATGCCAAAGGCCTTTATAAAAACTGCTGGGAAGTCAAAATACAGGACAAAGCAGCTTTATCTGAGTTGAAGGAAAACAGAGGTTTCCAAACTCTTTTTTTTCCCTCGATCCTCTTAGCAGTTCCTTCACAGATAAATAATTCCATTACACTGCTGTTTGAAACATGCAAGCATGATCACTTTGGTGGCTTCAGTCATTCTATTTTTCCTTACCAAGCTGTTCTTTACAGGCCTTTTGAGGCACTGGAACCGAATCCATGTCCAATCAAACTGATCAGCATTTTTGGGCATGACTTTTCCATCACAGCGTGATGTTCAGTCATTTAATGTGAGCTGTTTGGATTGTTCCCTAAAGATTATCAGCAGGATCTTCAGGAGCACTTTGGATAGCTCAGAAGTTTCAGCACTATATATATTTTTCATTACTTTCCTGCTGTTCCTGTAATGTTTCCAAAGTGTCAGTGTTGGGTACAGTAACAGAAGAGTTTGCAGCTTCCTTCAGTGAGACAGCAATGCTGTCTAAGGTGAAATTAAAATAGACTTCACTTATTTGTGGAATTAATTATTAAAATGCGCTCAGCAATCACTCACATCAGCCCTCTGTGCTTACAGGGCTGTTTCTGCCCTCGTGCAAACACCACCAAAACAATCAGAGGTGGTGCTGGGTTGCTTTGCATTAGGGATGGCCAAACCTCCTCCTGCCTCTTGTATAATTTAAAATCTGCCTTTCATCAGTTATTCAGTGCAGTGCATTTTGGGGTGGGGCAAAATAAATCCTGATTCATTTGCATCAGCATCTAAACCTGGATATATCAGCCTAAAAATAATAGGTCTTGGACTATAATTTTCATTTGGTTCTTTCTTGTTGTCAGTTTCTGACTCAGGCTTGACTAATTTGATGGGATTTTTGGGTTTAGTCCTGATTAGGTTTCTGGTTCTCCGTCATTATGGCTGAGGTGATTTAGGAAGAGACTTGTGGAGTCATCAGGGAGGGCCTCCATGAGTCGTGGAATGGTTTGGGGTGGAAGGGACCTTAAAGATCATCCAGGGCCACCCCTGCCATGGCAGGGACACCTCCCACTGTCCCAGGCTGCTCCAGCCCCAGTGTCCAGCCTGGCCTTGGGCACTGCCAGGGATCCAGGGGCAGCCACAGCTGCTCTGGGAATTCCATCCCAGCCCCTCCCCACCTTCACAGTGAACAATTCCATCCCAGTATCCCATCCCTCCCTGGCCCCTGGCACTGTGGAGCCATTCCCTGTGTCCTGTCCCTCCAGCCCTTGCCAATTCTCTCTCTCCATGTTTCCTGTATCCCCTTCAGGCCCTGCAAGGCCACCCTGAGGTCACCCCAAAGCTTCTCCTCTCCAGGTGAACAACCCCAGCTGTGCCAGCCTTTCCTCCCAGCAGAGCTGCCCCATCCCTCTGCTCATCCTGGAGCCTCCTCTGGGCTCTCTCAGCAGCTCCAGCTCCTCCCTGTGCTGGGCCAGGGCTGGGGCAGCTCTGCAGGTGGGACCTCACCTGCGAGGGGCAGAATCCCCCCTTTCCTGCTGGGATCAGCCCAGGGCTCGGGGGGTTCTGGGGGACATCACCCACAGCCAGGACATGAAGATGACAAAAGAAACCTCGCCAGAGTTTCCTGAGGAAAAGAATCCCTGGAATGAATTTTGCCAGTGGCTCTCAGAAATCACACCTCCATCATTCAGTGGCTTCATTTAAGAGCAAGTGCCTGTGTGTGAGCACGGCCTAAAATTGGGGAATTTGGGAGTGGATGTCAAGCAGGACATTTAGGAGGCTCTCTGCTGTGAAGGAGCAAGGTTAAAGGTCTGAAGTTGTGGGGTTTGTTTTTTTTTTTTTTTCAAACGAGATGATCTTTGAAATCTTTTCCATCATTTCTCTCCACATTCCAATTTCAGTTTTATAACACCCCTGACTGTGCACGTCTTGGCAGGAAACTTGCCCATCTTGCAGAGCCTTGCGTGAATAATTCATGGCAGTGTCATGCTGATTCTCAAAAGGCTGGAATATTTCTTTGGAGAAAATGTTTAATAAGATTCTTCCAAACAGCACAAACTATAGCTTTGTATGAATTTTATGGGGTAGTAGCTCTCAAAAGGTTTTGCACGATCAAGGATTTAATGAACTGGAACCCCAAACATATGGTAGCCCCTTCTACCTATTTGTTTCCTGGGTTGAAACATGGAGATGAAGCTGCTTAATTGGAGTCAGAAACTTGAATTTGCCCCATCTGAAGGCACAGAGAGAAGATGTGAGAGAAGTTTCAAGAAACGGGATACAGCACTTACCTGGCTCCTTCTATTTACATCTTCATTTGATATTATATGACAATGATGGGGAATGAAACAGCTTTTACACTTATTTTTTTGCCAAGCCAACAGCACATATCACACAGCTCCTGCAAAAATACAGAAATTCTCCCAGCTGCATTGTGTCCCAGAAATTGTGTTCAATCAGGTGTCATTTAACCCAGCAGGGAGAGGAATTGAGGCATTTTGCAGTCTTTGGAAAGAAGGGCGAGTTCCACAACAAATTATGGATATCTGAAGCTGAGTGTGTCTTGGCTTTGTTGGTTTTTCCTTTTGAAGACAACTTTTAAGCTGGCCTTGGTGATCTAAGAGGCTGGTCTGAAATGGGAAATGCCTTGAAATATTCCAAAATAATTGGTTTTTTCTCCTTTTATTCCAGGCTATTTTAGAATTATTCCAGTTTTTAGTGGGTGCTATTTTGCCAGGAAAAAAAAAAAAACAAAACAGCAAAGCCCAAGTCAAGAATCAGTCAGTGTAGTTAAAATACAGCATCACATCAGTCTTGGTGTTTGCAGGAACATATTTCAGGGTGTATTTGGCAGCTAAAAAATTGGGATAAATGTTTGGTGTTGTTCTGAGGATGGGAAGTCACAGGAATGTTTGAGAAGGAAAACTCACAAGGGAGGTATTGGTGGTATGGAATTGGTTGCCATTATTGAGCTTTCCAGTTTAGGAAAGGATGGGGAGCCCTTTTTCCAAATTTTCTCCAGCAGCTCTGGAGCCGACTGCCCAGGGAGCTGCAGAACCTCCATCCTTGGAGATTTTCAGAATTTAATTAGAAAAAAGCTCTATTTTACTTATTTCATGGTGGTCATTATTTCATGGTGGTCATTATTTCCTGGTCCTGCCCCAGTCATTATCAATTGATGGCTTCGTTTCATGCCCCTCACAGAAGAATTCCAGCCAGGATCTCTGTCCTGCAGTTCCTGCTTGTGGCCAACACAACAGCAGTGAGGGGGAAAGCGTGAAGGCAGCTTTGGTTTGTTGGGTTTCAGTCCAGTCTTCTCCAGGTTGTGTTCTCCAGCATCCCATGGATGCCGTGGCACAGATAAAATAAAGGCTTCACCTGAATTTTGGGGGTGTTTCACCTCTATTTTCAGAGAGGATTTGCAGGCAGGACACAGATTCCCAGTTGTGTCCCAATTGATTTCCCAAATGATTTCCCTTTTGAATGGGGAAGTTGTGATCTCCTGAAGTCCCTTCCCACCACGATTTCTGTGAGTCTGTGGGATTTTAATGGCAAGAGTCATTTAGGATTTCAGTGGGACTTTGCATGAAAGGCATCACAGACCCAGGAGCAGGGTATAAATTAAATCTCCATGGATTTCAGTGCCAAGAGTCCAGCAGAACTCCCTGGATCACCAGCCTGGCTGTGCACATGTGCCTGCTCCCCACCTCCAGGATCCAGCCTATTTTCTGCTCAAACCCTGTGACTCAGACTCAAAAACCTGCACATTCATTCCTACTGAAATGTATTCCTACATGGATCTTGCTCCTTGCAGTGCCTTCCAGAGAGCTCAAAGATTAGATTGGTGATTGGTGATTTTCAGTGTTGAAGTTGTTTTCTTAATCAGGATCTAAGAGAACTCCTTAAACCAGCTGATTCTTTTTTTTCTTTCTCCTAGTTGTCATTTAGTTGAAATTAATATTGTAATTGCTTTCTCTGGAGACTCTGTAACTTTGTGCACTCTTATTTAGGCAGAGAAATATGAATGATGGGTGACTAATGATGCTTAGTTAGGAATTTTTTAAAAAATAAATACAGAATCTGTCAATCTGCTCTCTGTCAGAGACAGAAGCAGCTCCTGTTTTCACACAGTATCTTCCTTGAGGGGATTTTGTCTTGGGAAGCACTGTAACAGGCAGAGCTCGATGGGATTTGACTTTTTTTTTGGCAGTTTTCACCCTTTCTTTTACAAACACCCTTCCAGTTCTCCTGTAGCATTTATGGGGGCTGAGAGCGCATTGCTGCCAAAGAGAGAACGTCTTGCCATGGCTCTGACCACAGCAAGCCAAGCCCTTACCCTTCAGTTTTGTAAACAAGGATAATAAAAGTTGGACAAACAATATCTTTAGCCCGAGGAATTCAGTGTAGCTGTGCTGAGCACGATGTTGCTACGTGGATTTAAATTAGCTGGACGTGTCCTGGGTGGGTTAGGCAAGGTGGACTGCTGTGTCTCGCCCTCCCTCTGCCTCCTTTATCACCTGCTTACAGATAAGTCCTTTTTTTTTTTTTTTTGAACCTGTCAATAGTCTGGTGATTGATTAACTCAGTTCAGATTCTTCTGCCTGCAAGGTTGAAAAGGACACGTTCTCATTTTACTCATAAATATACAATATTTTATTTCCTTCCTATCGACTCCTCACTCTTCAAATGTTCATTCCTTAGCTTTTCTCTTCTTCTGAACAGTCTTGTTTCCTGCTTCTTGAAAAGGAAAGGGAAACGCTTAAATTTCCAAGCCTTCCTAAGGGTCAACCTCCCCTCTTTTTTAAATTAGTTGTGTGCTGCAAGGTGCAGGGGAGCAGAGGGTGGAGTATGGCAGGGTGAGCAATCAGCTTGGATCCAAACAGAAAAATTCATTACCTAAATGATGCATCTCCCTCCAGATGTCAGAGCAGCAAATAAATGTTTCATCAACTTTGCTTTCCAGGTCAGCTCCAAGCCATGATTTTATGTCGGTGGTTTAACCCTTAATGTTTAGAGAAAGCAGCACAAGGAGGATGGACAAGGAGCAGGGAATGTTCCTGGGCATCTCTGCTCCTGGGAGTAGTTGTGGCATCAATGCCTCCAGCCAGGAAAAACAACGCGCAAGACTGATGCCATAATCTTGAGGATGGGGAATATCATCACATGGATTTACTGCGCAGAAAAATCTGAGGAAATGGTTTCCCAACCCAGTGAAAACACAGCAACAGCAGGTTCAGCACTCTGGGGCAAGAGCAGAGGAGGCTGGTCCTCCAGGACCACACCAGCCTCCGGTGGGGTCCAGGACACCTCTGTGCACCTAGGAAAGCTTCTGTCTGCAGAGCGGGATGGAGGAAGGCAGGTGGTGGGTGACTGCATGGAGGCAGCGAGGGCACAAAGCCGGGATTACGTAGTTATGCTCGTAGGGTGAGCACTTCTCCATCGACTCCACGCTCACAGCTGCAGAAGCCCTGGGGGCTCGATTCGCAGGTGAAGGAACGGCTGTTGGGGCTGCTGCCCCCTCAGAACTCGGATCCCGTGCGCCAACCCCGCGCTGTCGAGCAGGGGTGCCTGGCACCAGGGCCCTGCTCGCTGTGGGATCCGTCCGGCTGCTCCGAACCATCCCCTGCCGCTTTCCGCGGGCCAGGAGCCTCTTGGGGCAACCTGGGCCTGCCAGCCCAGCCTGAGCCCGTCCTCGGGCATCCACCTGGGGCTGCACGCCCTGCACGTCCCCGCAGGGCGCGGGCATTGCCAGCAAACTCCACTAACAAGTGGCAGGATTGATGTGCTCGTGGGCCGCTCCGGCGCTGGAGATTTATGGTGTTCTCCCTTCCCGCTGCGCTGCTGCTGCTGCTGCTCTGCGATTACAGGGAAGCTGGCGTTACAAACATCTGCTGCCCATGTTGGCCTGGAGTTGCCAAACTTCTGGCTCTCCTTGTGCCAGGGAGGGCCTTGCCAGCAGCACGGCTGTGTTTAAATGCTATAGCTCCCGAAAGCGCGGCTGGCGGGCGCCTCTGAATCAGCACTAAATCCTGACATTTCACTTAGGGAAGGGGAAGGATCGGGGAGGAGGAGGCACAGCCAGGAGCTTAATTAGCATGGAAGTGCAGGGAAAAACTGGCATGTTCTACAAAAGAGCACGGCGAGAGGTTATTTCCTGTGTTTTCCCGAGATTTCCCAGCAGCTGCCGTGGATGTGTTACTCGGGAGCCGCTGGCTGGGCTCCAGGCTGTGGCCCTGCGCTGAGGTTTCTGCCTGCTGGTGACATCCAGGACACTCAGATCCCGGTGTGGATGTCCCGTTTATTCCCTGAAGTGTAAGATCTGTTCCCTTTGTCCCTCCAGCTGTGTTTCGGTGAGTTTTCCCTGTAGTGCTGGGATGTTCCGGGTGGGTCTGTGTGATGTTCAACCAGGCACTGAGACTCGTCCCCGCATCCCGATGTCCTTGCCACGTGTGTTCACTCTTTTTAAAAGGATTCCTGACAGGTAAAGAAGCTGTCAGCTCCTCATTTCCACCCCTCACTCTAAAGGTCAGTGACTTTTTTTCCTGAATGCTTCCCGAGCGACATCAACGCCCCACTGGAATAAGCACAAGACATTCTCATACCACAGAAGGGGAAACAGGGACAAAGTGCTGAGGATCCTGCGCAGGAGCAGTTGAGAAGTAGCAAAGCTTGGGGAAAACAATTATGAAGACCCTCTCTATTTTCTAGATATGTTTTGGCAGGGAATTACTGAATTGTTTAGGTTTGAAAAGCCCTCTCAAGGTCATTGAGCCCAAGTGTTCCTTCAGCACTGCCAATCCCACCACTAACCCATGGCCCCAAGTTCCACATGTGCATATCTTTTCAAACCCTCCAAGGCAGCCTCTGCCAGCACTTAAAAACCTTTTTGGTGAAGAAATTTCCCCAAATATCCCATCTAAATCTCCCCAAGGCAGTTCCTTCTTGTCCTATCGCTTGTTACCTGGGAGGAGATCCCAACCTCCACCTGGCTACAAGCTCCTTTCATGGACTCATAGAGAGCTTACAAGCTGAAAATTCAATCTAAAAAGAAGGAAAGAAATACAAAGTTTATTAATAGACTCCAATAATTCCTATGTGCATTTTTATTCTTTATGGAGGAGTCTTTGTTCTTCCAGTCAATGTTTAATCTCAGGGTACTGTCAAACTTCCCAGTTAGCTATTAATTTTTTTTTTTCCCTTTTTGTAGTTTGATTTGGGGCATTTGGGGTTTTTTGTTTTTTAGATTTTGGGGTACTTTCAAGCGAATAGAATCTTCATAATTTTCTGAGTTTTTCCAGTTGTGACATCACTCAATTGCAGGTAAGATCCTGACTGCGAGTAAGAAGTGATGAAAGCAAGTCAGGGACCATTTCTTTATGAATCCATGGGCTGGTTTTACTCTCCTGAAGAATTTCCTCACTCTTGGAGCAGCCAAGTCTGATGGCAGGAGCTGTTTGCGAAGTGAGACAGTTCATCTCAATCTGCAGCTGCAACATGAACACGCAAATCACTTCCTCATAATGCATTGAAAACGTTTCACTCGATCAAAAGGGAGAAGAAGATGAAGTTTAGCAGCAACCAGAGGGGGTTTGATTTCTGATATGAAATGATAAAATGATTTTATGATATGGAGAGATGCTTTTATTTCCGGGCAATATTGCCAGGAGAGGTTGTTGCTAAATATCCCTGCTGTCTGTATTTCCTTGGAAAGACGGTGTTGAGGGCACAGATCCCTGCAGGGTCCCTCCCTCAGTGTAAAACCCAGACGGGATTTCCGTGGGTTTGAGCTGTGTGCTACAGAGTGGAGCTGCCAGAGGCGGGCACTGAGCAGCAGAGGGCACTGAGCTAACAGGAGTGGGAGAAAAATCGTCATTTCACTTCAGCGCGGTCTAAATGGCCCCAAGATTAATCTGTTAATATCCTCTCATTCCTTTCCCTCCTATATCAGTGTTAATTGCCAAACAAGTGACAACTTTCCCCAGTATATTATACTGGTCCATTATACACTGCTGCTGCAGATATGGTTATTTGCAAATTCGCTACAGACTCCTCCACAAACTCCAGAGGGTTTTATGTTGCTCCTGTATGTATGAATACAAATAAATAGAGGCTGCAGTTCCATCTATATCGAATTTAATCTGCATGCCGTTTAAAGCAGTCTAAATATTAAAACCAGATTATTGGAGTTTTCCACGGGAATCACTTTATTTTTCCGAGTTTACTTTCAAATCCACTTGTCTCTTTCCTTTGGGTTTGTTTGCCTCCAAAAAGATGCTTTCTCCTCAGGATTACAGAATTTTTATTGGCTCTGCACTCACAAGTGTATTTAAGGGATGGTTTATACCTGTTGTCAGCCGAGCTGATGAATGCAGCCAGCGCTGGGCATAAAGAGCCACGGTAAACCTGGCTGCACAAAATGAGTGCAGCACAAAGGGCAAGGCCAGCACCGAGGTGCTGGGGTGAGGGAGAGGGCAAACAGAAGTTCCTTCTGGTGGTGCCCAGCCCTGGGGGAGCCTGGGGGCTGCAGGCAGGGCTGGAGGCAGAGGGTGTCAGCAGCCCTGACCGAGCTCGGCGTGTCTGCAAAGTGCCCTGACAGCCTGGGCCCCATAAAATTTTAATTCGAGGGATGAACCTGCTCTAAACTTTGCGAGTCGAGCCCTGCGGCTCGTGACTCAGGCAGGATTTTTTTTTTTGTGAAGATAAATGAAAATGGACTTAAGGACTCTGACAGCAGCCGGTGGGCAAGGCCCTGTCTTGTGTCTGACAAAGAGCCCCGACCTGTGTCACGGAATTGGGGTCAGTAAATAAATATCGGCTGCTGTAAGCACGTCTGCGGTGTCACAGCATTATTAAAAGCCTTTCAGAGTGAGCAAAGGACACTTGTGTTGAGGTAGCCTTGAGGTCTGGCCGCCTACAAATGGTGGTTTATTGTCTGCTCTGTGTTCATCTTACGGAGAGCATTATGTCAGATGGAACTGCACCCGGCAGAGCTTTCTGAGATTTGGCTGCTTCGTTGGTTTGGGAAGAGTTTTCGGGGGAAAAAATCCTATCACTACAGGAGCATTTTGGCTGTTACTGAATATCAAGGCTCAGACCAGGAAAGGGATCTCACTCCTATTCAGAATAAAAACCCAAAACTAAATCCAAACGAAGACATTTAAGTGGGACCACTAATGCAGCCCCTTCTTGCTGTATCCTAATCACAATTAAAATGGGAAAACGTGTTGAAGGGGCTACTCCACCTCCCAAAACATGCTAAAAGCAACGTTCAGTGCTTGTTTTGGGAATTTCCTGTCTGGATACAGGTCAGGCTGCAAACAACTGTCAGCTTCAACGGAATAATACCAAATTAGTGCTCTCCTGCTGAAGCCAGATGCCCACTTAATATGTTCAAACATATTCTTCTCGAATATGGATGTAGCACCTTCCCAGCTGATAGGCAGTGAAGCTTTGTGAGCACAAACTACTTTTCAAAATAGAGTATTCACATTACATGGTCATTTCTTTAAACAACTTTTTTCTGTAAACTGCTTTAAATGTAAGTTTTGGGCCAATTTTTTCTGTCTTTTCCTCCACTGGGTGCTGTTTTATCCCCTCAATATGAAGGCAGCTGGATTTTGTGCTTAATTACATTTTATATGTGGCTTAGCAGTGCCCATTTGACTGAGAACTTATTCATGACTCTGGATGTGAAGCAGAATCTGGCTTTGGTTCAGTCTGAGAGGCAGCAGCTCAGACTTTAATACATTGTGGCTTTCTGATTTGTTTGTTCGATTTAGCCTTGTTCAGCAAATGCCAAAAAAGAATTTCCTCCGCTGAGTTAGGTCATCTCAAGCGAGGTCAGTCAGAGTGGGCTGCCCAGAGAAATCCCTGATTTTAAGCTGTGTTTTAGTTTATTCCTGGCAAAGGGAGGCAGCCCAGGATTTTCTGCTGCTACAGCTGCTCTTGGGCTCTGGTTCTGTCCGTGAATTGCTTCCCAGTTTAGGTCCCACTGCAGGATCTGGGCTGGACTTACCCAAAGTGTGTGTGAGATGTCTCCTGAGATGGATTTCCATATTTTATCAGTGTGAGTGAAGCATGGAATGACTGAGCAGAAAAATTAATGTAGACACTGCCTGAAATCCTAAAGAACAGAGATGCATGGGAGGAGTTTATCAGGTACCACAGAGACCTAGAATGGTTTGGGATGGGAAGGAACCTTAAAGCTCATCTCATTCACCCCCACCGTGTGCAGGGACACCTTCCGCTAGCCCAGGTTGCTCCAAGCCCCATCCAACCGTGAAATGTCAGCTACTGCAGAAGGAGGAACAACATTCTGTGTGCCGGAATCCAAAAGCAAGAAATAAATCTTTATTATGATCCAAAAAGGAGAGAAGAACTTGGTGTTTCAGGTATGGGAGCCCATCCTGGTGGAAGCACTGGATGGGTATCGGTTGAAGTACCCTCAAAACATCTGAAGGGACAGTTAAAAAGGAGAAGGAGAAGAGAAAAGGCATTTTACAGCAACTGTAGGAATGTCACTAAGTCTGGAATGTGAGGGAGGTGTCCGAAGAGGTGACACTGTTGGGAGCTCAGTGGGCTCCCCAGGGAGGTTTGGGGTCCCCACCCCTGGAGGTGTCCAAGGAAGGGTTGGAGGTGGCACAAGGTGGGGATTGGGCTCAGCTTGGACTCTTTGGATGATCTTTGGGATCTTCTCCAACCTCTCTGATTCCCTGACTGAAGGGGAGAATTGTGGCATCCATCATTTTCAATGGTCAGCGCAGAAAATTCCCCAATTCTTACTGTACACAATTTCCTAAGAAAATAACTTAGTTTTCCTCACCAGCCCTACTGTCATTTCCCAGAAAACAAAGATACAGCCAGGAATAATCGCTTTAGCTTTTAGTTTCGAGTGGAATTTTTTTCTTTTCCTCTGCCAAACAAATAGAAAAAGCAGTTGGAGTGGTTTAACATATACTCCTATCTAAGAAAAAAAAAAAAATAGAGATGAAGATAACTTTATTTCCGTCAGCAAAGAAAAATATATATTTGATCCAATCTACCCTAAACTTTTCTTTGCAGTTCTTGAGAAATAAAAATGAAAAAAAAAATCTTTATATCACATTCTTGGCCAGTATTTGATGACATTCCCCTTCAGTTTTTCCTTCTGTTTTCTTACTAACGACAACAAAAAAGGGAGAGTGTAAGTGTATGTACCAGTAAAGGTAGAGCAGCAGACTTCCCAGGCACCTCATTTTACAATTTGCTTTGACATGAAGTGAGAAATAACTGAGCACAACCTTTGCTACAATAATTGGATTTTTGCCATCAGGAGAAGCTTGTTACATTTGTGTCCTCTGAGAAATAAGACGCTTTTTAGGCTGAGTTTTATAGACTCCACTCTCTGTAACCTTAGAGGGATGTGATGTGCAGGGGTTGGATCCTTCCCTGCCCGAGCTGATCGTTCTCTCATCGTTCCGTCAATAGTGGGGCTCGGTTTACACCACCACAGCCTCAAAATCATTTTGTGAGACACGGCTTAGAACAAGGGCTAATTTTAGAGCAGGCTCCTCTGTCTTCCTCTTTTTTATTCTGCTCTTTTTTATTCTGCTCTTTTTTTTTTTGCTTCTGTTGTTTTGGGTTTTGCCACCGATTTTTCGCCCTTTGTGCAATTTCCTTGAAGAATGATAGGAAAATAGAATTAATTATGAAATCCGCATGGATATTGCACCTGGAAATGTCAGTTAGGGCAGAGCCCAAGGATGAGTGAGCCTTGTCAGCTGGGGATAGGAAATCCCTTTAATTTTTGCATCTCAAGTGTTTTGAAGTTGCCTGTGGTGTTCCTCTCCATCACATCTGAGTTCCCCCACTCAAAAAAAAACCTGCTTAATTTCATGCATCTCATTAAACATGTGAGTGATTTCATAGATTTCATTAGTATGACCTAGAACTTTACCATAAACATTGATGATCATGTACAGGTTTGTCAAGGATTGTTTTTGTCATTCTCTAGCCTATGCTTAAAGCTGAAATGAAACAAATATTGAAAAGAAAATTAAAAAATTGTTACTTCAGATTTTTTTTATGATACCAGATTCCAAAATATTTGTACCTATTGTGATATTGCTTCAGTACTGGGAGTACATGAGCAGTGCAAAGACAAAATATGAATTAAAAAAATATTATATTACGGTTTTTTATGGTGTAAGAGAAGCCACAGGAACATTTCACATGAGCATCAGCTCTGGTGAACCATTCCCGACCCCAAGAGATTGGCATTTCAGCATCACCAGGATTATTTATCCTGTCAGGGATATTAGATTGGATAAAAGGATTAGATATTAGGAAGGAATTGTTGCCTGTGAGGGTGGGCAGGCCCTGGCACACGGTGCCCAGAGCAGCTGTGGCTGCCCCTGGATCCCTGGCAGTGCCCAAGGCCAGGCTGGACACTGGGGCTTGGAGCAGCCTGGGACGGTGGAAGGTGGGAGGGAGTGGATGAGCTTTAAAATCCCTTCCAACCAAATCCATTCTATAACATAATATGATCTGAACCTGTTTTATTTAAATATAACCATTGTGAGATGGGGAGTGTGAAGTGGTAAAGCACCATTTTAGGAGTGGGAGATGGATATTAAGGTAAAGTGCCTTGCACTCAAAATCAATTTGAATTTACTTCAAACTTTGCATAACCTTCTCCTCAGAGTTATACAAATGTCTTGATAGACTCATTAAAATCTGGAAAACGGGAGAGAAAAATCTCAAGATATGACACTCCTAAACGAGTGGAAATAAAAATCTATAACTGAAGTGTGAAATGAGAGTGGATCAGTGAGAATTTTAAGTTTCAATTTCTCTCACTTTGTGGCTTTATCACTCACTGTTACTTCACCACTTTTATGGAGCAGAACGTACACGTTACAACCTATTTATTCCAATTTAATTTTGCAGGGTCTTCTCTTTGGGTGCGTTCTCATTGTGCTTGTGGAGCTCAAGGCGAAGACCCCTATGGTGTCTTTGAGAGAAGTACCAATGCAAGTGAATCCATGAGAAATAATGATTTTTGAGCTCTCCTTTCATCACCTTGGTGGCCAGGAGAGGAGAGATTCTGATCAGGGATCCTTGACAACCTCAAAGTCCCTCTCCTCCCTCTAGAAACGGATTTCAAATGCAATTTACCTCATCAGGGGATGTGCATGAATTTGTTTTCCAGAATGTTCTGACTTGTCACTGAGCACCACATCTTGTATTTCATGTTCCTGTCTCCCTCCAAACAGCACAACTGGCAGCATTTTATTTAGTCTCACAAACCAAAATTGTTTTCTCATATCTGCTGTTCCACATGGCTCTTGTCCTTAAGGATACCTCGAAATGTGACGTTTGTACTGATGAATTTTTTTTTTTTTGGCTGAGGCTCCCATTTAGACCCCAAATTGATGGAGAAAAATTGAGATTTTCTTTATCATGATGGTACAGTATGAAACAAATTGCTTCAGATTATGATTCCCTCCAGTTTAAATTGTTCCATTGTTTAGACTGGAGCTGGCTGACAGTTTCTTCATTTATCTTTCTTGTCTAACGCAGCCCTGGACATATTTGAGTCATTAGGCTGGGGCTGGTTTGTCAACCTTGACCTTGTCCCACATCAGCTCCTTGCAAAGCTGACACTCTTCATTTCTAAGCCCCACATTTTGTTCCAAGCCCTCTGAGCCAGGATTAGCCACAGCTGCTTGTGAAATTTGTATGGGCAGGTATCAAAAGCCATCACACTCCTTGTTTTCACCAGCTTGCATTCCAGATCAGAAACAAAAATCTCATCATCCATAATGAAATTTGATTGCTATTTGTCTTAACTCTGATTTATTTTATAGACTTGGGCTGGCTTAAAACCAACTTTTACACCTGAAATCTGGGCCATCAAAATTGTCAGTGAGTTCTTGCTGCTCAGTGGCTAGGAGCTATCTGTGAAGGACATCCTGGTGGCTTCTTCTGAAAACTGGCTTTGATCAGTTTTGGTCACTAAATCTGCAGGCTTCATTGTAGGAGAGGAAGCAGATTTGGAGCTGAAAACTGAGGAAGTTTTGTGGCTCAAAGCTGACACAATTGTGTAAGTACTTCCATGAACGCTTGGAGTTTATTCCACGTTCACTTTATTAAATTGGATAAAACTAATCCCTGTTCCAAAGCATCCTGGGGAGGCAGCCGGCATGGTCTCATCTGTTTCTTCTCACCAGGAAGGTGGCCTCGCTTCTTCACAACAACCTCTTGCAAACTTTGCATGTTCAAAAGGCTGAGCCTCATCTTAGCTCCTAATGGGAATTCACAGCACCAGGAAATTCTAACAGCAGTTGTCTCTTCAGATGAATGATGGTGTGACCCACTAAAAGTTGTCTGCCTGGTTTTCTCACAGGTAGGAACCCACAAAAAAAAAAAAAAAAAGAAAAAGCTACATTATTCAAGAAGCAAACAAATAAACCAAATTCCCACTGACCCCGCTCACAGGGAGCCCCACACCGGCTCATTTTCTGTTGTAACTCACAAACCTTAAAAGATATCTTGGCCCAAGAAGGTCTCAGGTAAAATGTGCAAACCCAGAGCGTTTGGGAATCAGCTGCCGGGGGAGCATGAAAACAAAAACAGGATGAGCCACAGCTGCTTGTGAAATTTGTAGGGGCAGGTATCAGAGGCCATCATACGGAGTTCCCTATTTCATACTCCCTATTTTCACTGGCTCGGATTCCAGATCAGAAACAAAACCCTCATCATTCACACCCCACAACGAAACTTCACGTACTGGGAGCAAGCGGGTGAAGCTGATCCCAGCAGGGAGATTGATCCCCGGCTCAGCTCGGGGGGAAGAGCAGCCCGTGGAGGAGAGGGAGGCTGTGGCACCCTCAGCTCAGCCCTGAGCCCACTCGCAGCTGTCTGGCTGCCAGATGCTCTGGTTTTAATGGGTGAATCACAGCTGCAGCCCTGAAAAAGCAGCACTCCACACTCCAGTCTCTGCTGTTCGGTCCTGATGTCTCATTTTCGCTCTACAGATTATTTTCAGGTCTTTATAATTCTTTTTGTTTTGTCCCGTGTTGTTAGAGATCTTTGTGAGCCATCGAATTCTGTGTGGTTATTCAAGGAAAGCTTAAAACAGTCGAAGTCAAAGATATTTAAATATGTTTAAATATTACAGAATACAGCCCTAAATCAATCAAGTTGAAAACTGTAAGGAACTTAAATCAGCCATGTAGGAGGCCCTGGAGGGCTTTTTCTCTCCCCAGGATTAAATGTTGTGTTTCACATGGTGACAGACACCCAAAATGCAAATAAGGCTCCCCTTCTAAATTTGGATTGTTGTTCTACAGACTACTTACCTTTATGGTTCTTCATCTCTAAATGCATAAAGAACCAAAAATCTCTGCCCTTGGTGGGTCCCAAATAACAGAGGAAGGTTAATGAGCTGATCGGGAGAGATCGGAGAGGGAATCAGGGAGCAGCTGGCAGTTTGCAGGAGCCCAAAATCAGAGTGACTGTCAGAGGGCACGAGGTCTGGGCATGTCCAGCAGTGGAGTTTCTCATGACTGCGAGGATAAAATGTTGATCTTTATCATGTCTGAGCTATCTGATAATCTCCCTCCCTGCCCGCTGAGCCTTCTGAGCAAATCCTGCAGCAAAGGCACAAAAAAGTTCTATTTTCTAACTAGTTCTGGGAAAGATCCATCCCGCCCAGCCCTGCAGGCTTTGGAGAAGGCCACACCCAACAACTTTTTGCCTTCAGTGGAGCCTGGACTTCACCCTTCGTGCTGGAGCAGGAGGAAGCTGTGAGTATCCGAGAGAATCATGGAAAATTAAAGGGCTGGAATGTGCTTTAAAGATTATTTAGTCCCGACACTAATGGGCAGGGACACATCCCACGTGTCACTTGTTTACACGTGAGAAGTGAGAATGATAATTCCTCTCAACACCACTTCACATCCTCTTTTTCCTAACTCAAAGCTGTATAATATATTAATTTTTATTGTCTTTTTGTGTCAAGTACGACACAGATGAGGCTATACACCATTTCCCAAATTTCTCATCCTACAGCAACGATAATTTCTGTCAAGAGCTGTAAATTGCCACACCACGGGAAATAGCATGACATAAATATTGCCTAAAATGCTTTCATATGAGAGATAATACTTCTAATGTGTGTGTCTTGTAACTTGGTTTGGTCTAAACTGAGAGTTAATTGGATTGTCATACTTACATGGGCAAGTATTCAAACATGTCTAAACTTCATAAAACCTCCTGGAAAGAGAGACAGGCAGTGTCAGAGCAAAATCAAACCCAAACTTTTAAGCCTGTTTGCACAGCAAGCTCAATAAGCACTTCTGCTGATCTGCCTGAAACCTGGACATTTTACATGCCATTATTCTCTTTGTCAATGCTCAGGCAAGTTCTGGTGCGAGTGGGAAACCTAAAAATATAAAGTTTACTTAATAAAACGTATTAAAATGGGTGGCATGAAACTGAATTATTTCAACTGGAATGTATACACTGGGGAAAAGCAAGATCTTGAATATTCACATTACAGCTCATTGAAAAGGCAATGGGCTATGCAACAAGATTGACAACAAAGGGAAAAATGATGAGGAAAATTGCCTTACTTATCTGCTAGAGTGCTCTTGACTGCCAACTGTAATTTTATGGTTCATTATATAAAAAAATACCATTAATGTTAGTACTTGTGTATCATAATCATGAGAAGAAGGGAAAAAAAGTTCATTGAAATGCGCTCCATTTTTAATCAAGACACTATAATTGTGTGTTTTTCAGGCATCATCAATTTCCATCAATTTTACTGCTGCACAAATAATGTGCTGCTATAGCTCTTCCACAGGTCAATTCCTACATGAGGTACATTGACTGCAGGGATGCAAACTGTAAATAAACAGTGGCATAATTTATCTTCTCTGATATTACTTGATACACCACCAGCCTTACGTTGATAAGGGGAGCAAATGCGAGGGCTGGGTTTGAATTGCGTGGTGCATCACAGACCTGAGAAATTGTTATATAAATGTTGTTATATAAAATGTCAGGCAACAGCCAATATTAGCATCACAGAGCCGCCGTCACACAGCAAATGTGTCTGTCAACTTAGCGGGGTGTTTTTGGGAGTTCTGAAGATCACAGATTGGGTAAAATTGTCTGAAAATACAGCAGGGGACGTGTCTGCCACCAGCCCTGTGGATTGGCCAGCTCAAACCAGCTCTGGCCAGGGGAGAATTTGGGTTCCTCTCACCCCAAGGGAAGCGAAGGTGTCCCTGATCCATCTCTTTTTAGAGAGGGAGCACAAGGGAGCTCAGCGCCATCCTTGGGTGCACAGAGAGGTTTGTGCTGAACACCTTTTCTGAATTCACGTGGCTGTTCTTCCATCGGATGTCAGGGAACAAAGCTACAGCAGAGCCTCAATCCCAGAGCAGCCCCAGAGCACAGGAGAGGCCTTTCCCAAGGACTTCCTTCTTGATAAAAGAGAGATGGTTCCCAGATGATGTTTTCCTAGATGGACAATGCTCAGACTTTCTTTATTCCATGAGTCTGACCTTTGGTGAAAGTTCCTCTTTTTTCTTGTGAATGTGCTGAGTTTTGAGGCCTGGGTAAGTTAAATTTTGTTTACAAAACTGAATTTTAAACCAAGTCACAGCTGGCCAACCAAGTGCAAAAGGTTCATGTTAGGTGTGCTATCAATGTTTTCAAAAGCTTTTTTTGTCTACTGGTGTAGAATATTTATGAAAACTGATGATCTTTATGGGCAACCTTTGTGGTACCTGATCCTTCATCCCATTGAGCATATCCCCTTCTTGAAGAATCAATCACAGAACCACAGAATGGGTTGGATTGGAGGACACCTTGAAGATCATCTCATTCCAAGCCCCCGCCTTGGGCAAGGACACCTTCCCCTAGCCCAGGGCCAGAACTACCACCAGGATTTGTCTTCCTGCTCACTCTTTTAATCCCAGTCTGATACTGGGATTCTAATCTCATTTAGAGCTGGGATTTTAATCCCAGTCTGAGATTTCTTGCAGGGAAATCCCCGTGTAGACGCCTGAGAAAGGAGCAGGTTGTTGCACACGCCCCAGCCAGGAATAAACACATTTTCTCTCCACTCTCCCTCTTTTGAAAGCTCCCGGTCCTTAAATAAAGGAGGAAAAGTTCCGTAGACTGGGCAGGGCTGGTGCTGAGTAGCTCATGTTAGGGCAAACAGCTGGTAAAAGTGGCACGGCTTGGGTGATATATTCATGCTGCATTTCAGCTGTGTTAGAGTCTGACACTATTGGATTTGTGGAGCTTTAATTATAAATTACTTGGTAAAATAAGGTCAGCCATCAAAAGCCCATTCCAGTGTCTGAGGCACTCCAAGTTTTGTTTGGGGAGGGGACGAAAAGAGCAGTTTATTTTATTCCTGAAGAGTCTGGGGAAGTGGAGGATGGTGAGATGGAAGCTGAGGGGCTTTCCTGAGGCTGACAAGCCCTCCAGAAATCCCAGCACTTTGCCAAGGCAGCACCATCCAGGGCCCTGGGAAGAAGCTGCTGCCAGCTGAAGCTCCCCTGAGCTGAGCAAAAGGCCTGAAATAGCCGAAATAACACCGACATTTCAGTCCATTTTCAGCCCAGTGTCACCGCTCCCCTCAGGCTTGAGAGCGGGATCCTCCTGCAGAGGATGCTGAGCAGCCTCTGCTTCCTCCTGCTCCCAGCAGAAGGGAATGTCTGGGATAGCACTGTGCAAATCTGCTGCAAAAACAGGGCATTATTCATAGTGTATGATTAGTCTTGCACGCTTGCCTTGTTATAAATATGTAACACATGCTCCAGTGCAGAATGTGATAATGTATTCCAACATGATCTTTATTGCTGATATTTAAAAACCTGTTCCTGAATATGCACAGTTTAAATTTCACATGAATGTACATCTCCCGTTTTTCCTGGTTTGAAGCATAAAGTCTCTCAGGCAAAATGTAGGGTTTATGTCAATCCATTTTTACCCCTTTCCTCAGCTCGTTTGTCTGCAGTTAAATATTTTCTTCATCTTCCACAGGAAAATATGAATTATTCTAAAGCGCCAAGTGCTGCAGCGTGTGTGCATCTGTGTTTGTTGGGAAGTCAAAATACAAACAGTGGCGAAGATACCCTCATTTGTTTTCCATTCCAGTTTTTAAGTGATATGTTAGGAAGCAATCATAATAAAGAGGAGCTGAAGGAGCAAAGAAATTATTTCTCAGTGAGACAGCAGCCTGCTGTTATCTCTGATCTAAGAGGCACTGGATAGAGGTCATCTTCTGATCAATGAAGTGAATTCCACTTTATGACGCTGCAAACAGACAGAGAATGGAACAATCAAGTGCTTTCTAAGAGACAACAGAAGCACCCAGAGAGCAAGGGGAGAACCATAACAAAAATAAACAGATTTATTGCTGTACAGGGCCTGTTTTACAAGGGCCCTGCAGTGTAGGAAGAGGATGTTGCCCTCCTTCAGCACCCTGGAAATTCAGAGTATTGCCAAGACCTGAAATCACTTTACCTGCCCAGGACAGTCCTCTGGACAAACAGAGTTAGAGAACGTGTTCTGCCACATCCAGAGATTATCCCTCCTAAAGGAAAAGCAATTTAGATTCCAAGCTGAGCCCTTAAGCACAGGATGGAATGGAACTTTCAGGAATTCTGAACAAGGAATGCTGACAGCTTTTGTTCCACAGTCTCCACACACTTCAGGGCCTGGCTCTCTGCTTTGCCCATATTTTGCTTTTCAAGAGGAATTTGACTCAATTAAGTCTTACAGCGCTGTCTAATACAATTTTGGATCTCTAAATAATATGGATTTGAAGGTCTGAACCAAATGTTTGCTACTGAAGTTTTACAGTTTGGAGTATTAAGCACCGACACGTCATGGTAATAGAGCAAAAACTGGATGTGCAATGCAGCCTGTGCCACAGGAAAGCCTTAAAACAGTGTCTGCTTCTTATTTTTTTTTTTTCCCAGACCTTGCAAAATCAATGGAAAGGTAACGAGGGCCCTTGCTGTCAGCATGGATTAATCTGAAAGTCCCTGCCATCTTCAGATCCTTGTGCATCAAAACACGAGTTCGTATCAAAAGTTTGAGCGGTGGCTCAAAGTGCTCAGGAGTTCAAAAAAACTGACAAGAGCCAGCGAACTAAAACACCTCCAATCTCTCCAACTTCAAAAAGTGTGATTGTGCTGGGAGGCTTTGATCTCAATATTACTTTTTTATTGAATTTGAAGTCCAAAGCAAAGGGCCATTGCTGCGGGATCAGGAGTGTTAATTCCCTGCAGCCACGTTCAAGGTACAGCACGTTAGCTATTGACCACTGGATGCTAAAGAATGTAACCATAATAGAGAGGATTTTCTTATTAAGGAAGGTTTCACACTCAGCAGGGTTGGTGCAGCTTGAGTTCTCCCAACAAAAAGGTCGCCAGTGCTCAGGACCTCAGGAAGATTCTAGAATATCCCACACTTCTAATAATCAGCTAAGCAGGAGTTGGAATTCTGTCAAAATTACCCACCAAACAGCAGCATGTGTTACTTGTGGAGCTGGTGAGGGAAACCTCCAAGGTTGGTGAGGGGCTAAAATCTCTGGCTGCTCCTGAGATGGGAACTTCGCTCTGAAAACTGGCGCCAGCATCTGCCTTCGAACACCAGAACTGGGAAGGAAAAATGGAAAGGGCTGCATTTATGTGGCTTGTAAAATATTCATGTATGTGCTGCGCTTGGGGAGAATCGATCTCTGGAGAGCAGGAGGTTCCTTCACCTCAGTCACGTTGCGTTAGAAGGAAGAGCTGAGTGGGGTGATATGTCGTGGGGACAGTGATGGGGCCAAAGAGGGCAGCACGTGCTGGCCCCGCGCTCTGGATGGGACAGGGGGACATCAGGGCAACAGGAGAGGGATGTGAGCTCCTCCCTGTGCCTCGGGGGTTTGATCCCACTCACTGGCAAATGGAAATGTTTTTGTAGATTTGGTCTTCAGTGACTCGTTTTTTCTGCCGAATTATAGCAAGGTCAAAGGGGGAGGCAATGGTTTGTTCTTTTTATGGACAGGTACCTCTTATGTACCTGCTGGGGTTCCTGGGGCAGCTTGTGCAGCGCCAGGAGCTGGATTTTGATGCTCCTTGTGGGTCCCTTCCAATTCAGAAAATTTAACGAATCCATGATTGCGAAAATGAAGCTGTTTTCAGATGGGGCACAGCAGGTTTTGTTTTGCCCCTCCTCAGTTCCCTGTTGCTCCCAGGCACTGGATGTGCTGCAATATTCCATGGGATAGGATCTATGCACCTGGATTGACTTTCTCACCGTGTCCTCTTAAAATCACTTCTTGAGGAGTTTCCTCACGAGTCGAGGAAATTTCCATCCTTTGGATTCTCTAGACCTGCCAGAGCCCCAGGCAGGGCTGTGCCGAGAATGAGAGACGTGGTGTGGGCAGGCACAGTTAGGTTTGCCAGTGTCCAGTGCCACCAATCCTGTGGTTTTTCCAGTTAAAATGCCCTTTCAAGGTTTTAAGTGAGGTGTTCCATTGTGAATGGGATTCTTTCCCAATTTTTCTGACATTAAGGACTCGCAAAGATTTTTAACAACAGACTTTTACATAGTTAAACTGAGAAATGGCTTCTCTAATGTTTTCAGCTACTCCTGACAATAATGTCTTTACCTCGGGAGCAAAGTATTCATGCTGATGTCAATAAAGGCAGTGGTTTTGACAGCAGTTTTATACATCAGCATAGATCTGGAGTGCTGAATATTACCTGTGTTATCAATTGGCTAACACTTTCCACGAGAGAGATGTCTCTTTAGAAAGCTGTTCCTTTTATGAGTGTCATCAACTCCTGTCAGCCCGACACCGCTGGGTTTGACTGGGTTTGAAGTTTTTGTTGTTGTTTAAATTTGTGATAACATAAGTGAGCGCTTGTTGAGGAATGGATGTTGAAAAATGTGTTCTGTTCACATATAAACGGCTTCATTCAGCTGCTTTTTTTGTGAAAGCTCCGAGATCTGTGGAGGAAAATACTTAAGTAATGGAGTGATTTGCCGTGTTTTTGGTGCTAAAACAGCACAGGTGTAGCTCATGCAGAGGCAGTGACTTATGGCAGCTCTGAATCTCTCTCAGTTTAAAAGCTCTGGGGTTTGAAGCCTTGTGCAGAATCTCCTCTGGATTTTGGATAACCCAGGGGCAGACAGGCCCTGGGAGCACAGGGAATGTACAAGTGCATAATCTCATCCCAACAAGGAATGCTTTGTTAGCAAGTATCAGGAATATTTATTTTTCCATGTTCAGGAAAAAGAAAACCAAACCGACTTTTATATTTCGAACAGCGCAAATTGGTGTGGATTCACAAATGATGGATGCAGAAAGAGCACAGGCTTGCTGGCAGACTTCAGTTTTTCACTGCTGGTGAAAGGAGCGCCAACAAAACCAGATGTAACGTCTGGCACAGCTCAGCACCAGCTTGTCTCTGGGGCTGCTGCTCCAGGCCGCACTCCTGAAGAAGGCCAAGGAGGCATCAGCCATGATTATGATCCCAAGAGGTGACACGAAATCTTCCCAGAATGATCACTGCCAGCCCGTAAGGGCCTGGCATCAACACAGAATCCCAGAATCCCAGGAGGGGTTGTTGGGAGGGACCTCAGAGCCCACCCAGTGCCCCCCCTGCCATGCCAGGGACACCTCCCACTGTCCCAGGCTGCTCCAACCCCAATGTCCAGCCTGTCCTTGGGCACTGCCAGGGATCCAGGGGCAGCCACAGCTGCTCTGTGCCAGGGCCTGCCCACCCTCACAGGGAGGAATTCCCTCCCGGTATTTAATATTCCCTCCCAATATTTAATATATTGTGCCGATGCACTGAAGTTGAACATGGATGGAGAGCAGGGAGCAGCTGCTTCCATTATGGGAGGCCTCTTTCTGAATATTTACGTCTGAGATATAAATCACCCCTAACGCATCACTCAGTGTAATATGTTCCTGTAATTAAATGAGAGCTTTATTGAATAAATTGCACACTGTTAATTATACGTGTAAGACTCTCTGGCAATTCCTTTGACTTTATTGCAGATAAAACAATGACCTTGTCTGTTTTCATAGTGCTTGATAATTTAAGAAGATTGAAGAAGTGTTAATTGTGAGTTAGCCAAGAAGCCTTTAAAATGCTTTAATAGCTTTAATAGTATTAACTCAATATTGAGATAAGATTATTCCTGGTACTTTCTGTGTACTCACAGTGCCAGGCATTGCTCCTCTCACCTCTGGAACCCACCTGTGAGAGCAGCGGGGCTTGGGGTAGGGAACGAAAAACCAGGAAAATGTTGATTTAGTCTATAATAGCCACAAATCGATTTTTCTTGATGGAGTGGAGAGTCAGGAATTATCTACATCAAATCAGCAAGGATTTTATGCAAATGAATGCAGAATCAGAATAGCAGAGTGCGACTTGGTGACACTGGCCCTATTTTTTGTATATTAGTCAATAGTTGCTAAGTTTACAATTTTCCCTTTCCTTTGGCATCTTTATTTTTAATTAAGTTATTTATACATGCACACAAGTACAAACTCACCCATTGGACACTGAAATTGAATTCCAGCGAGGCTTTATGTTTATTTACTGCTTCCTCCAATAAATGCACATCTTTCAAATCTCTGCAGAGCTGCATCGATTCCTGAAGTATCATCTCAGTTTATTGAGTGCAAGTGGTGACTGATTGTCCCCTGACACTTCAGCAAGAACTTAAATACACAAGAAACAAGTTTTAAATAGGCTACAACTTTATTAAGCTACCACCACATCTGGGAAGTTATTTGGGATGGTTGGGAATTTCTTGATAATTTTTTTTTTTGTCACTCCCCCACTGGGAAAAAAAACCAAAAAAACCTGCTGATCTGCTGAAATCCAGGCTGTTTGCTAAGCAAAATTTGATTCAACAGATCCAATTAGGAAGAAAAAGAAGCCAGAGCAATAGCAGGTTGACACTGTTAACAGGAGATTGTGCTTTTCCTTGTGATGGCAATTTTTCAACATTTTAATGAACTTCCACTTGAAAAAAAAAAAAAAAAAAAGGAAGTTGAAACCAATTAATTTGAGTGGCCTGACGGAAAAAAATCCCAAAAAACCCCAGGGGGAGTGTTGGTGGGTGGCAATGTGAGATCACAGCTTTACACCCTGTCTCGTACAGAACTTCCCTGCAAACTGCTGAAAACCTGTGGGAAAAGCAAGCTCAATCCACACTCAGTGGGGAAGTTCCTCGCTGCAGCGCTGATATCCTCCAAACTTAGGGAAAGCTTGGGGATTTAAAGGGAAAATCAGCATTAACAGTCTGGTTTTTATCTTTTTTAGTGTCTTCTGCTTTCCTGAGAGCAGCTTGTCTCCATCACCAGAGTCGAGCTTGGGGTCCTGCTTGTCTCTCTCAGCTCTTCTTAGCAAATTCCAGCCCATCCCCAATCCTGCTTAGCTTTGCTGGGATCTTCCTGAGATTCTCCTTTTTCCCTCAATCCTATTGAACACCAAGTTTTTTATTTTTTATTTTTTATTTGATAAACAATTCGGATCCATTTCTAATCATGACTTTGCTTGAAATTGGCATTGCTGCAGCACCAGGATCCCATCAAGTTAATTTGAAATCACTCTGGCTCACAGAAAACACTTGAATTTCAAGTTCGAAACCCTCTTCCATTTAAAGTAACATTTTAAAAAATTAATTTGCACCCGTGCTCAATAGGGTATAGGAAGAAGAGCAAAGCTTTTCACCAGGGTTTGAAAACTACAGCAAATAACTTCTCCAGTCAGAGAAAAATAACCTAATAGCAGCTTTCTCTGGGAACTCACAGGATTTCTCTATTCAACGGAGCAGGAAAATGCATGTGCTTTGTATGAACATAGAAATGAAGAAATAATTTATCAAACAAAAATATAGGTATTTCTTCAAGGATTTCCATTGCTGTGGAAATATTTTTTTTCTTTTTTGACGCGGTTTTCCTGCTCTGCTGTCTGATGGATTGATCTAAGATGGGAGAAGAAATGCTTTCCTTCCTTGGATGATAAAGAAAAGGGAAGAAAGAAAAACTAAGCATTAAGATGCCAACATGTGTTTCATCTATTACAGTTCTGCCTGAGACAATTGTTCAACAGTTCCCCCTTTGCAGAAATTATTGCTTCACCTTTTCTGCCTCTTTTCACACGTTTTTCTAGTTCTTCCTTAGCTTCCTAATTTTTCCTTTGTGTTTTGCCATTCCCAAGCGAGTAGAGCACCTGCTCCCTGAGGTGATCCCGAAATGTCCCACCCTGCCAGGTGAGTGAGGACAAAACTTCTGCTTTGCTATCGAGGCTCTAAATTTCAGAATTTTTTATTTAATTAATGCACTTTACCAGTCCACTTTGAGAGGAATATTGACCAGTTCTCTGTCCCCAGTATTATTCTTATTTCTCTGAGACAAAAAACGGTGCCTTTCTCTAAATGCAGGGCTTTATTTATTTGCATCTCCTTCCCCAATTACTTAAATTAATTATATAAAAAGATATCAGCCAGAGACAGAGTGGAGGACCCGGAGTATTTTTCCTTGATTGAGTTTCTACTTGTACATCTCCCAAAGCAAATAAATCCAGCTTGGAATTGAATTAAAGGGGTTCACACTATGTTTTGTATTGGTTCATTTAGGAGATATAAAATCCATCTAATTTAGTTAATTCCATGCCAGGTATGTCAGCTTGGAACTTGTTTATGTATTCAACCAGTAATGGATCTCTGTTATGGGAGTTGTGGTTCCCTGAAAAATGATGAGTTTTTAAAATTGTGAGCAATAATCTCTATGTTCTTTAAGCAAAATCTTTTTTACCCACAGGGGTTTTTTTTGAGAAAAGGGTTTTGGATGACTTGATAGACACTTGTCAATGGATACATCCCAAATCACTTAAAATATTTAATGTTTTTGTCTAACTTTACAGCTGGACTCTTCAGGCAGCTCCAGAAATCAGGTTGCCAGCTCTGCTGAACTCCAGTTTGAGGAGGTTCTCTAAAACCTGCAGGAACTTCAGATGGCCAGTAGGTTTTAGAAAATAATAAGATTTCATTAATTTTAGGATTGAGAAGCATGATAAATGTGTTTCTGATAGTCTCACTGTGATCAAGCATAATTTTCCTGTTGCAGTTCTGGCAGTCATCACATGGAGGAAAGAAACACTAAACACAATCAGATTAAAAAAATAAAACCCTGGGTGTAACAAAGTGTAATGTGAAAAACTTCCAGAAAACCAGGATGGGTTTTGCTCCAGTGGAATTCCTCAGGTAAGTGAAAATCGCCTCTTTTTCTCCCTGCTTTTATTCCAAGGTCCCAGGTTTTGGGTGGAATTCTCCTGTGGTGCAACATACCAGGAAATCTCAGCGAGCCACAGCTCCACCAGCATTTCCCCCAGTTCAAATCCAAACCCACTGCCCATTCAAATATTTAAATATTTAATTTAATTTAAATGTAATTAAATGCCAGCGCAGGCAGCAAGGCCAGGTGAATTTTATCTGCAGTCATGAACGGAGGGGTGACAAATCCCAGCGATGCCTCAGAGGAAGGTCAGCCCTGCACACAACTGACGCTGCAGCCTTGGGCTGGGACCTTGCTCTCCAAAGCAGGAATAATTGGAAGGCACCAAATTTCAGGATGTGAAGTTATTTAGCCTCAGTTTGACTCGATGACAGACAGTGGCACTGAACTCCCGAGTCTGCAGCGTGATTGCAGGCCATAAATCGTGCCAAATCAAATCCAGCACCTCATTCCGAGAGGATTGAGAATACAGCAGCAATGGGAAATGTGGGGAATTCAGGACCTTCTTTTCCCCTTTTTATTTATTTCCTGGGAAAGGGAGAGGAGGATGTCGTTGAAATAAAACTTCCTCATTTTGTGGAAGTTTTTCAGCTTTGCTGGAAGTTTGAAAGCCCAGCTCTCTGATCCATGATTTCATGGGTTCTGCTTAAAAGATAACATCCTCCAAACGGGATCATTTTCCGGGACTGTCGCCCTGATTTTTCAGCCTTCTGTTTGTGTCTCACAGTTCACAGTTCTCAGGTTGTTTCTCACACACGGGTGTTATAAATAGAAGCAATGTTTTCCTTAATTCAAGGTAGTTTATTCTTTGTTTTAGAGCTATGGACAGCTGATGGACAGTTGTCCTGACCAACGGGATGGGGAGAGGTGTCAGCCTTCTCCCCCAATCCCTGGCCTTTGTAGAAATACTACAAAATGGAGTCAGATTTTGTAATAAACAGTTCATGCCTTCTCACCAAACTGAGTGAGTGTGTGAGTGACGAACAGCGCTGGGTAAGGCAGGGAAGATCTATTTTCAAACCCTTCCTGTGAATCAAGCCAAAGAAAGACTCCAAACCACCAAGTGCAGATGCAGGCTGCGCTCAGAGCTGACAGCACCATCAGGCTGGGAGTGCTGCAAGGATAGTCACGGGCAGGTAACTTTTGGGTCATTTTTTTAAACCAATATTGATTGGCTGACTCTGCAAAAATGCTGCAAATGTGGCAGGAGAGAGCCTTGCTGATGTTCATGGGCTGCAGGGTGCTGGGGTCAGGGAGCACCGCAAGCCAAGGGTGCCCAGAGCACACTTTAATGAAGTCTGACATCGAAATTCAGCGTGACCTTGTGTTGTACAAGAGCAGGAATATCGTGAGCTACATCAATAAAACCTGAACAAGGTCTTTTTTTTTTTTTTT
>WBMY01001676.1:43258-81185 GCA_013397315.1 Donacobius atricapilla
TTTTCAGCTGAAAGGAGTCTCTGGCACCTGAGCTGCAATAAATATTCATTGGGAAAACAGACCAAATGGTGTTGAGGGTTATTTTTGGTAGGACTGTGGGTTGCATTTGGGTTTATGCCACAAAAAACCAAACAACTGGGGATTTTAGTTATGAAAATATAATATTAGTAGGAGTAGTGTAAATTAGAGTTTCAAGTAGGGGTATACGAGTCTTTCCTACAGACGTTTAAATTAAAGATGTTTAAAGAAGCTGGACTCAGATTGGGGTTCACTAGTGATCAAAAAGTGCTGAAGTGTTTTACAGCAGGTCTTGATGAGATTATTTTACAAGGTCTGTTCTCTATTTAAACTCTCCTTTACCTTTGAAATATCCCAGGATATTATCTGAAATAGGAGGAGTACTTCATCCTTTCTTAAGAAGAGTTCTCTGATCAGGGGAGAGCAGTTCTTGTCGCTTCAAAATAACATCTGCACAGTCAAAATAGGGTTACACAACCTTTGAATACGCTTGGATTTGGCTTTTGTTCGTTAGTATCTTGTTTTTCTCTGGAATGTAAAGATCAGGACCAAAGTTTATCATTAACTTCAGTTTTGCCCCATCTCAGCCATGGGAAACTTCTCCAAGGTGAGCAGAGGGATGGGGCAGCTCTGCTGGGAGGAAAGGCTGGCACAGCTGGGGTTGTTCACCTGGAGAGGAGAAGCTTTGGGGTGACCTCAGGGTGGCCTTGCAGGGCCTCTCAGAAGGATGGAGAGAGGGCATTTACAGGGGCCTGGAGTGACAGGACACAGGGAATGGCTTCAAACTGACCAAAAGTGGATTCAGAAGGGATATTGGGAGGAAATCCCTCCCTGTGAGGGTGGGCAGGCCCTGGCACAGGGTGCCCAGANTATATATCTGTATTTTTACACCTTTATCAGTTACACATTGAAATACAGCTGCATATCTGGATCATTCTATCCAGATAATTACAGCAATCAGCTGCCCTGCCCAGAGCCCTCACACAAACCCTTCCCCGAGCCCTCTCCTGCAGGAAGGCAGCCCAGCTGCTCCACGTTTGGGGACTGGGAAGTGGCACATCCCAACCCCAGCAGAGGAGCCTCTCCAGCCAAATGTAGGCCAAGCTCTGCTCTCCTGCTTATTAAACACCATTCATCACGGCACGCTTCCTGTGCCACAGCTGCAGCTGGAAATGTTGGTGCTTATCTAGCAAAGATATCTCCCTAAACTGCTTTATCAATGTTGTTTTTAGCCTTTAGCTATTTGCTCAAACTTAAGATGCAGGCATTGTTGTTTTAGGGCCTTTTTAACAAGTTCTGGCCATGCTGAAATCGAGAATTTAAAAATATCCGCCTATTTTAAAAGAAAATATATAACTATGCTCCCTGAGCTTAATAACAGCCACAATCTGGTTTGCCTTTTAATTCTGCTGCTTTTCCCCCTTACAGCTGCAGGTTCCATGCGGGCAAATTTGATGGGAGCTTTGTGCATGTGAACACTGTCGGCAGAAGCTCTTCGTTCCACCTTTGTGAAGAAAGGAATACCTGTATTTATAATGCACTTAATGATCTATAAATACATAAATACATTTGCAGAGTGTATTATAAACACACATATTTCTGTATAAATACATAAATCAATAAATACATACATTTGTAAGTTATCAGGATTTTGCTTTTGTGGCTGTATTTTTTCCAGCTCTTCCCTCAGGGGCATTTCTGGCCCATCATGTGCTGATTTATTTTTCCAGGAGGCCATGCAGTGTTTTTATGTTTCTCAGCTGCCTGAGTTGGTGCTAGGAGGGCACAGAAAGGCTGGAATGAGTAGATGTGGGAGGAATTATGTCACGTTTTGTATTCAGGCAACCCACAGTTGCAATTCTGACATCACTGCCCGTGTGTTAGGAAGTCATTTTAGAAAGAGGAAAAATCCTAGGTAAAATTAACGTGACCTCCAGGTTTTCCCAAGCGTATGAAATTGTTTTAAAGAGAAGAGGTTCTCCCTAAGTTTGCTGGAATTACAGGTTGGTAATTTATTAATACACCCCCCAAAACCCTGATGTGGTAGAGTGGTAAATGCTCAGCACAGGGTGATGGGCGCCCTGAGGAGAAGCAGTGCTGTCCCTCCTAAAAGAATCTTCATGTCGGGGAGATTTAGATACAAGATCTCAGGAAAGATTTCCTCATGTAAAAGCTGTCAAAGGGTTGGAACAGAGCTCCCAGGGCAGTGGTGGGGTCCCCATCCCTGGAAGTGTTCAAAAAACCTGTGGATGTGGCACTCGAGGACATGGATTAGGGTTGATGGCTGCACTTGATGAGCTTAGGGGTCTTTTCCACCCTTAATGAGTCTCCGGTTCTGTTGAAAGCTAAAGGATTAAGAATTGAAAAGACTCCAACCCTCGATGACGTTCTTACGTGCCTGTCGAATTGCCCCTAATTTACCGATCAGACACAAGGAAAAACAGACTCTCTAGAGAGAGAAAAAGAGGGAGTTTAGCCCTGAAAAAGGATGGAGAAGAGAAGGGAAAATGAGTAAAGATACAGGAGACGCAATCTAAGCTCAGATAAAATATCCCTGCTTGTCTCAGGGCTGGTGTTTCTCTTCTGTGACACGCTGTGCTGATCCCATGGAGTCCTCACCACAAAAAGGCGCCCAGGGATGCTCAAGAAGGTGAGTAAATGTGTGTCAGGAGGAAAAACACCGCTCCCATGCAAGGATGATTTAAGATTATTTTCCCCCACTTCTGCATGAGACTGGATCTACTGTAACCTTCCTAAGCCTTTGTTACCTTTGTAATTTAAACCGACAGGTTAAATGCTAATGCAATTGATGGGGGTGAACAAGTGGTCAAGGAACAACCTGATCTGACTGCATAATGCATCAGAGAATTGCAAAAATATGCAGGTCAGATATAATTTTGACAGAAAATGGCTCGCTGCAAGGGTTTATGTTTCCCCGGATGGTCTTAAAAAGAGTTGGACTATGGTAAGCACCACGGCGCTCGAAAAAAATACCAAGTTAAACTTGATGGAAAAAATCCAAGTTCTCAATATCCTCAGATTTCATTATCAGTTTTTATTGGAGCTGGGATAATAAGATTATAGAATTAAGAGAAAAGTTATACCCATTTTCTTCAGCTCAGCAGCCCTAATGTGCAGAAAGGAAGTGACACTCATTTCTCTCCATAAATACAGCAGAAACTGCCTGGAAGAAGAAGTCTCTGAGCATGTACAGGTCCTTGCTGAAAATTCTGTTACCTCAACAGGCACTGGGGCATAGCAGTAACGCTTAAAGGCGGGCAAAAATGTGGTTTCTCACCAATTCATCCTGAAGCTGAAGACTTTCCACTCGGCATAACGTGGCTGTGGAGTGGGAGCAGGACGTGAATCCCGGAGCAGCTGCCCACAGGAGGAATTCAATTTTACCTCCCTGTTCCAGGGGTGAAACGTGTAAATGAAGTGAAACAGCAGAGAAAGTCCAAGGATGTTCAACCCACACCTCTTTATTTTCAGTTTAGGGACTGCCTGAAAAACAAGAGAGACCTTAAATCCCTCTGCTGACTGGCTGAGATGATCTGAAGCAGAGGGAAAGGGAATGTTCGGAAACTTTCGCGTCTACCAGCACTCTCTGAATCCCACCTTAATTTCCTTATGTTAATAAATGTGCTTAGAAAAGCACTGGTTTAGAACACAGGTTATTTTCCATTTGGGGGCACGATAACAAACTTCACTCCAGTCTGAGGATTACCAAGGATATTGGAAGTATCAGTTTTTCCCTGGACTTTCTTTCTGAGCAAGGAGAGAGTTAGTGACTTCAAAATTTTTCAGCGCTGGCATTATGCCAGTGGATTTTGGTACCATATTCCTTAAAAAAGTGTCAGGTTTTTCAGCTCTGAAAACCCAGGAATTCCTCAGACTTCTTCCACTCCCAAGCACTCCTTGCTCCAAGAAGCCACCAGCTAAATAGATCAGAACAAAGACAGCAAATAAAGATATAATCACTCCCTTTCAAGAATTTGACTTGCTGTCAATAGTTTCCTGATTTGTTTACTACTTCAGTGTTGGTTTTTTTTCCTCAGAGGAAATTTCGGGGTTGAATCTGTCCTCCTGCCCGCACAAGAGCTCACTGTATTCCTCATCTATATAAGTGTTTAGAAAGGAAAATTGAAATGTAAATTGACTCAGTGCTTTTAAAAACCTTAAAAAATAATAATTCAGTGCCTACTCTATGAAATGGAACTCTCCTGGCTGCTTTAACCTGCTGAGCAGGTTAGCATAACATGAAATCAATTATTGTACTCGCCATATAAAAGCTGTCAGGTTTAATACTTAACTGCAGTATCTCCCCTGAATGTTTGATTTCCAATCATCATCCCTGTGAAGCTCCAGAAATACAGGGACATAAGAAAGATTCCGGGCTAAGAAATTTATTGGACAACCCTGAGTTATAAAAGTGAAATCGGGAAAGAATAATACACCCTGCAAACACAGCTCCCTTTTTAATCAAGCACTTCCCAGCCCCATAAAACAAGGCAGAGAACAAACTGCAGAACAAACACTGAATTTCTAGTCTGGATTGTAATAATTGTGACACCATTTCACTTATTTTTCAGCTTGTCTGGAAGCAGTTTTCGCTGGAATATTTTTCCCGTTCTTTTCCATCCTTTTCCTGGAATTTCTTTTTGGGTCGTTTTGGGGTTTGGTTTTTGCAGGGGTTTTTTTTGTTTTTTGGGGGGTGGGGTGGGGTTTGTTTGTTTGTTTGGGTGTTGGTTTTTTGTTTGTTTGTTTAGTTTTGGGTTTTGTTTGGGGTTTTTTGTTTTGTTTTGTTTTCTTTTTGGTTTGGGTTGGGTTTTCTGCCTTTATTTTTGGGGGGTTCTTGGGTTTTGAGGGGTTTTTTTTGGTTTGTTGTCGGGATTTTTTGGGGGGTGGGTCTTTTTTATGGGGAGAGAATCAAATAGAAAAATGCTTTGACTTTCACAGCTCTTCTACTGCTAAACTTTATTCTATACTTGTAACACACAATGCAAATAATTATTGATCTCTTTTCTGATCTGAGCTTTATTGCGTGACCTTGCTGTGGCTAAAATTGCAATCTGAGACGTTCCACCTGTAGTGGTGACCACAGGCAGCAAGTTTGTCTTTTGAAAATCCTAAAAATGATGAATTAAGATTGTGAAATGCTGGTGTTATGACAAGAGTGGGAATTGTTTGTAACAGAGCTGGGAGAAAGGCCCAGTGTGGTGGGAAAGGAGTGAAAATTGTGACTCGGGGTCCTTCCTGCTGTATCTCTGCAGGGAAGGGGAAGGTTTGGACTTCTGGGAAGGCTGAGAATGCAGGAATTGGAGTGGCAGGACACAGGGAATGGCTTCAAGCTGGCGGAGGGCAGGGTTAGGTGGGATATAAAGAAAGAATCCCTCCCTGGGAGGGCGGGCAGCCCTGGCACAGGGTGCCCAGAGCAGCTGGGGCTGCCCCAGATCCCTGGCAGTGCCCAAGGCCAGGCTGGACATTGGGGCTGGAGCAGCCTGGGACAGTGGGAGGTGTCCCTGCCATGGCAGGGGTGGCATTACGTCACTGTAGGACACCAAATCAGACCACACGACTCCAAAATTTGTCAGACGGCTAAAAGACTGATTTATTCAAAATTTACCTCTTTATATACCAGGTCTCTAGAGCTAAACTGATTGGTGTTAACAGTGACACCCATTCAATCACATGGGCCAGCACAGAGAGACAGCAAGTGGTCTCCACCTCCAAAGAAAGACTGCAAAGAAGACAGAGTTAGCAAAAACATCTTTTTTTTTTTGTTTACAGAAAGTTCTGTGAGAGCGGAGCTTTAGAAATCAAAACATCTCAGGCTGAAAAACCAGAGCTACAGCACTGGATGGATTCAGGGTCCCTCCCTACCCAAACCAGTCTGGGATTCTTTCACTCTGAAAGTCACCTTGGAACCTGTGTCCTTCCCACTGAGCCCCCAGCCAAGCCCAAAAACCAGGGCAGGTTTCTGGGAGCTGCTCCTTTGTCTGTTTAAGGTATTCTAAAAGCAAACCCCAACCATCTGTAGGGGCTGGTTGGAAACTCTGTCCCCTGACAGCTTTGGGGGATTACTTCTAGCAGCAGAAACATTGCCTGCCCATGGTCCAGAACAGCTTGGAACAAAGAGCTATAAAAGCAGGGAGCAGGAGACAGATTTATCTCGGTGTGTTTCAAGAAATGATGATTCTGAATTGATTCCTTCTCTGAAATACAAACTCCATGTTTTGCTCTTCCGAAATAGAAAATAAAAAAATAAAAAAGGAAAACCATAAAATAAACCAGGATTTATCCTCAAGATCAACTCTCATTCTCTTTCAGAAATTACATTCTCGACAATAAGTGATCATTATGTGCCAGCAGAGCTGAGAATCTGATTTTAACTTCCAGGTAACATATTAGGGCCATAACCAAATCTGAGAACTATTATCATAGCCAAATGACTGTAATGCTTCAAGGCTGTAACAGTCATCACCTTTTTATCATTCAGATTACCAGCCAACCCTGAAACAATGAATTTCTTTAACATTATTCTCCCATAACCTTTAACTGTATGCATTATTTCAAACATCTGAAATAATCCTTTATATGACACAGTAGAATAATACTTTTGCCACTCACTGCACACTGGAATTTGTTAAGCCCAGAGTAGTGCAAAAACTCCAGCCTGCTCTGTCTGCCATGGAAATACATTTATTTCAATTGTGCTGGAAGGATGTTTAAGTGATAAATAATTTGAAGGAACACTGATAGGAAGCATAAGGTTCATAAAAGTCCAGAAATGCTGCTGCAGTTTTATCACCATTGTAAAAGCGTCCTGCTTGCCTTGTTTTGGGAGGGCTTTACTTGGCCAGCTCTCACATATTTCACGTGGAATGTACAGCATAAATATTCCACGGGTTCATTACAGAGCTGTGTTTGTGATAAACCTTCCCGGAGTCCTCTCAGGAAATGTTTATTCCTGTTCTGTCAAGTGGGTGCTAATGTCCCACGCCAGCTCTCTGCCCAGGCCAGGCTGATAAATAATCCTGTGTATGCTCTGGTGATTCTGTGCATAAACTCTCCTATATGTGAGTTACTGCAGCTCCAGGCCCTGAATGAATCAGATTTATAAACACGACGCTGTGTTTCCTGCCTGTGTTGAGGTGTATTATGATGGCAGAACTGGCATTTATCCGGACTCTTGGTATAAAAAGGTTTCCAGCCACACAAGCAACGCATGAAAATACAAAAGCAGCTGCTTGAAATATTGCCAGGGAGAGGGGTCTTGAAAAACATCCCTGGGAGCCTCGAGCTACAGAGTAAGAGCACTTTGGGTCAGGCCCTTGGAGAGTACAACCTTGAAAATAACAAGTTTGAAGAATTAAATTGTGTCTTTTTCAGCATCCTCACAAAAACTGGATGCCACAGAAAGGCCTCAGCAATACAGAGCAGCAGCTTTTTAATGAAGTTCAACTGCTTCCAAGAACCTGAAAATGTAGGATTAGAAAAATCTGAATTTATTGAAATATCTCTAAACTGCATTAAGGAAAGGATATTCAGATACAAAGGATTCGGGCTCTGGATAAGGGGCAATTATTCTTGTGCTGAACAAGCAAAAAAGTGTCGGACTTTAGGTCCAATTTTTCTGTGATTCCTTGTGTGACCTTTCACAGGCCACACACAGTCTGCCCAGGGAAGCCACAAAGTGATTTCCACTGGCTTCAGTGGAGGAGAGAATCAGCTCCTAATTTCTCTTTGAATCAGTTTTCTCATTAGTAAATGACCGACCTCAGAGCTTAATGCTTCCAGCGCTCTCGGGTATCCTTGAAGGGGGAGTGATATTGGAATGCTAACTGTCCTCACTGCCAGCAGCCAGGGAGCAGAAAATCCAGATTAATAGGGGCACTTTGGTGGCCATGGCCACCATGCAGACCCGTGTTCCTTCCGCCCCAGAAGAGCAAGGCAAGAGTCAGAAAGTTAAAATATTTCAGCTCCAGAGAACGCTGCTTCCTCAGCAGGAATTCCCTGCAGGTTTCGCCCTTATTTTAGGACAGATTTTCGTTTGCTGTCATCTCTGCACCCCTCTAAAGCCCTTACTTCATCCACAGAGTTAATCAGCAAGTTCATATCACCTGGATTGGAAATTTCTGGGGCTGAATAGTCCCCTTAGTCCGGGACTTCAGTGTTTACCCAGAGCTACAAACTCAGAGCTGAAGGAGAGGTGGAAGTTGTTCGTGCTGGCAGGGCTCAGCCTCACGCAGCAGCTCCTGGCAGGAAAAGGTGACCGTTCCAGGGGAGAAGAAACCAAAGACTGGCAGCAAATTTGCTGGTAAGTATGTAAAAATAGAGGTCAGTCCTGAACGTTAAAGAGGGTCAGCAGGAAATCATTAAATCTGAGTGATAACGTGGGTTTATTTTAATTTGCTCGCCGGGATTTTCATTGACGATGAACGGATCGTGGAAAATAAAGTAAATTCCATAAAAATGTGGAGTTGTCTACAGCTTGCAGCAGCACCTAGAAAATAACTGTAATAACACAGCCAAATTTCCTACCCCTTTCTCCTGGATTAGTTTTTATCTGTATTACTTGCATCACCAAAAAAGTAACTTTTATACGGTTTAAGTGCCACCGGCTAGAGCCAATGGAGGATTTCAATAATTTTGGCTGTGGGTTTTGATGCAAATATTTCAATTAAAGCCCTCAAAGCCTCAGCTCGGATGCCACCAAGCCCTGGAGTCACTGGGCGCTACGTGGCCATGTAGATGAGCCTGAGCCAGAGCAAGAATCCCCCAGCTGTGATTCCTGAAGGATCCGACCCAGTAGTCCATGGACCTCATGGGAGGATGGAATTCCTTCCTCTGGATGTCCTCCATGGACCAGGTCCCCATCAGGGACAGCTTCTCAGGGATCTTTTAAAGTTATTCAACTTCCATAAATCCAACTGCTACAAAGCCATCATAAACTCATTGGGGTAGGGGCCAGAAAAGATTTTATCCCTTCCCAAGGCGGATGCTTGAACCCGCAGACCCTGTGAGAATCAGAAAAGTTGAGGTTGAAAGGACCTTCAAGAGCCTCGAGTCCAAGCCAAGGGACTGTGCCTTTTCAGTAAATTAAAAAAGAACCATCCATCTCTGCTGCAGAGGATCACCTGCCGCGCCTGCTGATTTATTTAACTAATTTTTCATCCCATAATTCTTCCAATCTGTGTTCAAATGATCTCATCCTGCATTTCTTTGCTGAAGGTTACTAAGCTGGCAGAGCCGTGTCCTTCTGATGACGGATTTCTCTGATGCTCTGTTTACCTGCCTTTAATCTGCTCCAAGGCTAACAGAGGCTTTTTTTTTTTTGTTCTCATCCACAAGGAATTCAGGAATACCCTTCCCGCCATTCCCCACCCGAGCAGGAGGATTTCTGCATGGCAATAAATCCTTTCCCTTACGTTGTTTGAACTCCTGAGCTGGTGGGGTTGTCAGAACAGCTCAAATTGAGTAATTGAATAATTGGTCATGGGGATCCTCTCAAACCGGCACCAGTGGTCACCAGCACCTGCTCAGCTGCGCTCCTTGTTGTCCCAACAATGGTGCTGGATTCATTCCCAGTCCCAGGGGCCAGCAGGCACCGTGAGGAGGGCAGAAACGTTCTCCAGTTATTTGAAAAGCCATCAATTTTCCAAAGTGTGCTGTGCCGAATTAAAGCTTGTCCAAACTCCTCTCCCTGGTCATATTTCTTGCCCATCACGTTGGATATGTCAGCTGTTGTTTCACCACCTGTTAATCCGTCTGTGCTCGGGCTGTAGGTGTGATTTATGGAGGTTCCTGATCTGACTTGTTGCCTACATGTGACCAGTGCAGCTATTTTTTCATCATTCTTATTTTTTTTTCCTGCTACATCCACCTATTAGTCACAATTTTAAGACAGGAAAATACAGAAATTTTTATGTCCACAATATTCATTGAGGTTTTTCTTCCTTTTTTGTCATGAGCTATTGAAGTTGTATTGACACAACAGCTTGGGTAGATGTTTTAATTTACAATTTTCACCACCCTCATTCACTGCTATGGAAAGTGAATTTTAACCAGCAGTGATACATAAATGAACCTGATGATTTGTAATCATCAGCAGCTCCGGTTATAAGGAATCTCCTGCTGGGGTTACACATCAACACAGACAGGAGCAAAATTGCTTTGCTCATAACCTGTGATAGTTTTAATAATTTTATTTCTATTTCTTTCACAATTCTGGGAAACATTAGCCAGATAATGATGCTTTTTGATTACCAAGCTTGTTGCCTCTTCCAGACAACAGCTTTGGACTGCAAGAATCAAATGGGGTTTCCTCTGTGGGCTGGTTTTGGGTTTGTCTTTTTTCCCTACGTTGTCTTTGTGCCTGAGTATTCCTGTTGTTAAGTCCTACTGCTCTGCTCCAATGTGCTCCCAACATTTTTGCTTTTACTGGCTCTTTTACCCTACGCAATGAAGATGCTTGTCATGTCATAAGGTAAGTATTTTCCCTAGAAATTGCTGTAAAACTTCGTATCAAACAGGACATTTCTATTGATTTTTGAATTGACATTTGCAGGTCTCTCTCTGCTTTCTTTTTAACAATTGACTTTTAGACCCTCACATTTCTTGAAAAAAATATTGCTGTAAATTGCAGTGATCTTGACCTGCTCTTTTTGTCTTTTTATCCCTCAGAGCTTTGCTATTCTAATAGCTTTTCTTATGCTTCTTGCAATTAGTTCACAGAAAATTAGAAGAGATAATGGCTAATGAACAACTGCCGCTCACTGTCAGTGAAGTGCTGCAAAGGAAAAGGCACTTTCAGAAGTCAGAGAAATGAGAAAATATTACAATGAGCATCCAGAGCTGGGGGGAAAAACTGTGAAGAAACTGAAATTTTCCTCGCTCGAGACCCTTTGGAGAATATTCATCTCACACCAAGCCCTGAAGAACATTCCTAACCCTGCAGACATGCAGTGAAATGACCTCATGTCAGTTTAGACCACTGATATTTTAAAAATATCTCTCATAGGCTTGTCTTGGACCCTTTCAAAGACGCATGAAAAACCCAATGATGATTATTAAGCTTGTGTAATATAAAGTACCAATATTTACACCCTTCTCACCAAGTTCCTGCATTGAAGTTGTGGTGAGCATGCTGAGAACACCAGTTTATTCTGACTTTCACCTGCAGAGAAATCCACAGTGTCCACCTCATTGGGATAATGATTTTTCCTCATAGGATTTTTGCTTTTATTTCTCCAGGGCGAGAGAAAAATCCCAGGATGGTTCGGGTTGGAAAGGGACCTTAAAGCTCATTTAGTCATGGGCCTAAATCTCTCCAGTACCCAGTGAAACAGGGAGAATCTTTTATTCTACTTTTCTTTTTGAACTAAACCCAATCACATCAAATTTAAAGTGATTGCCTTCAGAAGATCCCATCCAGGATAAACCACTCCAGCAGGATATTCCATCCCTTATTTCCCTAACCAAGCTGAGTCACAAACCCCCTCAGATGTGGTTCAGAATGTTGTTTGTCTTCATCCAGGAGGAAGATCAATTCTGTTGTGGAAACAGTGCACAGCTTGAGATCGCTGCAATCAATTTGAGCAGGCCTTGGTGAAACTGTCTGGTAGTCTGCAATCCAGCAGCATCAAAGCTAATTAATACTTTCGTCAGCTTAATGAATGTATTAGTGGTTAATATTTGTGAATAAGCTCCTCATAACTCAATAATCCTACGCCATTTGCATTATTAATAGGACAGGTATGAGCTGACGGATCATAAAACCCTTTAACTCAGGTTTGTGCTGCCTTCAGCTCCCTCCAAGGAAGAGCAGGAATCACTGAGGATTGCAGGGAGCAGACTCTGTCAAGGCCTTTTCAGATTCCAGGTGAATGGGGCTGAAGAATTGCCATGGAAAGTTGCATTTTAAACCAGACATGAACTGATCTAGAGGGTGATGGATGTCTAAACCCAAGGGCTGAGTGCTCTGCGGCGTGGGATGCCCAAATTCTTTCAGGTCAAAGCCCCTCTGCAAGGCAAGAGAAACAGCCAGGAAGGATGGGGGAAAGAGGAAAAGGTATAATCCACTCCACCAAACCATTTCCCTTCTTCTCTTTGCCCCACTCCTCACATAAAAACCATGGAGTGGGAGCTGATTTATTGAAATGAAGCTGGAGGTTGGTTCAGGTGGGAGACGAGTAAATAAACCAAGTGCCTCCAACGGCTGCTAGAGAAGAACAACATTTTGCAATTTCCCTCCTACAGGCTTTGTGCTCTACAAAGAGAAATAAAAACGTGCTTCATCCTCTTCAGCAGCCTGGAAAAGCTTTTGCTTGCTCACAGCCCCTCGCAAGAGAGGCCAGATAATCCTCTGGAAGGGGAAAGCACCGTTCCAACACTGCGGAGAGAGCGTGCAGGCAGATGAATTCCATTGGAACAACAATAAAAACCAAGAAGAGACGAGGAAAAAGCAGCTCATTCCTTTGGAGACTCATCTTTTTAATGCACCATTTCCACAGGATCTCCTAATTGCTTCTTGTGGGATTGGAGTGTTTTCTCTCGCAGCCTCACTTTGGAAATTTGTTACATTTCCTGGTATGATGTTCTCCTGCTTTTTTATTTTTAGGTTAGAAGAACTGTTTTCTTGTTTTTTTTTTTTTTTTTCTTCCCTGAGATATTTTCCCCATCTCTCCCATTTCCATGTTCACGTTGTTATTATCAGTGAAATTTAAGCTTCGGTGGCGCTGTGAAGCTGAATCCTCTTTTATTGCCACACTTCCTTATGTGGCGGGACAGCAGCGAGAGCTGCTGGTTAATCACTCCTGAAGTCCTGCATGTGGCAGGGAGATGCGCTGTGAGTTACCCAGTGAGCTGTACCTACATGATTAACGAGGATACGTTCCCCACTCTGCGCTCCAGTGCTCCTCCAGTTGCAATTTCTTTGTCAGAACAGTTCAGAAAGGGGATGAAAGAGCAGAGGAGAAGGGAAAAAACATCAAAGGAAGGAGTTTGTGGCTAAAAAAAGAGCAAGCAGCCATGCCACTGCTGCCAGGGCTGGCCAGATGTTTGCTCATCTGTTCAGGCACAGCTCTTTATTGTCAGCTGCCACACGGCAAGTGGCAAAGCTAAAGCTTGATAAGGAATTAAGACAGCCTGCCACGAAAATGAGAAAAATGAGGGGAACAATGCCTTTCACCTCTTCTCCTATGATTTAACTGGTTAAAAATGTTCCTCTGTTTTGCATAGGGCTGAGCAAATCACTCATTATAAATAAGGCATTAACCTAATTTCATCACTTTTACTCTGTGAAATGCTCCTGACTACATTTATAACTATTCCTTCTCGAAAAGTACTGGTACCTGGAAGCAAATCAGCAGATATTTTATCTGCTCATGATAATTCCATCCAAATAGGTAGTGCTGTAAATTGAGAAAGTCTAATATTACCTCTCCAGGTAGCATTTGAGAAATATTTAGGCAATAGCTTCAGAGAAAATATTTATAGCTAAAATCAGTGTGTTGGGAACATTTTGTGCACCTGAAACTCACTGATGTGCTTGAGGAGAGTCATTGTGAAGGACTCAGGGCCAACTAAAAATTAAATATTTCTTAATATGCCAGTAAAATTATTGCTATCACTAGATCGGCTTAAATTAACAAAGTCACAGCTTTGTGAGATAGAAAATATCACCTCAGGTGTACAAAATATCCGGATATTGCAGTGCTCCAACACAAACCGTCGATCTTTAGCTAAACTTGTCTCCAGATTACAGCAAAGCTTTATTTCCCTTGATGCAATTCCATGTTTTCCTTCGAAGGTCTCTGTGCAGGGAGTTCAAATAGCAGGGAAAACACTGAGGTAATGCAGGAAGACAAAATATGCCAAGTGTGTTGAGATCTCTGTTTTGGAGAAGAAATTGCATTTCTGGCAAGCAGCAGAGATCAAATCAGGCAGCAGGAGCCTGGCTGCCCCCAGTCTATGAAGGACAATGAGAGTCAAGGGAGGGCCAATAAATTTTGGGTAAGGCCTTGAAAGAGACTTTTAAATGTGCATAATTAGCCAGTCTTGGAAGTGTCACAGCAGCTCACAGCAAAGCTCTCCTGTGGGTGTGAAAGGTGTGGGGATGCAGCTTGTACCTCCTGAAACCTGGGCACTAAGGGCCAGCATAAAACCACGAGAATCCCAACTAAAACACTGAATTTTTGTTTGTGAAAACACTGAATTTATTCTATCAGCCATTCATTGTTATGGTAGGACACGGAATAGATTGACTCCATGGAGCTGTCAGCAGAGAAAGAAGCTTTATTTACAATCCCAGCAGTTTCTTTTAGCACACACTGTGTAAAAAGGTCTGTTATTGCTCCATGGCACTGACACTGCTCTCCATTGGGTCAGGAATAGGAAACAACCCCTGGGACAGTTGTTCTGGCAAAGGGAACACTGTTTGCTGAGCCTGTGCTGAGAAACGCAGAGAGATGTTTTGGAAAGAGAAACTGTTGGCAGCTTTCCCTTGGGAAAGGAGCCGGCAATGGTCAGCGAGCTGAAATTCAGGCTCAGAAATGTCGAGCCCACAATTCATGCTGTAGAATTGGGAGAGGGTGAATCCAGAATTTCACCTGAGGGGCTGCATAGCAGCTGGCCTGGCCTTTGGGGTGGGAAATGTCCTTCGGAGACTTGTCCTGCTGTAACCACCCCTCAGAAATCACATCCCCACTGCAGCTGAACAAGCTTGCATTGAATTTGAGGTTTAGGATAATGTTATCCTGGAAGTAAGGACAGGCTGCACCCAGCAGGGCTGCACAGTCTGTAAGGATGAGATCCAAGCAAGCTTTTGGCGTTGGATCCTTCCTAAACCAGAATTTTCCCAGCCAGGTTCTTTGTGAAAGCTTGGGGTGCAGAAGTTTGGGATGTGTTGGGTTTGGTCCCCTGCTCCAGTCCATTGGAACTGGGATTCTGCTTTCAGCATCTGAGAGGCGTCACCCAGAGGAACTTGTTCTGCAGGTAATGTTCACCCTGTTGGTTTAAGAAGTATGGCTTAAACTCCATTAATTCCATGAAAAAAAAAAAAAAAAAAGATTTACACAACGACCTGGTGGTCTATTTATTATCCTCTTGGTGTTAGTTCAGAACTCTCAGGAATTCAGATTAATGCAGGATGGAGGGATGGTTTACAAATGTTTGCAGTTCTGGCTGCAGCCACTCCAAGAACACCAACACAAAAAGCAGATCTTGTTCACCCATTGCAAAATTAGCTTGTACTTTGCAATTAATAATCCACAACCAGATTTATTCTCTGGCTGCTTAGCAATCCTCAAACCAGCAATATTTTCCTGGTTTAATGACTGAAGGAACTAGATTATATGAATAGATTTCCTTCTTTTTACTCTCTTGTGACATTGGACTGGTGTTTGAGAATTATCATTAGAACTCTCCAGTGCTTTTAGAGCTGAAGCCCAGGAACTGCAGGGAACTGAAAGAGAGAAAATCTATTTTCAGGGTGGGATCGCGCATATCCTCTGCCATAATGTACATAACATAGCACAGTGCCTCTGCTAGCACTGACTGCTACAGGATACACTCAGACTCTCAGTCTATTTATTAAAGATCAATTTTTGTGATATCATTGATCCCCTGCACACTGGGATTGTCATCCTTGCTCAGGAGTAGCTGCAGAGGCAGCTGAAATTCAATCCTTTCTTCTCCATCCCTCTGTGGATTAAACTCTGGGACACACATAATAGACACTCTCTGGGAAGATAATGTGCCACTGGTATTAGACAAAAAAAACGACAATAATGAGGGGATATGTTGTTAAAAATGGTGAAGAATAACAGCCTGATCATTTCCTGCTCTGTGCCCAGGAAGATACCAGGATAAACAGTCAGCCAAATCTATTTAAGCACTCAGAAGATAAAGGATGATAAGAAAAGAACCAGCATGGATGTTCTGAGAAGAAATCATGTCAAGCTACCTTCTGCAGATAAGGCAGATGGGGGAGAAGGGAAGATGCGTGCAGGAGCCGTGGTGCTGGGTTAGTAACAAAGAGAAACAGAGAGAAAATCGGGATTAATGAGCAGGAGCAGCACATTGCCAGTGTGGAGCAATCCTTCAAGGCTGCTCCTCAGTAACTCTGCAGCTGGAATACCTGGCTTGTCTTGGACTGAAGGGAATTCTGGGGGGAACGTGGTCAAAACTGCAGAAAAAAGATGGAGCGTGAGGAAAGCCTGGCAGGACAGAGCTGGGTTAATCTCAGCGGGGATGGTGAGGGAGGGGAAAAGAAATATCTTCACATGAGGAAAGTTCTTTTAGAACCTCCACGGCTTCAGTTCCAGCTCTGTCCTCTGTGGGAGGAAGGCTGGGAAGTGTCCTGCCATCAAGGAGGGAAGAGGAGCAGGAGAATTTCCATGATGAAACTGGAAGAGAAATTTAGGTTAGACATCAGGGAAATGTCCAGCCTAAAGGCCAGGTAGGCACTGGAGCAAATAGTGCAGGATCTGTGGAAGGACAGGGTAGGCAGACACCTGCCAGACACAATCCAAGTCTGGTTTATGTTATCTTGAGATAAAAATAATGTGGGTGACTTCGCTAAAAATCTTTTTCCATTATGTCTGCTTTCTACACTTTCATTTTGTTCTGACATCCAGCTTAACCTTGGAGTAATTAAATATCTGAAGCCAAATAATAAACCTAAAATTTCTGGTGTTTTGTATTTTGTTAGGGGAAACTCAAGAGACATCGTGTTTATTGTCAGTTGTAAGGATCCAACTTCAATTAAAGATATTGATCTTAATTTTCTTATTTTTAGAGCAATGAAGGCTCAGGTAAGATCTTGCACTGTTAATTCCATGGACTTAAGAGGTTTCTTTAAATTAGATGCCCAGTAGCCAACAAATATTTGTTGCTGTTGTTTATGAAGTCCTGTTCCCATGAGATCAGAGGCAACTTTTATATTTTCCTTTGTTGAAATAATTTTATGAGGTCTTCAGGCTTGGTGTTGTTTCCTTGCTTATTGTGTGTTTTGCTTTTCAAGATTGTTTTCATCCAATTGTCCTTCTCTAGATTTACAGTGAAAACAACTGAGGACACTTTGTACATAACCCTTTCATCCAGAGCGATTGAAAAGTTCAGCTGAATACTCTCAGTGCATTTTTTTTTCACTTGTCATCTTTCACAGCTTCCCTTCTTTTACATTCCACCTCCAAATATTGTTTTGTTTAAGGAGGAAAAAAAAAAAACCACCATCCTGGTGACAATTTGCATAATATGTTCATGCTGATATGCATCCAGACATCTGGATGGCATTTTAATATCTCATTCTCATTCAGACAAGTAGGAACCACACAGATGGGAGAGACAATTTTAAGAGCATTGTTGTAAACAAATAAGGCAGCCAGGAAATCAAACACACTCCACGATGGGCCTTGTGTGTGAGGAGGTGCTCACGACATGTTGTGACTGCAGGAGAGAGCTGCCTGCGCCGCTCCCAGCTGCACCAAGAGGTGAATGCAGGATTGGAAATGGAGATCTGGGGTCATTTCACGGGAAGTTCCTTCCCCAGCCCAACAAAACCAGCAGCACCTCAGATTACCCTCAGCGCTCCTGAGATGGAGTTATCCGGGGCTCTGCTGCAGGGTTTGGTTCCTCTCATTTTCAATTAGCAACAGAAATATCAACGCTCCGGATTGCTTCAGGAGGGAGGCCTGTAGATGTGTTCTCCTGCTCCACGTACTCATGCACCTCCTGGCTGTGATTTGCTCCTGCTGTGAAAAATCCACCTCCACGGAGTCCTCGGTAATTCCCTGCAGTCCCTTTTAATCTGCTGCGTGTTTGTAGCTCTTTAGAGGAGTGCAGTGGCTCTGAGCTCCAGCATCCCCAGCCAGGGATGATGCTTTGGGTGTCTGCTCCAGGGGGTCATGCCAGAGCCACGAGCAGCCTGCGCTGCAGGTGGAGCTGACGGCTCAGCAGATGCTGCACGTCGGTGCCTCTCTCAGGATTGCACTAAAAGTCACGAAATCACGGAGTGTTCCTAGGAATCTGAGCCCCTCAGGGACCATCCCAGTCCAGTCCCTAGCCCTGCACAGGCCAGCCCCAAGAATCGCTCCTATCTTTTCCAAATAACACCATAAACTGATTATTTTCCCCTTCACCTCTTAGCAGCTATGGCTACAAACTCCACTCAACTAAATTCCCAGAACTTTTCAGGAATTCAGATTTGTTCGGTGAAATACATGATGAAAGAGTCCAGGACTCTTCCTTCATTCCCTGCAACACAGGTAAAAAGTGATAATTCGAATTCTACCCCTTCACTATGGAATTGGACAGGGCTCTGAGCAGCCTGGCCTAGTGGGAGGTGTCCCTCCCTGCTAGTGGTTTTTAAAGGTCCTTCCAACCCAAACTATTCTATCATTTTAGTTATAAATAAATGAAAATATGAGAAAATCTATTAATTTACATTACCAAAATAGGTATCAAAACCTTTACTGGAATATTTCAGGTAGTGAAACAGCAATAAGCTGTTTAGGAAACCAGTTAAAAATTTGTGCCTGCTTCAGTCTGGTTAACTGGAGACCAGGGGACTCTCCTGAACAAAAGAAAATGTGATTAGAAGCTCAAAGACATGGGTGAGCAGTGACCTCAGAAAGGAGTTTAGCAAGGGAACTTGTGAAAACAGCAGTTCCTAAAATAATTCTGCTTTTCCTCTCACCTCAAAGCTGCAGATTTGCATGTGGCAAACACTAAGGAGGGGTGGAATGAGAGACAGAGGTAATGGAAATACAGAGAAAGGCCTTAATTTGTGTCTCAAAGCCAGGAATAAAAACAAGGCTGCAGCATAAAATGACCTGACAGGAGCCTTTCAGAGTGAATGGTGAATAAATCAATTTTCCTTCACCATTGCAACCTGTTCCCTGGGTTGTAGCAATGATTCCCGGGGACCATTCCCATCAACCTGAGGATGATTTCCACCACTGGATCTTCCTTTTTTTCATGAGAGAAGTTTCCCTCGTGCTCCGTCTCTCTCACTTTTCCTTTTTTCTGAACCCAGATTTGGGTGCTGTGTCCAAGCTGTGATCCAGGCAGCAGCAGATTGAAACTGCCACCAGGATTGGGATCAGGAGCTCCTGGCAGCAGAACTGGAAGTTGGAATCTAGGCTGGGAAGTCTTCTAATGCAGCTATGAAAACTTGATGTGCCATATCTTAAGTTTGCCTTAAAATAAAATTTAAAAAAAAAGAGCATTTAAAACTTTAATCCTAAGCACTCAAACGTTGACAAATTTAGTTAATGTCTGTCGGAAAAGGGAGGATAAAAATAGTAATTTAATTTTTAGCCTGCAAATTGTGAGATTGCAAACAGCGCTTGCTCTCCACGAGGATTCTGTACTTTGCTCACACAGCTGGATTTTTGTGATGGCTGGGACAGGCTTAAGAAAATCATGATCTAATTGTTCCTCCTTCAAGCCTGGTGATGATGGAGCTATTGTGGCAACCAGAATGTCTGGGAAAAAAACAAAACACAAACACATAAATAACAAATGGTTCTCTGATCACAGAGTGATGGAAAGCAGGAAAATGATTAAATTATGATGGGAATAGTCAGAAAACAGGAGACAGAGGCTTTTAAAGCAGAGATTTGTTTGTTTAAGGCAAATGGGGCTGATGTGCTCTCTCACCAGGCTTAGCAGGTCGTGCTCATCCCATGATCATCCCTCCACCTTCCCTTCCTTGGAATTTCCCCCCTCCCTGGATTAAGGAAGCAGCTCAGAGAACCCAAAGGTTTTGGGTCAATTTGGGTGTTTTTGGGTGTTTTTGACATCAATCATTTTCCCAAATATCAATCTTCCTGCACCTCAGCATCCACCAGAAGTTTTTATAGGATTGCAGGAGCTTCTGGTGAAAGGTTTCCATAAAATATGCATGAATTCATTGTATACACACAGCAAAAGGAGAACAGATATATCACAGCAGATCATATTTTTGTGTCATCTTTGGTGAGAAAATATAGATCAATTGATTCTAAACTGTTTTCTGGGACTGGAACAGCACAAAAAGCGCTGGGTAACTGATGGTGACACCCCCGGAAGAGTTATTGTCAAATGAGTTTTCTCCATTTGGATCTGTAATATACAATTCCACCTTGAATGAAATTAAATTTGTTGTCTCCTGTTCTTTATCAACATGCGAAAACCAGAAAAGGAGTTACATTTCAATGGTTTAAAGCACAGCCACATTAAAGCCCTTCAGCTGAAAATTTACAAGAACTTTTTCATGTGAAGAATGTGATGTCTTGTTCCCCAAGCCTGTTTCCAAAGCGAATGTCTTTTCAAAAACGCTGAAATTTCTCCGAAACAATGAAGCTGCTCGTTCAGGCTGCATGATTAAATTTGAGGATTTGAAAGCAAGTGAACACAGAGTATTAAAGCAGCCAGTATTGATCTGCATTATGAGCATAATCCCCACTGCTGGAAGAGGTGGAGAGGAGCAATCACTGTGCCTGGAGATGACTTAAAGCTGTTCTTAATTTGTGCAGCCCTGGTTTGGTAGCAGAAGATCAGTCAGTAAATTGAGGGATCATGAGGGCTGATCTTTTAAAGGATTTTTAGAAATATTCTCAGGAGCTTGGGTACCTTGATTCCTGTCAAGAAGCTCTCAGCGCAGGTGTGTTCCGCAGCAGCATCAGGTGGGCACAGTAAACTTTCTAGCAGTGATTTCAAAACCTACATTGTTAAAAAGAGGTTTAATTAAAAGGGAAGGGGCTCCTTTCAAGTTGTTCCAGACTTTAGCTGCTTACTTTAATCAATTTAAAAACCCCCAAAATAAAAGGTGGGTTTGTCTCCTCCAACAGCTCTTTCGGAATTGCTCCAATTCTCTGTGTTATTTTAGACTGAGGACAGCTCCTCATTCTAACCAAGATAATAAAATTTCACAGAAAAAAACCTCATCCCATTGTGTGCGGAGCTGGATGAAGGCAAAGAAGCATCAAAATGCTTCAATCCTCTCCCTGCCTTGAGCAAAGCTCTCCCTGCTCTCAGAAATCCCGGGGTGTAAAGCCGGGAAAGGCTTTGCAGCAAAGGGCCAAGGGGAAAATGGAAGTGAAAGGGACGAGATGGACTTTCCTGTGGGATTTAATTGTGCTGTTGACTCTGTCTCTCTGCAGAATCCCACCTCCAGCCACCCTGCAGCAAAGGGCACACGGAGCGGTCCCTGATGCCACCCTGGCTGTGCCAGCCCAGCCATCAGCCAGGCAGGCCTAAGGAAGGACTTACTTAAGCTCTGACTCAGGTTTATGTGGGGATTGGCTTCCTTTTAGTGCCCTATCCGTGGTTTTTGTGCTGCTCCTGCTGGAGTTCAGCCATCCCCGGCTGTCTCTGCGCCGCGGAGCAGCGCCTGCAGCTCCTCTGGGCAGAAAGATAAAATCAAATGTTACTTATTCGTTTTTCAAACAATGAAAAGTCTAAAATCACCATCAAATTAAAATTACACTGCTGTTAATCCTGCTCTTGGGTTTAGTTCCCTGTTACCTTTTGACTCTCCTATTTGTCAGACAAGCTCGAAAACTGCACCAGCAGCTACAAAATAGAAGAATTTCTGCACAATAATGGGCAAAAGATCCTTTTTAGCAACCAAAATCAAATTTCCTAAGAACAGCAAAGGAGCAGGGATTTTGAGGGCGCTCTTTGACCAGATTCTGTGGGAAAATTCCTGCGGGATGAGCACGTTCCCAGCCCCATGGATTGAGAGCCCTGCAGGGACTCCATGCCCTCAGCTGGAGCCACCCTGAGCAGCTGAATTCCAGCACCTCTTCCTGGGATGAGGAGAATATCAGGATATTGGGAGAGACGGGAACACTGGGAGATGAAAAGTAAATTTATTAATATTATCTTCCACAGCCTCATGGAGGAGTGAGAAAGTCCTCACTGCATAAACCACAAGTCCGTGCTCAGTGGTCACAAGGCCGCAAGTTACAAGGGGTTTTAAAGGTTAATTAGACAATAATCTACTGCCACAAAGAATGTTTCTACTTTCACACCAGCCCCTAATTAAATTGTCTCACACGTCCTGCCGCAATCCGGACCTTTTCAACCAATCATAAAATGACACACAACCGACTTGCTACACCTTAAAACTTTTTACTATTTCTGTAACTGCTTCTATATTCCACACTTTAAAACCCGAAAACTTTCCACTGCCAAGCTCAATGTGTTTCTATCTGAGCTACAAACCCACATTCTTGCTCATGGTCTCTAAATTTGGGAGCCTTTTCCAAGGTCTCAGGTCAAACCCTGCATTCATTTCTGCGTTGGGGCCTGCGTGAATGAGGTTTTGAGAATTTTCTGTGCCTGGAGTTTCCACAGAAAAGTGTAAATGAGTAAAACAGTAAATGAGGCCATGTCAGGGGGGTTTGATCTGGCGAGTGCTGCTGTCCCCAGCATTGATTTGGTGGAGATCTGCTCCCTGAGGCAGAATGGGCTCAGGGGAGCCCGGAGCACAGCCTGGCTCTGGGAAAAGCTGGCCCAAGGGGGTTCCCAAATCCCCTCTTCCAACCAGTGACGGGATTTTCACCCCGACATTCCCCTAATTCGGGGTTTTCTGTCTCTCAGAGTCCCCTATCAGGGTTTAAAAGATGAGATGGAACCTGTGGGTCGCTCCCCAAAGGTGTTTATTCTATTTCTGATCCCAAGGCCTCACAGCAGTCTCAGGGCACTGAAGGAAAGCGGCTACAGGAACATGGACNCAGCCAGACTCATCACCAGTGCTTCCGTAGGGCCCTTCTGAGGGTGCTGAACCTCTCTGGGGCTCTCAAAATTGTTTAGTTTGCTTTGTTTCAAAGCCAGAGGTTACAACACTTCCCCACCAATCTGCTTTCTGTGTGTTCTTGGATTTCAGTGTGGAAAATCCTTGATTTTTACAGAGAATCTGACCAGAAAAGGCAGAATAGAGAGACATAAGCAAAGCCCTGGAACTCCAGGGAAAGGGGATCTGATTCTGCTAATCCTCAGCAATTTCTTGATTTTGTTTTGTGGGCCATGTGGCAAAAGCCCTGCTGCTCCTTTCTCCTCTGTCATTTCATGTTATTAAAATTCCCTTCCATCCTCCATCTCCATGCAGAATAGGTTGTGTCCTAAAATGGTATCAACTCAGCAAACTCATCCTGAAAGAACAGGGAACACTCCTCAGCATTTTGCATCAAAATTGTGGCTAAAAACTGTGGGTTCATCCTCTGTCCCTCCAGCTGGCAGGAGAGAGGAAAGGCTTTGTTTTTATCCGTTTATTACGTACAGTATTCATAATTGAAATGGTAATTTTTAATGTTCTTGGCTGGTTTCTGTTCAGTGAGATCCATTTCACCCTCCTGCCTTGGGAGGGGGATATCTTAATCATATTTATAGCATTTATAAAAGTCATTCAGACCTTATATTTTATGAGATCTGAGGCAGGCAGTGAATTTCTACTGAGAATCCTCTTCTTTTTCCCCCTACCCTAACAGGAGATAGAACTGCATTAAATTATCTGAAATTTAAATGCATTAGCTGTTAGCCAGGGCGAATTTTCATATAAATTAATATTGTTATTGTATTTTAATAAAGCCACAGCATTTATGGAATTATGCAGACATCAATTACATGGAGATATCTTGGAACAATTATTGACTTCATGCTTCAGCTATTCCCTCCCTTCCAGACCAGTTGCACTCTTCAGGAACACCATCCATCAACAAGCCATAAACCACATTTTCAAAGCCTTCCAGCCAGTCACTGCTAGAAAAAGCCCCCTGAGCCCACGACATCCTAATGCGTGGCTGTGTAATTAAAATTTTGACATATGCAAGGAGTTGTAAGATAGATAAAAGAGCCTGGGTTGAAAATAGAAGTTGAAAGGCTCCCAGCAGATGGTTGGTCCGTGGGCAGAGCCAAGAGATGACAAACAGATGGTTTAGGTGTGAAGGACAGGCTGGGAGAGCTGGGGATGGAATGGGCGACAACTCCGCGGAATTTTGCTTGGGGAGGAGGTTAAACGTTTTGCACGTTTCTGTTTGCACTCGCAGAAATGCGGCAGTGGAAAACGGCCGACAATACAGCCTGAGAATAATGAAAATCAGAATCAGGATCAAGTCATTCCAGACAGGCTTCAGGGAGGCAAAATCTGTTCGAGGTGCAGCTCTCCCTCGAGTGAGAACAAAGCCGCTTCCACCCCAAGCCCTGTGTGTGGGCTGAGTTGTCTTCATTCAAACAGAAATATTCAAAACTGTGGCAAAATCAGAGTGCCAATATCTGCAGGTGCCTGAAAAGCAGATTGAGTCCTGTCCTAAATGAATTGGAGCTTGCAGGCTCCTTGCTTGTCTCTAAGTGCTTTGTTAATTGTGTGATGAGTGAATTCCATTCAAATTCAGGTGATTCTGCATCTAAAATCATCGCCAAAAGGAATTTTATTTTTTTAACAAAGTTAAGTCTGAAATCACCATCAAAATAAAATTACAATGCTATTAATCCTATTCTTGAGTTCCCTGTTACATTTTGACTCTCTCCTATTTGTAAAACAAGCTTGAAAACTGCATCAGCAGCTACAAAATAGAAGAATTTCAACACAATAATGGGCAAAAGGTCCTTTTTAATAACCAAAATCAAATTTCCTAAGACCAATAAAAGCAATTGGGGGATTTTGAAGGTTCTCTTTGTCCAGATTCTGTGGGAAAATTTGATCCATGTAGTAAAAGGGAGACATTTATGGAAAATATTCAATCAATATTTATTCTTTCCTCTTACTACAAAAAGCTCTTTACATTTGAAACAGCACTTCTGCTTATGAGAAGTGAATTTCTGCAAAGCAATTGTTACATGGGAAGTATTTTTTAGGCCTAAGTAAGTTTTAACTTGCAAAAACCCCAATATAAATGTGAGTTTTGTGTAGATTTTTGCTCAATATTAATAAGAATGTGTAGTTTTACTAGTAAGGGAACACTGGAGTGCCGATAAAACTGGTGCATTCTATAAAGGCTCGGAGTTTCTTCTCACGGCGTTTTGAAAGATTGGCACAATCTGCAGCTCCAAGAATCAAACCAAAGTGCCCTGTAGTAAATATTCCTGAAGGCAGCACCTGCTTGTTTTTGAGGGGTTCCCACAAACTGGTGAGAGACAATTCATAAAGATAATTCGTGTTTTCCTGCCTTACCAAGCCCAGGAGTTGTTCCAAACCCGACCTGGTAGGGAGGCCTTGGGAGGCCCAGGTTTCGATTTTATCTCTGGCCACAAACTGGTGCAAGATAATTCATTAAAATAATTCGTGTTTTCCTGCCTTAGGGAAGTTGTTCCAAGCCTGACCTGGGAAGGAGGTGCCTTGGGAAGTGCAGGTTTGGATTTCATCTCTGCTTTAACTCCATCTGCAGTCACTCTGCTCACTGAATAATCTGTTCAGCCCCTGCCAAACTCCCTTTCCTTGCTCTTTTGTGGCTGTCTGTGCCTGGTGGATCCCGGCTCAGCATTTCTCAGGCGCTCCCAGCTGTCACCACTCCTCAGGGTGGCAATCCCTGCTCCCGCCAGCTTCTCCCTGATTTTCCCACTCCAAGCCCTGCTCTCCCTCCCTCTGGCACTGCAATCATGCAGCATCATCCCCATCACTGATCCACGTTTTTTTTCCCAGGATGTTGGCAAATTTATCTTCTTTTTCTGCCTGGAGAGGAGCTGGCTATTGGAGCTATAAATTATTCTCAGGATTAACTTATTTGACCTCCGTTCTTTTTTTTTTTTTTTTTTTAATTTTGGCTAAGAGACTGTCACTTGTGATGGTTTTCTCTTTTTTCATCTCTCTCCTGTGTCCCTGGTTGTTCTCCTTGATTTTTTTTTTCTCTCTGCCAGGTATCACTGTCCAATGGAGGTGAATTTTAGTGGCACTGTTTGTGCTCTGACAGCTGAGGCTGTGTCATAAAAATATTACAAACTACATCCCACACAAGTTTTTAGAGCCATAAACATTTGCTCTAGAAACCTGTGTCAGATTTTGTTGAGGATATTATTTCTATAAATCTGGATGACATTTATATAAATACTTATTAATAATGAGAAAATAAAATACATTGATCTAGTCCCAAGGCCTAATAGAAACCATAGAAGCACAAATGTTTAACAGAAATAACAGAAGCACAAATAAATGTGATACAGACTGGTCTTGGTTTTGTGGGGGGATTGTTCTCACATAAAAATGATATTTGAATATCAAACCTCTTTAGGAATACGCATTTTTCAATGTATTTAAAGCATTAAAATTATATGTGGATATAGTATATATTTATATATTCACAGAGGGGGTAAAATATAGGGTGTGTAAAATGTAGGGCGTGTAAAGTACAGGGTGTATAAAATAGAGAGGGTGTAAAATGCAGGGGGTGTAAAATATAGGGTGTGTAAAATGCAGGTTGTGTAAAATACAGAGGGTGTAAAGCACAGGGTGTAAACTGCAGGATGTGTAAAATACAGGGGCTGTAAAGTACAGGGTGTGTAAAACACAGGGTGTAAACTGTAGGGTGTGTAAAATGTAGGGTGTGTAAAATGTAGGGTGTGTAAAGTACAGGGTGTGTAAAGCACAGGGTGTGTAAAATGTAGGGTGTGTAAAGTACAGGGTGTGTAAAATGTAGGGTGTGTAAAGTACAGGGTGTGTAAAGCACAGGGTGTAAACTCTAGGGTGTGTAAAATGTAGGGTGTGTAAAATGTAGGGTGTGTAAAGCACAGGGTGTGTAAAATGTAGGGTGTGTAAAATGTAGGGTGTGCAAAGTACAGGGTGTGTAAAGCACAGGGTGTGTAAAGCACAGGGTGTGCATAATGGAAGAAAAGATGTGCATGGAGACGCAGAGCTGAAAATTTGGGATTTGGGGAATTATCCCGCTTTGTCTGGAAGAGAAAGCCACGAAAATCGAAGTGTGAGCCCCAGCTGATCCCCTCTGCAGCACCTCAGCTCTCCCTGAGCCTTCTCCAACCCCATCCCCTCACCCAAAGGTCCAATCCCATCCGGATCTTGGCGGAGCTGCCTCAAAGGATCCAATTCTCTGACCTTGCTCAGCTTTGCTGCTCTGTTCTTGGCCTTCCCCAAATTTCTGCTGTGAAATTGCACGCAAACATTTATTTATGAACATATGTATAGGTCATTGTATGTATGTTTATATTAAAATATATATATTTATGCAGGTTGAGATGGCAAATACACATTGAACCAAACCCAGTGTATTTTAAAAGAGAACAGAAGCTTCTAGCAAATGAAGGTTAAAGAGATCAGGATGTCAATGAAATAGAAAACTCCTGTTAAAAGGCAAATAAAACAGCGCTGAGTACAACCATTGTGATCTGGTTTCTGATACGTCATTAGAAAATATTAAAAATTATTTAAAATATAAAAAATATTTAAAATATTAAACAAATTTTAAAATATTAACCATCTTAACAACGTGAAACATATTAAAAATATTTTAAAATAAGGAGGAAACAGAACAACTTGTAGTGCTGACACTGAAGCAAATGGAATCACCAAACCCCACAAAGCACAGCTCTCCTCGGAGCAGAAACACGTCACAGAGGGAAGTTGTTTGACCATTCCATTTGTTGACAAAATTATCAACATCAAGATCACTAGGCTGAGTAAGGAGATGAGATTTACAAGAAAAAGGAACAGTAACATGGAAAAATAGAGGTGAAGGGTTTTATTTGAACTGAGAAATTGCATTTATTATTTAAACACTGTGAACATCAATTGTCTGGACGCCAGAAGTCGCCTGGAAAGATGAGATTTAAAAAGGACTTAAACGTGAAGCTGGAGAGAAGATCAGCACAAGGGCAATGAAAACCAGCCCAGGATGCTGTACATTGACAGGGTGCGTTTGGATNGTGGATATAGTATATATTTATATATTCACAGAGGGGGTAAAATATAGGGTGTGTAAAATGTAGGGCGTGTAAAGTACAGGGTGTATAAAATAGAGAGGGTGTAAAATGCAGGGGGTGTAAAATATAGGGTGTGTAAAATGCAGGTTGTGTAAAATACAGAGGGTGTAAAGCACAGGGTGTAAACTGCAGGATGTGTAAAATACAGGGGCTGNGTGTGCCATGAACGTTCTCCCTGTGCCGTGGGACCAACCTCAAAATCCCCAGACTCTGCATAATTTATAAATTAAATAATATATAATGCCCACAAATGCAGACTCGGAAAAATGTCCTTTCATCCTTACTCGGAGTTTTGAGCACACACAGAGAGATGCTCACACATGGGGATAGAAATGCATTTTTTCTGGTGGTAGGAGTTTTCTCTGTCTCCTTTGGTAGCATGAAAAGCCAAAATAACTCAGTATCAGGTTGGAATAGATCTGTTGTGAGCAGCAATGCATCTGGGGCTGGGAAAGCATAAACAATCCCAAGCAAAATTTTATTTCTCCAGAGAATCTCCCTATTTAAGCTGCTTTTCCTTATCCTTCAAGGCTATGGCCTATATTCATCTGGAGATAACTTCTCTGACTTCAAGTGCATTTCTGAACCTCACTCAAAAGCCAGGGCTCCTCTGAGTTATTAAGCCATTAAAGGCCTCTGTCACTCCCAATATCGAGGTTACTCATCAAGTGATTAAAGCAGTTAAAGTTCCAGCTGCAGCAGGAAAAATCCAGCACCCATTCTGTGAGATCAAGAACAATCCCAGGTGGGTTTTACATGTCAGAACTGTCCTGAAGTGCTGGTAATTAAAAGGCAGCTGTTGGAAATGGAACTTAAAATATTGTTCCTAATGCTATGAAAAGAATGTTAGTTGATTCTTCTTTGCATTGAGGAAAATTACCTTTCACTTCACTTAAATGTGTTAAAAATCCTCCATTAGTTTGATTTACCCAAGTTCCCTCAGGTTTGGAGGCTGAATGAGCTTCCAAGATGGGGAGTGACAAATCAAGAGCAACTTGTGCTGTCTTTGCTCCGAGCAATCAGCAGCTGCTTTGATCCTGAAAAACCCTGAAACCACAAATTCCCTGCACATTCCATACACATTCCATGACTTTTTGACTTCATTTTGCCAGCACACAGGGAAGGGCTAGATGAACAATCCCCGTGCAGAACCGAGCCCTGAGGTGAATTTAACTCCCGTGCTGGACCCACCTTGCGTGGTCTGGTGGAACATTTCACCCGCCAAGAAAGGAAATTCCAGCATGGAGCACCCCAACATCATGGAAACGACAGAAATTTGACTTCCCTCGAATTTCTGTGGGGCTGCAACTTCAGTGTTGGTTTATTTGGTTTTCGTTTTTTGTTTTTTTTTCAGCTGCTCAAGGCCTCGAGTGCACCTAAGAGTTCAGATTTACCAAATCTTGCCTCTAGGAGCAATCTAGAAAAAAAAATCCCTCATTTTGGGCTAATCTCCTCTCAGGATTTTCTGTCTCCCTTCATGCTTTGTGGAGGGTGACCACTCAGTTATTTGTAACCCCATCAAGCAATGCTAATTTAGTAATGATCACTCCTGCTCCAGCTTGTTACATTCTGGATTTGGGCATCCTTAATTAGTTTCCTTATTGCAACCACCAGAATTATTCATGTGCTTATCTGTGTGTCTGAGCATTTGGCTGTTCAGAAACTTATTTTTTAAATGCTAACCAACAGCTGGAGTTAATGTTACGTGAAAAATATTAATTCCACTGATATTTTCAGTAACTCTTCACCTCCTGAATTTCTGCGTTTGGATTGGGATCATCCAGACTTGTTTTTTTAGGTGCAAGCTACTCTAACAAAAAGACAAGAAGTGGATTACTCAACAATTACATGTAAATGTATGAGTGTGTGTATATATATTTATATATATATTTGCAAGCTGTTTGTAATAGGCAGTGGAAAGTTGGAATTTGCTGCTTGCTGTAGAAACCTTTTTCCTGGAGGAGAGATATGTTAAAATTCATTCATGAAATCTTGCTGACAACTTCAGAGAATTGTATCGTCGCTTCTATTTTGGGCTGGTTTGTGAAGGATTTATCAGGTTTGCGAAAAGCTAAAAGATGGTGTTGTGCATTGTGTGGTGATACAATGAGTTCAGCCTTCCCGGTGCCACTCAGGCTTGTGCAGAATGGTACAGAATATTTTCAGCTTCGTGATGGGATGCTGCTTGGCAGGCAGCACCTGAGTTTTGTTCGGAGAATGAAAACCAGTTATGTCTTCGAGTGAAAACGAGGCCTTGGGGCACACCACAGTAAAACTGTAATTAGTGTTATTAACATCTCTAATATGGCATGGCAAAAAAAATGCCAGTTTGGTAATAAACAACGTCACTCGTGCTTCCGGATTAAAAAAAAAAAGTATCTCAGAAAACAGGAGAGAAATAGAACAATAAAATCCTAGAATGGTTTGGGCGGGAAGGGACCTTAAAGCCCCTCCTGGGCAGGGACAACTTCCACTACCCCAGGTGGCTCCAAGCCCCCTCCAACCCGGCCTTGGACACTTCGGGGTTCCAGGGACAGCCACAGGGAGGAATTCTGCCCTAAGAATTCTCCCCCATTTTTCGCGGGACAGGGAGGAGCTCCGGGTGGAGCTCCAACATCCCCAGGCTGCCCCTGCAGCAGCCTGACTGCACCAGGGTCAGCCTGGCTCCCTGCGAGCCTGTGCAAGGGAAAAATCTCTCCAGCAAAGCCCTCCCAGAGAAAGAAATAACCCCAAACAGCATAAAACCAACTCTTCCTCCCCAAACCCCAAAACAAAGCACCCACGGGGCTAAACTCTTGTTATCTTTTATAACTCACAATAATTACGTTTATGATTGGCTTATTTTAATCTTCTTTAGACACAGTAGGAAAACATTTCCTTTTCAAGCTGAACAAAATGTAGAGTTTTCGATTACTTGTATTTATGACAGGAATTATGTGATGTGATGTGCCAGTTGGAGACAGGATATGCCAACCCAGGAGATCTTTTCCCACTTCTCTTTCCCTTTCAGTGTTCCTGTGCTCCTACTTAGGAGTCTGCTATAATAAAAGTAGTGCTCATAATATGCAATACACTTTTCCAGATTACTTTAATAGTGCCAAAAAGATAACCAATGAATAATCATAATAAAATATATGTAAAGGGGATCACAAATCTCGCTGATGCAGAACAGGAAGAATTTATTATCAAAGTGTTGCTAATGACTTTCTGCCTGCCCCTTTGAAAATGGCTCTGAGCTTAGCACTATCCCTTGGAAATCCAATTCATTAATCCACAAGCAGCATGAAATTCCAGCAGGAAATGAAGTGCTTTTATCCCAAAGCACGTTAACGCTGTTTGTTAGAACACAAACTGCTGGAAACACCGAAACACAAACAAGGAGTGACCTCAGTGTGGGGGTTTAGAGAGTTCTGGGGTTAAAAGCCAAAGCTCAGCTCGCAGACAGCTCAGGTTAGGAAAAACCAGATCTGGATGAAATTCCTGATGTGTTCCAAGTGCTGCTCCTGGGAGCAGAGCAGGGAACTGCTGCAGCAGCTGCAGGGACAGGTGTCGCCCTGGTTTTTCAGCCTGTGATTTGCCTCACAGTCTTTAAGATGTTTTCATAGTTTTCAGTTCTTTCTCACACACGGGTGTTATAAACAGAAGCAATGTTTTTGTTAGTTCAAGGTCATTTACATTCCTGTTCTTAGAGCTATGGACAGCTGATGGACAGTTGTCCTGACCAATGGGATGGGGAGAGGTGTCAACCTTCTCCCCCAACCCCTGGCCTTTGCAGAAATACTATAAAATGGAGTCAGAATTTGTGATAAACAGTTCCTGCCTTCTCCCCAGACTGTGTGTATGTGTGTGTGCATGTCCAGCAGTGACAGGGGTGACCCTGCTGGGCACAGCCGGTGCAGAGCAGGTGCTGCAGGCCTGGCGGCGCAGCTCTGGCACCCAGCAGCTGCTGCTGAGGGATCATTTCTCCTGGGAGCTCTCTCCGCAGCCTTTCTGCAAGTGCCTGCTCCCGGTGGCTGCCTCTGCTCCCGTTTCCCTCTGAGGGCTCCCCTCCAGCACACTCGGGCGATCTGCTCTGCCTGGAGAGGGAGAGGAAGTTGCTGAATCCCTAAATATTGCCATGAGACAGGCGGGCTGGTAACAGGACTCTGGAAATAACTGGAAGTCTCCTTGTTTCCTATTCCCGTAGCTCTGCTGAATACTTCTGCCCGATGCAGCTGGAAAAGGTTTCTTGCGCTACCCTGAGTTGCCAGGACAGGTTTGGCTGCCTCATGTCAAGGGTTGCTCATTCCCTTTTCCTTTGCCCTGTTTTTAAAGGAAAACATCCAATATTCTTAGAGAGCCACAAAAGGAAACAATAGGGGTTTATGAGTGAGGAAAAAATGGGGAGTTCAGAACTCCAGAGAATCCCAGAATGGTTTGGGGTGGAAGAAATCTAAAAAATCATCTTGTTCCACCCCCTGCCATGGGCAGGGACACTTACCACTATCCCAGGTTGTTCCAAGCACTGTCTGACCTGACCTTGGACACTCTCAGGGATCCAGGGGCAGCCACAGCTGCTCTGGGCACTGTCACCACCCTCACATGGAGGAATTTCTTCCCGATATCCCAGGCAGACCTGCCCTGTGTCACATGGAAGCCATGCCCCTTGTCCTTGCTGGGCTGGAGATCCCGAAATTGAATGGTGCCTCTTTGAGGGAAAAAAAAAAAACAAAACAAACCAAAAATTCTTAATTACAAATCAGAGTAATTACCTCTGAAAAAAAGAGAAGATTAATAAACTGCAGCTCCTATAGGTCCTGGGGAACGGGAGGTCATCAGGCCCAGCCCAGATCCTGGGACAAGGAGCAAAGGATCAGTCACCTGGAACGGCAGCACCAGGAAGGCTCCGGAGCCACCAAGGCGCCTTCCATGGGAAACCTCACATCTCTGCCAGCTCCAGCTCCCCCAGAATAGGAAAAGGCAAATGAAAGTGGCCTCTGCCAAACACAGACTTCTTCAGTAACCACGGAATCCCCCTCTCCATAGTTCACTTGTAATTGTAATTCTCTATTTTTTAATAATTGTGTTGTGTGCCTGAGAAAGGAGGAACGGCAGCTTCCCCACCTTGGATCGCTGGAATGGCAGAAAGAGGTAAAGAAGGGATGAAATATCAAGAATTGGCTGAATTGGGATCAATGCACAAAAATCTATATGGATCCATAAATGCTGTCCTGATATCTCCACAGCTGTATGATTAATCTCCATTATCAGTGTGTTGATTTATAAGAAGGCAGGTTAATGCTTCCTGTGTTCCTAAACAAACATTTTCACCTCATCCTTAGCCCTGGACTTCTATCCCCTTTCCTTTTGAGCTCCAAGATCCCAGACTGAGTAAAACATCTTTGTGACTTGAGAGATAAAGGAGCAAAATCTACAACAGGACCTGCCCAGAGCAGCTGTGGCTGCCCCTGGATCCCTGGCAGTGCCCAAGGCCAGGCTGGACACTGGGCTTGGAGCAGCCTGGGACAGTGGGAGGTGTCCCTGCCATGGCAAGAACTGGATGATTTTTAAGGGCCCTTCCAACCCAAACCGTTCTGGGATTTCAAGTTCATGAGCTGAGAAAGAACCCAGACATGCTTATCCCGTTTTAGAGGCTAAAGACCAATTTTTTGTGATTTCCACTTTGCTCTTTCTTCCATCTCCAGGAATCCAGTGATGAGGATGAAGAACAAACACTGCTGCAGTGACTGATGGCCTCTCCTCCTCAATCTCTTGTATTTGGTATCCCTGCTCTGTAGCCTGGGAAGGATTTAGGTAGATTAATTATCATTAAACACAATCCCAGCTCTGTCTTGCCAGGTTTAATGCAGCTGGTGCTGTCTTTGAAAGTCAGGGCCCAAGACAAGCAGCTGAATGTCTCATTGCTGAAAATCAGACATCTAAATCTACCTTACACATCCAAATAAGCCAGAGGAGTCCTCAAAATGCTGAGAATCTCCAACACCCTCAGTGAGACCGGGTGAAACCCAGCATCTCTAGAAACAGAGAACTCAGATTAGTACCAAAATAGTTGTGAAATGCCTGGTACCCACACTGAGTATCTTCTTCAGAGAGCTCTGTATTTCATCCCCCGAAATGTTTTCATTTCCTGGAATAGCTGTGTTTATTACTTTAATAAACTGAATTAGGAAATATGGTTATTGGCTTCCTAACTAGGCTGAATTAAGTTTCATTAAAAAATAAAATCCAGGATTCTAGTTTATACTTGGTATAAATGAACTTAAATGTTAGAACAACCATACTCCTTTTCTTTTTTCCTTTAATATGTTGATTAAAAAAAAAAGTCCTTCCTGCATTAAACCCAGAGCTATTCTCAACATTTCAAATGGACTAAAGTATCATAAATAAAAATTTTAATTAGAACACCTAGTATATAATATTTCTGGACTTATTATGTGTATTTTTTTTTTCTTCTGCTTGCTGTAGAGCACAGAATAAGCTCACAGGCCGATTCCAGCTGCATTTATTGATGAAGAGTCGCTGAAGCATCAGCTAAACTTTAGCTACACTTCTGTCCCAGCAAGTTGGTGTTTAATTGTCCAAATGAAAAAAAAAAAAAAAAAAAGGGAGTGGAAGCTGTCCCAAAGACAAAATTCCCACGAATTTCCATCACAGAGAGAGTAAAAATGCTGTTTATTCCACACAGGAGCCTGTTCAGAGTATTTTAAAGAGCCACAGAACTGCTTTGGACTGTGGGTGGGTTATTGTGGACTAATTTCCACTCACAAGATTTTCAAATGACAGATTATCTCCCACAAAAACAATCGTGGAGCTGAGCTGAGAAGGTTCCCTGATCTGAAAAGCTTTGGTTACCTCTAAATCTAACAGCAGACTCACTAATGTTTGACTCGTGCCATGAAAATTACTGTCATCTTGTCACAGCAAACTCCTGCAAACTCTTTTTCCACATTCATAATTAAATCATTGCTCTTTCCACTCGCCTAATTTGAATATCGCAGGGCTATAATACGAGAAAAGCATTAGAAACTCTTGGCGTGATAGAAGTTAACAAAAGAAGAGATCCTGGAAAAGCTTTGAGGGCTTTAAAAAGTCACCAAATGACCAAAACCAGACGAAGTGTTCAGCCCTGAGAAGTCAAGCTGAGCCAAAGCCCTGTCTGCACATGTTGAAGGCTGAATGACACAACCTTTTAATTCTTTTGTTTAATTCTTTGTCTCCTGGCAGCCTTTTCTCTTTCCAGCCCTGTGGAAGGAGACACACAATGCAGGTTCAGCTGAGCCTCCTTCCTGCGAGCCAGGAGAGCCGGCCTGCCGGAATCAGCCGCGGCACTTCTGCCGGAACGCGCTTCCACACAGCGCGGTGTAGGAAAATCGCTGGTGCATCTGTTTTATAACAAATCTCACGGCCTTCCTGCACCCCAATCCAGCCCGAAGCACGCTCCTTTCCTCTGGTGGTTTATCAATAGTTAAAAAAAAGCAATTTATATATCCAAAGTGAATGATCTGTCAGAGAGCTCAGGTTTAGAAATCGACGTCTTAAAATGCAGATTGTGCTGAGTGTTTGAGCATCTCCAGGTGCACATGTGCAGGCAGCAGCTCCATCCACATTCCCCAGGTGATGTGTGGCTCAGAGTGCAGTAAATCCCAAGGAAACGAGAAGACATTCGAGAACAAAATGCTTTTTTGAGGGCTGCTTCGCATGTGGGGTTGTTTCCTTCTCCTGGAGGAGGACAGGACTGGGGACAGGCATTTCTGCCTCTACCCTGCTGCTGCTCTGAGCCTTTCCAGGTCTCATTCCTGGAAAAGCATTAATTAAAATGTTCAATAATGCTGAGAGAAGCAACAGAGAAGACTCAAATTCCACTCTCAGCTGTTGGCTTCACATCTGCTTTTCGTGGAAGCAACAAGAGAACAGAGCAGGCACCACCAGGCAAGAAAGGAACAGTAAATTATGAATTAAACCAGAAATAAACCAGGATTGCACTCTTGCCTCAAACCACCATTAATCTTCATGAAGGCGATGATTCAGTGGAACATGGAATACTGGCCACCGTGTCTCTGTCTTAGAAACAGCTCAAGCTCTGTTAGAGACAACTGAGCTACACTCTCCCCACACGCTCACTGCAGAAAGTGCATCCTCATCCAATCCACTGGAAAATCCTGCTAGGATCAACAGGAATTCGGCATAGGGAAATATTACAGCATCTCACATCATCGTGTTTAGATGGGATATTGGGCAGGAATTGTTCCCTGGGAGGGTGGGCAGGCCCTGGCACAGGGTGCCCAGAGCAGCTGTGGCTGCCCCTGGATCCCTGGCAGTGCCGAAGGCCAGGCTGGACATTGGGTTTGGAGCAGCCTGTCCCTGCCATGGCTGGGGTGGCACTGGATGGGCTTTAAAGTTCCTTCCAACCCCAAACCATTCTGGGATTCTGCCCAGAACTGGGGTAAATGGTCAGTTATAATAAATACCCTGAGTACAGCTGGTTACCAGCTCCACACAAACAGAAGAGCAATTAGATGGGCCAAGATGCAGCTCACCGAAGCAAAGTCAAGATCCCAGGTGCCAGAAAGCAAACTGAATTACCGGGTTTTGGATTTTCCATGGCTTGCAGAAGCAGAGCTCCTGACGATCTGAGGCGTTTCATAAAACTCACTGCGAGCAGCGCGGCACAGAGAGCCAGGCAAACGCTGTAACGAGGAGATGTAGGACGTAAAAATAATTAGTCAGGGTTTATGGAGCCTACCAGCGACACACAGGGAGCTGTGAAGTTATCAAAGGCTCTGTGCAGGGTAAGATAATAGGAAAAGATGGTGTGGCAGATTCAGAGAGACAAGTGCAGGCCCTTGTAGCACAACTAATAGAACTTCATTGCGGTTACTCTTGGGATCAGTCATTGTAAGCACAGCAAAACATGGATAAAACAGCCCATTCGCGCTGTATCAGCACCTGCTTTATTGATCCTATAAACTGCTTCTCCAGTCCTGCTCTTAACACATTTTGAAACAAAGAATCCTTGAGAGACATGGATGGCACTCAGACGCTGGCTCCTCTTCAAACAAGTGGGCTCTGAACGCCAAGCCCACAGAAGTAGCTTTGAAAGTGCCCACCTTCATCTTTCCCTTCCCTCATCATTAGAAATACTCTTCCACATTGCCAGTGGTTTTTCATCAGCCAAGATCAGAGAATTCTGCATGCTGGGAAGGACTTTTGGAGTCACCTAAAACACAAGCACCTCCTGTACTGTATCACCTACAGGTAATGCAGTCACAGAGCACAGAACAGCACCTGCAGAAGGCTTTGGAGCAAACAGCCATCCCAAGGGAAGGTGCAGACTAATTAAAACCAGTGCTACAAAAAGATGCTGCTGTTCTAACATGTGTTAATGCAAGCTGGTGCACGGGAGAGAAATAAAAGAAATGTCAAAGGAAGCGGGGAATCGTGGAGGAGCCTGAAGTGAGGGAGGCACAAACAAGAGTCTGGGGAAGCAGGGCACAGACTGTGGAAAATAGAGCTCTAAAAATGTAAATATGGGGAAAGGAAGGTGCAGGTCAGCCTCTGCCATGGGGGCAAGGCCTGGTCAGTGCTCTTGGAGAGAGGTGCCCATATCAGAATGGGTGACACTGCCAAATGAGACATTTGAGTCATGTATCATCGTAATTAAGGACACGGACTCACCTGGGTGCATCCACAGTCTAAGACAACCATCTCTCCAAGATCCTTGTAGCTGTGCTGGAATAGGAAGGAGGAGAGAGATTTCCAGCTCCTTCTGCAATCGCCAGACCCCTCCCCAGTGCTGCTGGTCAGCTTGGTGCCCTGGAATGCACAATGGACCCCTGCTCAGCTTGGGAGAAAGGATTGGTCTGCTTGTGTCTGTCCCCTCTGGCTCTGGGATCACCAGGGCAATGGGCAGAGGCTGAGCTGAAGGCCTGACTTCATTCCCAGTTCCCATCCATGGCCTGACTTCATTCCCAGTTCCCATCCATGGCCTGAC
>WBMY01001676.1:89278-124832 GCA_013397315.1 Donacobius atricapilla
AAATATTCTTAAGTTTTAGTAGTTTCTTTTCCTGAGTTTTGGGTGTTTGACATATCTGGAGTTCTAGTCTAAATAAAAATTTCTTAACCCTCTTTAGCATCAAGTTTAAGTCTTGCTTTGCCTTCTGAAAAATCCTAATTGTATTAATTATCCCAAGAGTTATTTATTTAGGGTGGTGTTTGCAACAATATGGGAACTCACAGTGGAGTTTTGTCTTGATTTTACTGCTGCATGAAATCTGTGAAATCCGAGACACACGTGGCAGAATGGATACGGAATAAAAAAGCCTTTTAACAAAACATTTTAGTTTTTAAAACCCCACAAACTTTGTGATGTTCCTCCATTTAATAAAAATATTCCAACAACAAACAGCATTATTTTAGTGAATTTTGGTGCTCAGTGTCACAACCACCACTGGAAGATGTTTTTCCCTGCTCCCTGTTTTGTCTGGAAAATAGCTCTGCACACTCTGTTGTCCATCAGATACGCTGGAGATGTGCTGGAAAGCTGAGATACCCACATATGGATTCACTAAGCCTTTAAGAAGAAGAAGGTCTCACTGTTATCCACTTATCTCAAATTAGAATCCAATCCCAGCAAAGGGAAAGGGGAGATAGAGGTATTTATAATATCAAAACCAGACCACATGGTAACAAATGACATTGGGGAATAAAGAAGAGAAAAACTCCTTTATCTCTGCTGGGGCCACCTCGGAAAGGCATATCCTGCATTTAACTGTAAAGTGGAAATCTCCTCCTCCTCCTTTGGGTAACAACATTTCCTTCCTCTGTAAAACACACAAGATATCAACATCTGATCCCGAAATCCCAATAACACCAAAATTTGTCTCCCGTTGGTTCCTGAGGGAAAGCAGCGCCTGCAGCACAAACAGGTTTGGGGCAGGGGCTGTTCCCTCCCCTACAGCACGCACTGGATCACATCCAAACAGCCTTTTAAAGTTAAAATTGAAGTTTTATATGTGCACTGACCTGAGTACTGAAATGCAAATTAAAAATCATTACTATGCTGCCGTACAGATCTGTCCTCTCCAGGCGCCTGTTGTCCTACAGCATTAAAAACTGGGGGCCTGGGGGCTCGTTTCAGCTTTGATGCCTTGTTTTTACAGGAGAGGGGAGCAGAAGGAAAGCAGCTGGAGGAACATTTTCCCCCTGTTTGCATTTACCCATTCAAGGATTAAAGTCCCACTCCTGGCTTTGCAGGAGCCCTGGAAGACACAAGCACAGATTCTCCAGGACAGCGTGGAGCAGCGTTCCTGTTTCCTCTCAAACTGCTGCGCAACCAACTCTGCCTCACTGTTCATGTTTCCTGTCCAGTTCATTGTCCTGCTGTTGCTCCAGCATGCCCAAGGAGGGATTTCCAAACTGTCTCACACAGAATTACCCTGGAGCTTCATGGAAATCCTGGTTGAAAAGCTCGATTTCTCCTCAGGCGCGTGCAGGGGCTCCGCTGTGTGCGGAGCTGGGGCTGCAGAGACCGGGAGCAAATTACACCTGGAGATCCAAAAGTGCTGGGTGAAGGCTGAGGATGATGAATTTGTGGGTGGTTCAGCAGAGATCCCACCTGAAAGAAGAGGTAAAACTTTCCTGGAGTGCATTTATCCAACCTGGTGCTGCTTAATTCTCCAGAATTCCTGGAGAATCCAGAATCTGCTCTGCTCGATGAAGGAACATGAGGATTAGTGGATTTTAGCTGTCCCATTATTCTCCTTCAGGGAAAACGTGCTCCTCTCTGTTAAACCCTGGCATCAGAGCTGGCACAAGGGGAGAACAGGAGCCCTCTGCCAGATCCTGCATCAGGAGACCCAGCTCAGCCCTGGAAATCACAGCCCAGAATTAACCACGAGGAGATGAACCTATTTAAACCCCAAATCCCGCCCTTCCGCTTCTCTTGGAAGTCATCTCCGAATAGAACTTCACCTCTCCAAGTCTCCCTCTCCCTGATTTGTGCTTCTGATGACAACATTCCTGTTTTCCCTCAAATCCCTCATGTAGAACTCACCACTGCAGAATAAGGACTCTGCAATCTCTTTTTTTTTTTTGGATAAAACAGGCGGCAAAGGAGAGAAAATACAAAGAACAGCTCACCCTCTGCATCCAGAGAGGAAACTGTCAACACAAGGACTGGAGCTGCAGATTCCTCCAGCAGCCACGAAGCAATCAAAGCAAACATCTGCTTTTCCTAAAAACCCCTTTTCTCACAGAATCACTGCACCTTTGGTATAAAATAAGAGCTGAGATGTACATCTGTTACAGTAAAAAAAAAAAAAAAATACAGCAGAACTTTTTAATATATTAAATTAGGCTATATTGCCTAAAATTCCATTTTAATTTGAAAGTTGTTGGATATTAAAGGCAAGTTTTAAAAAGTTATTATCTAGGCTTTAATTGCATACATTATGTTTGTAGCCTTAGGTACTGCAGGTAGACCTTTAATATTCCCTGCAATATATTGAGAGCATGGAGCAGACATTTAATTCTGCTCCAAGAAACTTCCAGAGGTAACTATGGGAAAGCAGATTAGAAAACTCCAAACTTTTGGCTGTTGAGTGAAACTCCAATGGATTTGGGCCTGTTGACAGGGAATTTCCAAAGTTTTAGCTGTAGGAAGTACATGGAAGCATATGGGCTGTCATGAAAACATTATTGAGTCCACCCTTGACAGTCAGACACCAGATTAAAAATAGAAGGATTTTCAAGCTGCAATATGGGTGCTTGGAAAAATATCAGATATTTTCCTTCAAAAGTATTACAAAAAAATCCAATGTGTCCAAACATTTAAATGGGACAGCATCTCCTCTCTATCTCACGTGGTAGAGGAGGTTGGTTGTGTGAGCCCTTCCATCCTTTGGCAGGATTAAGCAGCAAAATTGTAAAATTAGGCTAAAAATAATGAGAATTCCAGTCCTGCGCCAAAAGAGCTGGAAATTTGGTAAGGAGCAAATTTTTTTTTAATATATACAGGAATCCCTTTACATAAATAACAATATTAATAATAATCATCATCATCATCGTGATCACCCAACCCAACTTCAACTCTGAGGTATCATCATCATCCGAGACAACTTCAACTCTGAGGTATTTTTTAAATTATCCAGAATATCTACCCTGATTGGAATGTTACTTCCTGTGCTTTTCCTTCATCTTTGAAGAGGCAAATCTAGAGAGAAGCACTCCAAGCATCTTCCACACCTCATTTTGACACCCTCTGTAGGACAGAAGTTGCCCAAGCCCAGCCCAGTTCAACGCTAAAGAAGAAAAAAACCCCGAGTAATGCACAAACAATTCCAAGTCACGCAGACACCTTCCAGAAAAGGATTAGATACAACATCAGGGAATACAGATCCTCATTTCCTTCAAAGCACATGGAAAGACTTCCCACCAGGACTTCTGATGTTGCTAAAGAGCCTAAGCCCACCAGGGCAGCTGGAATTCCAGCCTGCGGAAGATGAGCAAAGCATCTCTGCCTCCTTATTTTCCACTCCCCCGATTATCCTGGAGCGCTGCGTTCACCAAATGTTTGTTTAACTCAGAGTGTTTGCTTATTGGAAATAAATCTCTGCAGTGGGGATGTGCAGCCTGGAGCCTGGGTGGGTTCTGCTGGAGGAGAGCAGGGGACGGGAGGAAGCCGAGCTCAGCTATTCCAGGCACTCTCCATGCTCTCAGCAAACAAAGAGATACAGAGCTTTCATCTTTTGTTCCATCATTTTCAACGAATGCAAACTTCTTTTCTCTTCCTTGCCATTTAATTTTAAATTAGTCTAATCAGACATCTGCTAGGATGTGTCTGAATTAACAGAACTGAACACAAATCTTGTGCGAGCGCTCAAGTGCTGCTTCCTTCAAATGGCATTAACTCACACGGACACTCTGTGGAACTAATTGAACATCCCCAGCACAATATTCCAAACTCTCTGATTTAACTTTATTGTAGTCAGAAGAAATCACAGGATAGAAGGAAACATGTTGTTAAGGACTCTGTTCTGAAGCAGCTCAATAAAAGCAGGCTGCTTATCCTGCTTTATTATCTTTATTATTGCTGCTCGAAGATGAAAAGAGAATTTCCTCTCAAGACAGAAAAGCAGAGTTTGTCTCAAAGCTCTTTGTTTTCTTTTCAATAGCAAGGTACAGTTTACTCCTTAGAATTTATGGGAATTTCTTTTCTTGCCCGTACAGGGAATTTTGATATTGTCGAGTTCTCTTGTTCCTGTCACAAATTATGGTGGCATTTGTCAGCATTTACTAAAGGTTTTGACATTACTCAACAATGTTGAGGTGGATTCTGCTGACTCTGGCCATGTTCTGAACTAAACACCTTTTGTCAAACTCCTGACATTATCCAGGAGCTGCACACGGGTGGTCTGTTCAGCTCTGTGGCCCTGGCCTTTCCAGGGCATAGGAATCGCAAAATCAGATTAATTAGAATTGAGGGGCTTTTTTTAGCCTGTGTTTGTGGGGCTGATATTGGCACCAACACAACAACCACCTGAAAACCCCACTAATTTCTGGAGCCATCTTAGATCTGCTTCAAGTGATAGTTCAGTATTGATTAAAATGAAAATTCTGAATAAAAAGACGAGACTCCTTACATATTTTTAACCAAAAGGTTGGGGTTTTTTAAGCAATACTTTTAAAGTTATCTAAGATTTCAACCCACAAATTCTACAAGTAGAATAACTGCAACATCCTGTAAAAAAAAAGCATTTCCCTAAGAGTTTTAAGCTCTTGCCATATTTATTTGTGCCCTTCAGAGGATGACCTAGGAGAGAGGTTTTCATTCCTGGGGCAGTCCTGTCCCTCCAGGTCACTGCTAAAGCCCTACAAGCAGCACCAGGGAAGTCCCCATGAATTTTTCAGCTGCCTGCGTCTCTGTCATCTCTTAAATACAAATAAAATCGAGCCCAAAATGTCCCCTTTTTTATGAGTGATAGGAAATGAGACAGAATCAATCGTTGGCAAAGTAAAAGATGCTTAATATTGATTGTTCTTCTGAAGGATGAGGAAGCTTTTCTGCAGCTCGTTGGGGGACACGGGGAGGGGACAGCTTATGGATTTGTTTTCCTTTCTGCATCCCCAAGGGAGGAAGGAAAAGATGAGGCCATGATAGATGATAATTCTGCAAGGAATGACTAATGAGGCCCGGAGCTGCCTCTGTAGCAGTAGTGAAGGCAGTAATAACCAGAGTAATTGGGTTTATTGGGTTTCTGCTTAGCACACATCCAGTCCTCTCCAACATCCTGTCCCTCCAAAGCATTTTATGCTCTCTGTCTTTCCTTTTTATTATGCCTGACTTGAGATATTTCATGAAATTTGACCTTGTACTCTTAATCTCATCTGCTTGTTCTGCATAGTTCATCTTCTTTATTTTCCTCATTAGCTGTTCTGTCAAACACTCCACGTAACCACGACATCGCAGGCTGCAGTGCCAGCCCTGGCTCAGGGTGGATCTACGTTTCTGTAGCCCCAACAGCTCCATTTCATCTTCTCAGGGAATCTGGCTCAAGAAATAATACTTCAGGATAAATGTGCTAGAAGTGCATGACCCTCTTTTACAAATCACAGTGCTAACTCTGTGTTAGAATTAATTAGAACTTCCATTTTCAACTAAATGCAATTTTTTTAAAGAGGTTGGAAACAGCGAGAGTTATATGCAAGTCAGAAAAAAAAATAGTTATTATTTGCTATGATCTTTTTTTTCTAAATGGCTTTTACACTCCTGCTGGGGAAACATCTCTGCAGAAATCCATTCTTGCAGGGGAAAGGAAAAAAAAAACAAAAACAAAAATCCAACATTTTATATTTCCTGCCAGTGACACTCCCTTTCCAATCCCCCAAGAGCAATGCAGACATTCCATTCAAGCCTAATGACACAGTGGCTGGCTGTTTCCTACAGCTGGGTGCTTTGCACGTTGAGTTTATTCCTCTTGCAGGATTGTGTCATGCTGGAGCTCCCTTTAGGGGAGAGTTTCCAGCCCCTGCTGGTGCTCCCAGCCTCTCTGGCACTTGTACTCACATCTCCCAGAGCCTGCCTCGTGGTGATGGCTTTTTGGGGCTGCCTAAAAACAGAGCCCAGACAGAACTCAGGGAATAAAAAGCTGTTATGTTTATTGAAGGACCTTCAGGTACATTTTGGGCAGATGAAGCCCCCCAGGTGTTACACCCAAAAATGGACAATGGGTGATGGGTTTTCATCCTTTTATAAGTTCGAGCCATCTGCATTTTGGGGGTTCATCTTCCAATTACAGCTTCAGGTAATGAAGTCATTTACCCCAAGTTTGCTGCCCCAACTCACTTTTGTTCACATCTCTCAGGCCTGAGGCAGTGAGGGGTCCTTGATTGCCAGGCCTGGAGAGGAATTGTTGTGTCTGCCCAAAATGGGCAAGCAGCAGCTCACACTGTGTGTGGAGTTTGGAGTTCTACACTAAAGAACTGCAGGGTTACAAATATATGGAAAATATAAAAGCTGAAATCCTAAGGCGTCAGTGGCTCCTGGTGCCCTCTGCATATGCTCCAGTCCCAGCTGGCATCATTCCCTCTGCAGGGAAAACTCATCACCCACATGGTGTTGGGTCTAACTATTGCTGTGTCCCCACAACAATAATTTCACTACCTCAGATTCTTTTAGAGCATGAGAGATGTAGTTGTAAGCCCGAATCTTCCACAGTACAAAAGAGAAAGGGATTTCTCACCTACTTTTGAAAGGCAAAGATATGAACTGATGAGAAATATTCCAAAGCACTTTCCTGATGCCCTGCTTCCTCCAGGAATTTATTTTCCCCACATCTTTGGACAAAGGAAAACTGATTGTTATGACATCTCCCCTGTATCTTAAAACTGCCACTTGACCTTCTAGTTACAAATGTGTGCTTAACACAGAAAACCTTTGATTTGGGGATGGGGGACAAAGCATACAGAGCATCTCAGAAGGTTTGTGGTGGTCACCGCTGCTCTTCACCCTTTTCAATCCTCTTGGGATGAGATGTGTTTCCACGTAAGAAGCCCCACAGTCCCAACAGGCTCTGTGGACTGGTTGTGGAAATCTTATTTAAAGACTTAAGCTTCTTCAGTTCAACTCCAAAGCACGCTGCAGAAATGAGAATATGCGTTTGATTTTCTTCATAAAGGCAATTGAGGTGGCTCCTCCTCACTGAAACCACACAATAAACATATCACTGGGCCAGTGAACGATGGGAATTCAGAGGTTTTTGGGGATTAGCATTGCTCTGGCTCTGCCTGCTGCGGTGATGGCAATCACAGTGCGAGCCTGTGCCAGGGCTGATGCACACCTTGGACAAAATTCCCCTTCAAATTAAGAATAATAATGACTAGATAGCACAGTAAAAGCCTCCAAGATAAAGATACTCCCAGGAGGCTTGGCTCATTCTGGAGTATCAATCTGAAGTCAGTAGGTGCAAGGCAGGGCTCTGGACAGGGCTGGCTGAGCCAGGAAGGGTCTGGGGGGCCTCAGTAACATGGATTTCCCCATTACAGACTTCTCAGATGGAACATGGATCAGCACGGGTTCTGCAGGGTTTCAAATGGTTTATCTTAAGTTTCAGCAGTTCCATGCACATCATTAGGCATGGAGCAGGAGGTGCTACTAAAGTGTTACTAACTGAGGAAAATTACATATGCTTAAAGAGATTAATTAACCCTCAGCTAACTCAGAGATTATTCAGGTTTTTGTACTTCCTGGACTCACTGAGGTTGCCCAATGAGTGCAGCCTCAGCGTGGATTTCTGTTGCTGTAGGATACGAAATCAGACCACACGACTCCAGGATTTGTCAGAAGGCTAAAAAATAACATTTTATTCAAAATTTGACCTCCTTATATACCAGGTCTCTAGAGCTAAACCGATTGGTGTTAGCAGTAACACCCATTCCATCACATTGGCCAACACAGAGAGACAGCAAATGGTCTCCACCTCCAAAGAGGAATGAAAACAAGATAGAGTTAGCAAAAACAACATCTGTCGTTCACAGAAAGTTCCGTGAGCATGGAGTTTTCGAAATCAAAGCATCTCAGGCTGAAAAACCAGGGCTACAGCCTTCCTCCTCTATCCGCTAAATCTTGACCTGATACTTTTGTTTTGGGCGCTGACATCCTCCAGCTCTGTTAACAAAGAGTTCCTGGCACTTCTCAAATGCCTGGAATGCAGCTGCAGGACAACTAATAAACACAGGAACTCGTGCCTTCAATGACAGAGGCTCACCAGCACGGGCAGCAGAGGGACTGCCGATGATAATAAGTATAATAGTAACTGCATTAGGCCAGCAGGGTCAACAGCTCATCTCGCTGCAGTCTGAAAGGGGTTATTTTAATTCCAGTAATTGGCCCCAGCCAGCAGCAGCAATTGATGTGCTGCCACTTTTATCTGTTTGCTGCTCGCCATGTTCAGAGGCAGCAACACTGCCTGATGAAAATAAATAAATAAATAAATAAAATTGCCATCTGGAGTCAATGAAAGTGATTGCTTTGCTCCCATTATTGATCAGTTGCGGTGCTCAGACAAAGCCTCAGCCACTGTCCCATCCCCAGCTTGTTGAAGATGAGTGGTCTGTAGGTACCACAGCATCCAGGGAACAGCTAATTGTTATTATACTGCTGATCATTATTATGATTCTTTTGCTTAACGACCAACATTTATATGATGCTGATCATGCAGTTACCCTAAAGCACTCTGCAAGCTTCACAAAAGGTTTTACAAATTATGTTTCTGAGCCTAAATGCATTATTATGACTCAGCCGCTCCGTGTAATGGGCAAAAGAAAGATCAGGATTGTCCTTAATAGGTGTTGAAACAAAACATTTTTCTGTCTAAATACTCTGAATATGCAGTGGTACCTGCAGCTGTGCTGGATGTGTAGGGGCTTGTTGCCCTGATTTTTCAGCCTTCTTGTGTCTCACAGTTCACAGTTCGTAGGTTGTTTCTCACACACGGGTGTTATAAACAGAAGCAATGTTTTTGTTAGTTCAAGGTAGTTTACATTCTTGTTTTAGAGCTAAGGACAGCTGATGGACAGTTGGCTTGACAAGTGGGATGGGGAGAGGTGTCAGCCTTCTCCCCCAGTCCCTGGCCTTTGTAGAAATACTATAAAATGGAGTCAGATTTTCATAATAAACAGTTCATGCCTTCTCAGCAAACTGAGTGTGTGTGTGTGTTTGTTTGTGTGTCCAACAACGACAGGGGCTCATCACAGATCTCAGATTTACCAGCACAAGGACTGAAAATCTACAAAGTCACCCAAAAAGGGCTGGGGCAGATCACGGAATTCCACATGTGTGGGGCACAGCCACCCAAAACACGACATGGTCACCATCTCCAGAGGCTCCTTCTCACTCCCAGCTTTGCAGGGAGTGTAAAACTCCTGACACACATTCAGGAACTTGGTTAAATGGGGTGGACATAACACAGAATTATGCTTTGGTGTGAGAGCTGGGGCTCCATGTCACAGACGTTGTAATTAATGTTTTAGATCATATCCCAGTGCCCCTGCAGGAAGGATTGGACAAAGAGGGTCTGGCCCCTGGACTGACTCAGTGTCGTGTGTTCTCAGGTACCCGCATCTTCCTCTGGGATCCAGATGTTACCTCCTGTTCCAGGCCCACACTGGCTCCTTCCTTACTTTTCTACTTTTCAGCACTGAAGGGAAAAAAAGAAAAAAAGAAAAAAGAAAACCAAACCAAAACAAACGAACAAACAAACCTCACATGAATTTAAGAGCTTTCAAATTTAAGGCGTTACCTCATGAGATGCAGAGCAATAAACAGGGCCAGGAGTTGGACTCCATGATCCTTGGGGGTCACTTCCAACTCGGGATATTCTGTGACTTTCTAAATAACCATACTTAGCTCTATCTTATTCGGATGAAATTCCCAGGTGCTGTAATGCCCAAGGGAGAAAAAACATGATGCACAATGCTATGTCATAAAAGAATAAGGAAACAGGGTGCCTTAAAATTTGGGAAGCAGGGGTTCGGCTGCCTTGACAGAGCGAGTCTCCAGTTCAGGGTCATGGGTTAGGTGGCGTCATAAATAATTTGAAAATTTGTGTGTTTGGCCACCCTTTGTGCCGCCAACAGGGCACAGGGAGGCAGCAGCAGCCTGGTGGAGAATCCTGCCTTTCCCACTAGATCAGGACACCTCTAAATGTCTTTTCTTGCCGCCGCTTGAACTTCCCATCCCCGTGCTAAAGGTGGAAGGAATTAATTACAGAGATTTCAGCAGAGCTGAGAGCTCTTCACAGGAAAGCACCTTAATAACAGGTGTAAATAAAACAATCCAGGAGCCCTGGAGCCAGTCCAGGAGCAAGACTTTTCTCCTTTCTTTAGGGATACTCAAGAGAGCTGCCCCCATTCCCAAAAAAATATTTGAGGAAATTAGTTTTTCCACCTGATTCTTTGGCCAATTTCCCATAGCAGAGATAAGACCCTCAACGTGTGCATTTCCAGATTACTGCTCTCTGTTCTCCTTGTCCTTGGAAAAAGGGACGTGTTTCCTCCTGGAGCATTTCACCCTAAACAGCTGGAGTACTTTTTTAACAACATAAAGAGAAATTAAATTAGAAAGTTGTGCTCAGCAAGGAGAAATGCAGCTGTCTAGATCCAAGCCACATATGAGATGATAAAACTTTTTAATTTTACTTGTTAAACTCCTTCTCGTTAACTTTGCTAGGGAAAAAAATAAACAAATAAACCACTGAGTGTGGCTTTGGTAATTTTGCTGGATTTAAGAAAAATGAGCAAGCAAAAGTAGCAATTGGCAAAGAATTCTGCTCTGAACTCCTGCAACGTAATGGAAGTAAGATATTTATAATATGGAGAGGAACCAGTATGTTGGTGATTTTCCATGCCATTTTCCAAGGTGTTTTGTTTAAAATGTTGCAGAGAGAGAGAAGATTTTCACCAAATTTAAAAGTATTGATTTCTATGCTTAGAAAATGCGTCTGATCTGGAAGAAAACCTGACTAATTCCTCCTGTATAAACCCCATGACCTGTGACTATTCCCACATAACAAAGAGAGTCATTGCCAATTTTGGTATTCATCCCGACCCTGGTGTTTCAGGGATTGGTGTCCACATTTTAATTTTGAAGCTGGCTTCACCCTGGATCTGTTGCCTGGCCCAGAAATTACAAGTTCTTTTGTTACTCCACAGTGGCAGCAGGTTTAATTGTGGCTGCCCCTGGATCCCTGGCAGTGCCAAGGCCAGGTTGGGCACTGGGGCTGGAGCAGCCTGGGACAGTGGAAGGTGACCCTGCCTGTGGTGCAGAGTGGCACTGGATGGGCTTTAACATACATCCCTTCCTCCCCAAACCATTCTATGATTCTGTAATTTCAACTTTACTCTGAATTTCAGAAAGGTTTGGATGAACCTGGCACAAACAAGCTCAAAAAGCAGGGCAAAATCCCAAATTCTTACACATTCTGCAGGAGAGGTGGGAGATTGGAAAGGAAAAGATGACTTAAAACCTTACTTTTGTGTTTAGCTGTGGTTTATATGTTATTTTCCATCTAATTGGATGCAGATTAAAAAGCAAAATATGTTAGAGGCACTCACACCAATCAGCTGGGTAAATAAAGGTAACTAAATTACATGTATTTTTGCTAATTACTACCCTAACTACATGGGGATTTGTCAGCAATCCTGTTCTTTATTCAGATAAAGGCAAGTACATTCCAAACAGCAGTGCCTGTATTTCTGTATTTCAGTCGCGTAAAACGTGGTTTGAACATGGCTGTTTTATAGATCAAAAGCTTAATTCATAAATAAAATTAGATTGTTGATCTGTTAGGGGGTGTGCTCAGCCTTGCAGCTCTTTATAAATGAGCTGTGACTACAGTGGCTGTTGCAGGTTTTATATCAAAATGTTTCAGGCCTGTGTTCCTGTCCTTTTGCAGAGGAATCACAGAGCACTTTGGGTGGGAGGAACCTTAAAGATCATCGAGTTTCAATCCCCTTGCCATGGGCAGGGACACCTTCCACTAGAAAGGAAGGTATTTCATAATTGCCTCCAGTTTCCCAATTTCCATTCTTTATGTACCACATCCTCAGCTCGCACAGACTGCAATAGCTCTGATTTCACAAGCAGAACTAGAATGATTGTTGCTACCAGGAGTTTTGGCCGATTGCTTGGTTCTGGGGGGGAAGCACCAAACTCCTCATGGCTGCCCACACATTTTTCCCATAGAATCAGAGAATTCTGGGGGTTGGAAGGGCCCTTGAAGTCCCAAATCCTTGTCGTGGGACACCTTCCACTGTCCCAGGCTGCTCCAAGCAATGTCCAACCTGGCCTTGGGCACTGCCAGGGATCCAGGGGCAGCTCCAGCTTCCTGGAAACGATGCATTTGGTAATTAATTATTTGGTTTTGTGTTGATTATTAGCAGTGGGAGCTGTCCCTGGCAGCAGGCAGGGAGTGTCACAGCAACTGGCAAAACAGGGAAGGGTTGCTCCAAGGACTGGATTAGTTGTGGGATTTGCCCCAAGCCCCTCATGGAACTGGAGTCTTATGAAAAACTACATGAGAAGCAATCTTTGTCATTCCAAAGGGCAACTAGTCTGATGGATTGGGAAGATGATGGACAGTTATCTCCTCAGAAAAATCTGATGGCTGACCGAGTGATGGACGCGGTGATAACTGACAGGAGGATTATGGCAGGTTAACGAAGCACGGCCGCCTCTCTAAGGCAGCAAAATTCATTATCACGTTTTAGGCAGATGAATCACAACTCTCCTCACGTGCTGCATCTACAGGGTTTATTTCTGCAAGTGAAAACAGCCTTAAAATGATTACAAGCTTCATCTGGCTAATCTTTTAATATTCCTGCGAATCATCCCCAAAACTTTCCCCTCGGTCTTCAAGTGAGCTGATCGAAAGCTTGCACTTTTGCAGATGCAATCACCACCTTTGTCTCTCCTCGAAACAACCCCCAACACCAAGGAAAGCTTTGCCATGTCCATCTCACTGCTGCTACAACAAAAAGCGTGCCTTGATTGTAGGAAAAACTTCTATCACAGAGCAGGGGAAGCGACCCAAAGAGCTGAGAGAGCAACAACCCCAGGAGAGCAGAGCCGGGGATGTGGGGTTATGGCTCATCTCTGTTTGCCTTGGATAAATAAAGCCACATCGAGAGCTAAGCTGAACTTCACTGAAAATAATTAACCAATTAAAGATCTGCTTCTGCCCTTCAGGCTGCTCAGTTTACCCTTGACTAAAAGCTTTTATGCACCACAAGATCTTGGCATTGTTAATGTTGGGAAAAATCTCCAGGATCATCGCGCCCAACCTTGGACCAAACAGCTCCCCACCAGCTAAACCATTTCACAAAGTGATGCGTCTGCTTGGTTTTTGAGCACTTCCAGGGATGGTGACTCCCCCACTTCCTTGGGCACCCTGTTCAGGTGCTTGACCACCTTTTCTGTGAAGAATTTTTCCTGATTTCCAGCTAAGATGTGCAGCTTTTCCTTCAGAAATTATCTCAGTGTGTGCTTCAAAGTGATCTAAATTGGAGTTTTGGGCTGTTGCAAGGCTCTGTTCAGGTAGAACTGTGATAAATATCCAAACAGAACAGAACTCCCAGGATTTATTAATTGAAATTAGGATGAAGCAGCTTATGACACTCCAAAACAACAATTTCAGGAAGCACTCACAATAAAGTGAGGCAGTTACAGCCATATAAAGCAGTCAGTGATTAAAGATTTAACATGTTGTCCTGGACTCACAATACAGCCATTCTGGAAACCTGGAATGTGCCTGTGGGATTTATAATTCCTTACTGAAAGCATTCTCATTTACTTGGAAGAAATAAAGCCCATTTGATGGTGATACCATTTCAAAGAATGTACTGAAGCTTATTAAGAGCAGCAGGTTTTATTTTTTCAATTGAATCAATGGTAAAACTCATGAGAAATAACTAAAAGTTTTGAGGTTTGTTTTTTCAAAAAAACTTAACAAGAACCACTACGAATTTAACTGGAATTTGCCCGAGTATCTTTGGAGTGTGCTTTATCAATCAATGTGCTGCTAAAACAACGACGGCTGTAGGAGGTGGCCTCAAGGCCAGGTTGGACGGGATATGGGATTCTACAATTCCCTGAGACAAACAACAAATAACACCTTAACCCACAGTGTAGAAACATTCCTGGTATCATCACCGAGACTTTCCATTTTCTAGTAGCGATTTCCTTTTCTCTGAAATCGTTTAGAAATTTTAAAAGAAAAAAAAAAAATCTGAGATTCAATTTTAGCATAAAGCACATCAAACATTCAAATGGAGCTCTGCATGAGAGTTGAATTCCTTCCACGTATTCCAACAAGCTGGATTCTGTCACCTCTATTCAAAGTAATCATCTGAGCCTAATCTTCCAAGGAACCCTGGCACTAGAAATGCAAAAAGGCCTTTCAAAGGAGCTCCCTGAGTAACTCATTTTAGCATCAGTGCTTTTATTTAAGTAATAAAACTTAAATAATTAAAGATACACAGGCAACCACATATGCAAATAAATGTCATTGCAGGGCTCTAGACAGGTGTCATGCACCGGAGCTCCTTTGAAATTTCCAGTTGGCAGCTCTTTATGTTCGGGTGGATGATTATTTTGAAAACGTAGCTCTTAGGTGTTTTCATGGACTTCTCTGTGAAATAAAGATAATCCCTGACTGTTGTAAAAATTAATGTATTTAAAGACTGTGCCATGCTCAGACAGCACAGTAAAAGGTGTGTTCTGAAAAGATCAGAAAAAACACACCAGAAATTAAAACTTTAACGTGCTAGGGTCTATGTGTTTCTAGGAAATTAAGAAGTGATAGATCACAGACTTCAGAAAACTGGGGAGAACTAGAAGTTTCTTCTGAATGGGAAGAGAATAGTTTCATTTCTCTGCCGAATCTGACATATTGCAATGTACAATATTTAAATCTAAGTAAGAATTTATGTTTTTAATAAAATGGATTTTGGTCAGGCCCTTTCTTCTCCTATAATATCAGTAAAATCATAATTTTGACCACTTGAGCCCTTCCTCCACTCCACTGCTGACACAGCTCCAGCTGTTGGAGCACCTTTGCTCCCCTGTATTTTCCAAGTGAGCCAGTAAAGTCTTTTCCAAGTTGTCCTGTTGGCCACAAGAGCATGAACTGAATATGTCAAAGTCTTTGGAGCAAGGGCAAACCAGCACCTCACCTTGGATCCCCCCAGATCTCCCGCAGACCTTGCTTTGAGAGAGCAAGTGAGAGATTAGGGATAACAGAAATGATGGTTATGACGGATTAATCCCTCTGGACGTTTGCCTCCCGAAGCTTAAATCCCCCTCCGCCTCCCCCTGCAGCCTCAAATCACCGAGGGCTGGCTCCTGGAAATAAATGTTGTAGGGTGCAAGAGGCAAATCCTTCATTACCTTTCGGGAAGAACTCATTTGGTGACCTTGCAGTGGTTACACAACCTCGTTTTGCAATCCAGGGTGAATCCAGGACCATGCTCGGAGCCATCTGCTGCAACTCATCCCGGCCTTCCCTGCCAGAGTGATTGCAGTGCATGTTGCAAATAGATTAGTTTGCCTGGCAGCAATCTATTTTTGGGTCCCAACGTGTAATCCCAAATTACAAACCCTCTGTTGTTCGAGGGCGGTGGAAATGGCCAGTGCAGGCAGCTCGAGTGGGACATTGGTGTCACCCCGGTCCCGGATTTTTACGCAGTGAGGGATCTCCCAGGCTTTTGAGAAATGATCCATGGGAAGGAGTGAAGGGCAAACTCAAGCGCTTTGGGAGTGATTCCACGTTTGCTGCGGAGCAGGAGTGGTGGATGGCAATTTATCAGGTCCCTCCAGAGCTTCTGCACCTCTCAAAACCTTGTGTGGACGGCCTGGGATTCCCCACCCTTCCTGCCCAAGTCCAACTGCCATCAAATCCCAGGAGAATCTCAAAGTCTCATAAGCCTGGCCACCGTTTCAGTGAAGAAAGTTGGTTTTTTTTCCTAGATCAGATATCAGGGAAGATTTTCTCACTGAAAGGATGGTCAGGCACTGGAACAGACGGATCAGGGAAGTGGTGGAGTCGCCATCCCTGAATGTGGCACTTGGGGACATAGGGCTGGACACGCTGGTGTTGGGCTCATGGCTGGACTCAATGATCTTCGAGGTATTTTCCAGCTCTAATGGCTCTGTGCTTCCATGAAAATGCTCTGAAATGAAAGCATCTTGTCAAAACCAGAGTGCAGTGATGTGTGAATGTGATCGCTGCTGAAATAAAACACCTGAACATTTTGAATAGGGGAAATTCAACCCAATCACCGGTTGTGTCTGTTACCGGAATTTTCATTTATTCTGGCATTCTCAAACACTAAGAATAGTCAAATTTGAGCTATTATCTCCATTTTGCTGCTATTTTAATTTGGGCTGTTTTGTGCTGCAGTGAATACTGAGACATCACAATATTTTTAGACTCTGCAAAATAAGATCACTCTGAGGCGATGGCATGAACATTTGCATTTGGAAAATAGGACAGGTGCAGCTGAAGCATCAGCTGCAGGCAGAAAAAATTGTGGCACCAATACCTGGAGAATTGCTTAAAAGTAGTTTGCTGGACCTGGCTCGTTGCAACTTTTCCTTGCTGAGTAGTCTCATAAAAGTCCTTTTCCAAAGTACTGCGCCTAGTCCAAACCTTACTGAGGTAAATCCTGTGGTGTAAACTAAATTCACAAAACTTCCTATGGTAATCTTGCCAAAATGTGCCCGAGTATTCATGGTGCACAGGCCCCTGGCCTCACCAGAAGGGTGTGAGGAGCTGCCAGTCAAGTCCCAGTACTCAGCTCTTTCCACAGCTCTTCTTAAAACCCCAGAACAGTGAGACAACAAACAGCTGGAGCTTTTCAGCTTTTTTATTTTTTCCTTTTTTCCTCTGGCTTGCTTGACCTTTTCATAGCTGGCTGAACATCATGAGGAGGCTCCACACGGGATCAGGCATGAGGATCCAAGTGATGAAAGATCCATGGCCTGCAGCCTTTCCCCACTGGATGCGTTCTTTGCTGTCAATACACTTCACTCTACCCTATTCATTATAAACACTTCCCTGAAGTCCCTCGGTTTTAAATACCATGTGTTTTCACTTCAAAACCCAGAATAAATCTCAATTTATTCTGCGTATGGAGCTCTTAGCCTCCAATTTTTTGCCCTAAGTGAATAAATCAATTTCTATTTAAGTTGTAGTGTCTTTCTCTCGCTGTTTGAAGCTGCAAGAATAGTTACACTTATTCTACACAGAAAAAAAAAAATCACCTCATTGGGTACTTTATAGACTTTGGTGCCAACTGAATCACTAATTTACTCTATCAAATCAAATTAATCTTGTCTCAAAATTCACTCTGTTATGGTCAACGGATCAGAGATGAACTGCAAGGAATTCATTGGAAGGCCATGCTCAGATTAAACAGCATATTACAGAAAAACACTTGAAGAAATTAATGGAATTACTTTGGCTACAGGGAAAGATTCCCATTCAGAATTTACTTTCTGAGAAAAACCTGGAGATTTTCAGCTTTAATACAGAAACATCCCAAGTTTAGAAACCTTCAGTCATGCAGTTTTAGTTTTAATTATAAAATGGAACTGAGACATCATAACACAAACGATTCAAAAGTTATCCTGCCTTAATTGTACAGAAATCAAGATACTGTTTGGAAATGCCAGAATTAGCTAAGCCAAAGCTAAATCCTTTGTACAAATCCTCTCCTGCAAACACTCGGCTGGGCCACTTTGGATGCAGCACAGCTATTTCTATTCCAAACAGCTCTGGTGCTCTGATTGTTTTCTCTTTAGCTCAGTAAAAGGTACCAGAACAAACAGAGGAGGTAAAGGAGAGCAGCGAGGCGGGCGCTGAATCATCCGCTGATGCAAACAACATTTTGGCTTTATTTTAACACGCTGTCCCTAAGCTTAACTTCTTCAAAATTCCAGCAAGAACTTTTTTAGAAAGCAGTTTCCCAGGCCCTGGGTTACCTAATTAAAAAGTTTGCTGCTTCTCTTTTGAGGGATGAGGCACAGACCCAACAGGCACGATTAAAACTTGCTCCACCCCGGTGAGCCCAGGCTGTGTCACACCGGAGCTGGCAGGATGCAGATAAATGGCAAAGCAACGCCGGGCACAGCACCCTTCATGTTCCTTTTATCAGCAACATTTAATGGCCTCGCCACTTTTGGCCGTGAATTAGAGGCGCTCATGTCTGACACTTAAGAAATTAGCACGACATAAATCATCTGTAAAAAGACTTTTTAACACGGTGACAACTGATTTCAGCCTGCAAGGGAGAAAATTAGTCTTTTGTGAGCAGCCCTGAGAGCACTGAGCGAGAACCATCCTTTTACAAGGGAGCTGGGAATTTAGCAGGAGCGCTCAGCCCTCCGCAGAATCAGAGCTTTAATTTTTTATTCCACAAAAGGAACTCAGAAGAATTTGCTTGAGGAGAATTTATAGAGATGTACTTTATACACCCAGTCCATAATACAGATGAATAGCTCTAGATGTTTACGGTATATTTAAGTACACTCATGGGACCCATCCCAACTTGATTCTGTAATATCAATTTTGTTATATATTTGCTGTGGGGAAGATGTTAATAGGCTGTTAAAACAGTCAGTAGGAAAAAAAAAAATTGAATCAGCCTCATAAATCCTAAAGCATCTGATTTCAGTTTTATGTTTATTTCTTTCACTAGGATATCGAAAAGAAGAGTTAGATTCACAGTAAATCTTTTATAGGTTACACTGGTTTATAGTCTTAAAATGATGGCACTCGGTAGTTAATTTTGCAGCTTGGGGAAAAAAAAAAGGCAACATTACCCCTATATCACGTTTTCAGCTTACTGCACACTCTGCACCCACTACTCTTTAAGGAATCATAACTTAAAGCCAGGATTTTCATTTCCCTCCCTCTTTCAGGTTTCCTTGAGGAGAGCACTTGATGATTATGAAGCAGGTTATTATTTAGAAGAGGAGACCAGGCTGAGGGTGGATTACCCTGCCCAGGTCAGCAGCAGCATCACTTTTACCACGGTCACAGGGACGGGACAGCCCTGGTACAGCAAAACCACAGGAAACCAGAGCTGGCACAAACCAGGCAACAAGAACCTGCTCCATCCTTTCCCCTCTGAAGTCCCCAGATCTCCCAAAACCTCCCCAAAATCCCCAAATCAAAAATTACACAAACCCCTCTCAGGAGCCCCAAAAACCCCGCGAATGCTGGGCCTGCCCCAGATTCAGTGTGTTTCCCCCAGATTCAGGGTGTTTCCCCCAAATTCAGTGTGTTTCCCCCAGATTCAGGGTGTTTCCCCCAGATTCAGTGTGTTTCCCCCAAATTCAGGGTGTTTCCCCCAAATTCAGGGTGTTTCCCCCAGATTCAGTGTGTTTCCCCCAGATTCAGGGTGTTTCCCTCAGATTCAGGGTGTTTCCCCCAAATTCAGGGTGTTTCCCCCAGATTCAGGGTGTTTCCCCCAAATTCAGGGTGCTTTTCCCTCCTCCAGAAAACCCCTGTGCAAGGCAAACACAACAGAACCAGCAGCACCAGGTTTGGTGTGACAAGGCTTGTGGCACAGGCTGAAGCCAGGGGGAGCTGGAAGAAAGGCCCACCCAATTCCCAATCTCATTAGCCACCTCAGGAAAATTGAGTTTTCTCCATTTGCATGAGGTTAAAAGCTTGGCTTTGACCTCAGGTGGTTTGGGTCAGGACGAAGGAAGTCGAGGGAAATACTGTAAATGCACATTGCAGGTTTAAATGCTCACAGAATAAATGACAGAGAAGGCTTTTGGCCATGCTGTGCTTCATTTTTAAAATTATTTCAGGGTTTTTTTGTTTTTGTGTTTGTTTTTTTTTTTTGTAGCAATACTTACACATAACACCTGACACCACATGCATGGCACATTTTAAATCACAGGCTGAGCAATGGAAGTGTCCCTTGAGGTGGGACCTCCACTCCCCCCAGATTTAATGTGCCATTCTCCCCTTTCTCTGCACACTCCTCTAGGAAACCCGGTGGATTTAATTTCTCACTTGTGAGATCACATCACGCAATGCAAACTCAAGAGAGCTTTGCAAAGCCTTCAAGCTCGGGGATGGCCTCACAGCCCTCTGCTTCCTGTGGGAGACAAATGACAATAAAAGGGAGAAACCAAAGCAATTCCACAGCCGAGTGCCAGTAAAACTGCCTGAATCCGGAAGCAGCATTGAGTAAGAGATAAATGCCTCTAAAAGAGAAGGAAATTTGCCATCAAACACGCAGTCTCTCCTGGGGTACCAGCTCCCTGTTGGTGGGGAGGAACTGCCACTTCCCGAGGCAAAAATCTCTCCAGCATCTTCCTTCCCAGCTCCAAAAGCACCTCGGAGCACATTGAATAAGCTTGGTGTCTGAGTTAATTGAAGGAACTGGTCTGCAAGAAGGTAACTCCAGGTAAAGGTGGTGAAGAGCTAAAGGTGAAAGTGTCCTGCCCTTGCCTCCTTCTAACACAGAGCTCTGCAGAGCTGCATTTTCTCCATTTCTCTGCCAAGGCTCTTCCTCTTCTGCCTCATCCCAAAGCAGCAGCTCCAGTTCTTTGGCCAAAAGGATGCTGAGGGCACTGCTGCATTTTCTACATATTTTAGCTCATTCTGCCTTGCACTGAGCTCTGGCTGTAGCTGTCTAGGGATAACAAATTCAGATTATGATGCAGGCTCACTCCCATTTCAAGATGCAGTTTAGCCGGCTGGTGTGGGAGTTTTTCTTTAACAGCCTTTCAGGAGCCCTGTTCCCTTTCCCAGTCCCACAGGAAGGTTGTTCCACCACCCTCAGTGCCTCGAGTAATGCCTGGCTGCTCTGTGTGCAAGATCCCTGGGCTGGGCACTTGTGTTTTGCAAGTTCTTGCCCCACTCTACAGAAATTATTGGGAAAACCTTCTCTCCTGAACACCAAACTGCTTGGCTATCACTCTAAAGAGAAATATAAATATTTTTGGACAAGTTCATTCCTGAACCGGATATTCTATTCCTACTTCTCTCATTTTGCATCGGGGTAATACTGAGTTAACTCCAAGATGAAGAAGCACAGTCTCCCCAGATTCAGGCTGCTCCCAGTCTCCTATCATAGGAAAACACCCAATTTGGTTGAGATCAATGTTTATTTCTAAGGAAAGCAACAACAACTTCAGAGCCATCAAGGCCCTCATGCAGTATTCATTATTAATAAGGATTCAGGTCAGCAGTGACAGCAGAGAACTCCACCTCCTTTGAAGCTCCAAACTTCAGGCCCCCAAGCCAATATAAAAATCTCATTTAGCAGAGTTTGGCTGTGTGACGAATTGGGGGGACTTGTCTAAGCGTGATTTATGAATTCCATCATGCTTTTATGAACTACCTATACTCTTATGTCTTGTGACTCTCTCCACTGTCTTATGACTCCCTTTTATTGTATTGGGCCTCACGGTTCTTATGCTAAGGACACCAGAGAATGGTTTTGGTGCATCAGCTCTTAAATAATTGATAGTTAAGGAGTACAAGTTGCTGAACAGACCTGTCTGGGGAGAACAAACGACCTATGGCGCTCAAGAAAAAACAAGTTTTCTCCAGTTTCCTTGCAGAGCCCTGGGATCTGAAAGGTTGTGCTTTAGCCAGAAGCAAAACAAACATGAGATATTAGCGAGGGTTCTAAAAACACAGAGTCTGAGCCACTCACTGAAGGCTCTGGGAAGCAAGTCTGCTCAGCAAAGAGAGTTTTGAGTGCTCAGCTCCGATGGCGCACTCAGAGCAAAGCTGGGCTTCACCACCCCAGCTCCAGCTGAACTGCCCCACACCAGTTTCATCAGCAAAGTCAGAAGTGAAAAAGTGTTTTTAGTACAAAGCCAGAGCAGCGAAACCCCCACAGTAATTAGAAACTCAGTCTGACCACCTGCAATCAAGAATTCTGTTCATCTTTCACTCCCAAACATGTCAGAGATTCAGACAAAGCAAGGCCAGAAAGGTCCAACCATTACAACTGGCAGAGGGTAAAGGGCTTTCAGAACTGCTGGAGTGTGGCTCTGCTGGACTGGCTGTGTGAGAGGACTTTCATGCTTAAATAAACAAAGAATATTTCCTTGCTGACAATTTATACAGGATTTTATGTTCCTAACAAGATTTCCAAGCCCTCCAGTCAGCTCCTGGAAGAGGCTGAGCTGACAGTACAAAGGCAGAGCAGCAGCAGCAGAAAACAGAGCATAAATGATAAAACAGAGCTTGAAGCAGCGGATGGGTTTGGCACAAGCATCTCCTCTGTGAGGGAACGTTCTTCCATGTAAACTTAGCCAGGAGCTTTTTCATTTCAGCAAAATGGGCCCATCTCTAACATCTCTATTTTCTCCTCTGTAATTGGGATTGTTTTGCCTCTCAAAACAACAACAACAAATCGCTTCTTACAGTTTAACTAATTCCACAAACATAATTCTGTTTTGTAAGCAGGGGGATTTGTCATGCTAGAGGATGAATAAGGGGGCGATTCAAGGATGGTTTGGGTTGGAAGAAATTAGGAGAGATACATGCCAGGGTTCTGTGTAAGCTTTGCAGACACAGGAGAGACCCAAAGATATGATCCCAAGAAAAATACCTGCAGTGGAGGAACTCCCTGTGATCTCAGCTCCACACAGAGAAGATAAAGGGTTTTCCTCAGACTCCCAAGACATAAAATTGTGCTTGGTCAGAGAACAGAACAATAAACTCTTGAGATGGATACTCCTGTCCACCAGGGAAATGTGTTCCCCCTGCAGAGAAGTTGGATTCCTCATTGCCACGTTGGAGAATCTTGGAATCACAGAATCCCAGAATGGTTTGGGTTGGAAGAAACATTAAAGTGCCAGGGGCAGGGACAGCTTCCACTAGCCCAGGGTGCTCCAAGCCCCATCCCCTGGCCTTGGGCACTGCCAGGGATGGAGCAGCCACAGCTCCTCTACTGGAAATGTTGTAGTAGGACAAAAGTTCACCCACTTTCACAGACTTCTTACCCTGTTCTGTCTGAACATTGCAAATCTGCCAAGAAAAAGCCAAAATAAACAGGGCTGGGCCTTGTTATCCCAGCTGATAACCTGAGCTAAATAAAACATTGGAAATCCATCATTCTGGGAGGGTTTCTTAGATCTGCTGCAGCATTCCCGTGGGCAGGCTGTAGGCAAGAAACAATTACATTTGTATTTATAATTGTGCCTTGTGTAACAGATAAACAAGAAAGGTCCACCCCAAAAATAAACCCTATTGTCTTCTAAGAGCATGCTAACACCTAAATCAGCCAGCACTTCATGAGGAAAACAGCTTAAAGCTGTTATTTAAATAATCTCCGAAGTAGAACCTTTGGAGTGGGTTAAACCCCACAAGATTATTAAAAAAAAAAAAAAAATTCTCTCAAGGCAAAAATCTAAAACAATTCCTGCAAACACCTCTTGCAGGTCATTTTATGAGTTCCACAAACAGGATTAATTTAGGACATTTATTTTTAACAGTTCCTCTGTGTAGCAATATTCAGATGATGAAGTGGTGGAAAACTAAATATGAATAGCAAAATAACGATTGGGAAAGGACATAAAGACGCACTTAATAGTGAGGGAACATTTAAAAATAGTAAGTCAAGACAGACATCTGCACAAAACTCTGTGCAGGATGACATCAGCTGCCACTAGAAAGGGTGAAATAATCTGAAGTTATTTATGCTCCATAAAATGATTACTATTTTGAGACAATTTTAGGAGAAATATATGCCAGTGTTAGTTCCCAGTGACTTTGTTTTGGTTGTGTCAGACAATTCCTGCAGATACAACAGCATCTGCTAGGAACATTCCCGTTCCTGAGCTGCTGCTGAACACCTGAGCTGGGACTTAGGGGGCAAATGGGATCTGTGAGAACTAAAAAATAGTTCTTCCTGAGAGAAGCAGGAATAGCTGAATATAATGATGAACTATGGAAGAATTTGATCATCCTGTTTCAGTGTCATTGGGATATGATTGACTCATGGTCTCCTGCAGAGTTTACAACAGAGAACTCCCATCCCAGGTAGAGCTGAGGGTGGGTTTAGCAGTTATTTACCCCAAGGGGTGATTTTACTACCAAGTTCCAACAGCAGCTAGCCCAGCAGAGTGTTTCCCCGTTTAACTAAGATCCCACAATAGCAATTAGTAAATAACCCATCCTTTCACACCCAAACGTGAGCAGACACACTGAGGTGATGGCAAAGATCTCTGCAATTATTAAAGCAAGCACAGGCAGGGATGCTCTGGCCTCTGGAAAGCGCAGGGAGTTTTGATCCTGACTTCCAGCACGCTGCAGATCTGTGCACAGAGCTCTTTGCCTGGCAGCAAAAAGGGAAGCAAACAGTGCCCAGCTCTGCGCTGCAAATGAGCACAGTTCTGGCTGCCCAGCTGGGCTTTTCTTCAGGCTGGGAGCGCAGACTCTGCCCTAATGAGAGCAGGAGTGGGCACAGACAAAGATCCCCCCTTCATCGGGCCCCAGCCTGGTTGTGGTTGTGGTTTTGGGGGCTGTAACTCGTGCCCAGTGAGCCGGTTCCGTTCAATCAATTCCCTGCTGGGGTTCGGGCTCAGACCGGAGCCTGAAAAGGAAAGCACTCATGTATTACAGGTACGTCCTGAACCTGCGCAGAAGGGCTGACAGATCGCATTAAAACACGTGCCCTTAAGCTCTGGGTGACATGGCAAGTGACTTGTGATACTTGATACCACTATTGACCTTTGAATGGGACAATTCATAAGAGAAAAAATATTTTTTTTTGCCTGGCACGTGAGCTAAACCAAAGGGGGAAAAACTCCAAGCTGACATCATAGGGGAAGTTGTCTGCAAAACCAAAAGACAAATTAATAGCAGGGAAGTCACACACAGTATAAAACTAAATTATGTCATTCTTTTGTTGCTTGAGATTTTAATTTCTGTGTATCCCATACGGATGAACTGCAGTGACTGATCCTGGTGCTGGAGCAGTTTTCACCCATGAACACACTGCAGCTCTCCCTGAGTTTCCAGGACTCACAGAACAGAAATGGCAATGCCACAGGATTTTTCTCATGGAATGGTCAATGCTGGTTTGAAGGAATCCTCCAAAAGAAAACACTGACTTATGAATTTTGTTTACTACAATGAACATTTAGTGTTAAATTAAAGAAAGAAGGGTCATGAAGGAACTCCTGAAAAGTTCTTACTCTGCTGGTGAATTTCTTCCTGATGAACCTTTTAGTGTTGAATTTGACGATCTTTAAGTCCTTTTCCAACCATACCAATTCTATGATTCCAGTCCCTCACAGCTCTTTTGGGGGAGTACTGCACAGAAAAAGCAAACACAATATTTACCACAACAAGCAATTTTATGGATCTCCTCATTCTTACCATTTATAATGCACCAAGGGCTGGCTTTTAATTCACATTTCTCCACTAACTGAGACAAACCATCTGCCTGGAAGTCTGCCTTGGATGAGGGCACAGCTCTCTGGCTGTGGGAGGACCCTGACCACCTCCTCCAGGACCATCACCAGCCCTGCTCATGGTCTGCCTCTCCCTGCAGAAGAGAGGAGCCAGAGCCGAGGACAGACAGATGGCACATTCACCGTGGCCCAGAGCTGGAATTCCAACACCAGGAGCAGGGGAAGAGACGTGGAGCAGGCCCAGAGACATTCCAAGAGGCATCAGCAGGACCAGCAGCGTCAGCTGACGAGTGGCCTTTGGATTAATCACTTCACAGAACATAACTGGGGTCTTGTTATGAGTCCAAGCAAATAGAGAGGCATTCACAGAGAAATGCTTTAGGACAAAATGTTCAATTTACGCTTATTTTGAACCTCAGAACACCAAACACTGGGCAATTATCTCTGATCACACTGCAGCCCTGTGCCCAAAACAGGAATCCGGGTGATTAGTGATGCTGGACTTGCTTCTGTCTCAGTTCTCATTGATGTAAAGTGGGAGCAGCGGCACGGAGTTTCATCAGTGAAAGACTAATAAGGCATAATCAGAATCAAGTGGCTGATTCAGGGTGTATTTTGGAGGCTGTGCACACTGCTCCTGCTCAGTCCCATTTTCAGCAGCAGCAAACTGGGACATAGCCACTGAAATCAGGGAAGCCACGATAATTCTGCCCAGCTGAGCCCATGGCCTGTATTCTCAGAAAACATTGATTAGAGACCAGAGTCTGAGATGCTGATCACACTTTGTTCTAGGGAGAAGTTCTGCTCCTGTCAAACTCCCTGTCTGCAGTGTTTTTATAGACCGTTTTGAAATTTCCGTCTCAGTTTTCCAGTGGTTTTTTTTAAAACATAGTTTGTGAGCCTCTTGCAGATTTTTTTCTACCTGCAGAGCCAGAAAAAGAAAAGGATTGCAGCGAGACTTCTCTCAGATTGGTTTCCCTGGATTTAAAAGCCTTCAGGAAACATTTGAGGTAATCCAGAAAGATTGAAGAGCACAGATGTACCTCCCAGGATGTGAGGACTAATGCATGTAATAACTGTATTTCTTTAAAATGACTTTCTCAGGCAGAGTTAAAGGCATAGATGTAACTAAGGGATTGGACTCAGGCCAACTTGTAATGGCTCTGCTGTTTATCTTTTTTTTTTTTTTTTTTCCCTTTATCCCCCTCAGCAGAAAGAGCAGAACAAGCATTTTACTAAGAGATTTAAGGTTTGCTTTCACTCCCTCTCTTACTCAGCCCTCCTGCCCCAAACATTGCTGGGTCACACAAATCAAAGCCTGAATTGCCTGAACCGCAGCAGAACCAGAAAACCCACTGCTCCAGCTATTTTTACTTTCTCTGTCTGCTAGAAGAAAGGCAAGATAGATAAGACAAAGTATTCATCAATATTTTAGCATTAATTTATCAGAGTAGAAAGAGTAAAAAAAAATGTAGGTTATGCAGAGTGCAATTTAGCAGTGGCCACTGTCACCAAGGTGACTGAGCTTTGTCTTGTACAGAAGTTATTTTCTTAACATTTTTATCAAGAGACAATGGAGCAGACCCTGAAAAGAATGGTGATTTGGGTTTTTTTTCCCACTGGTTTTCATATAAAAACAGTTTTTGCAGCTTATCCACCTCTGCTGTGCTTACCTGTACTCATAACTATGGGATTAAAGGCTGCCCTAAAACCCCTCTTCAGTCCTTATTAAACCCATAAGGACTAAAATTTCTCCTCAGATGCCTCATCCAAACAATGAAATACCTACACAGAGCTCAGAAGGAAGTTTGGAATTCTGTGATGGATATTTGAAATTGTTCAAGGATGACACCACCTGCTTCTGCCCCTCTCCTGGGGAACTCTGTCCTGAGAGACAACCCTCATGCAAAGAGCATTTTTACATCCCATGGAAAAGGGAAAATCTCTCGCTTAGCATGTGGAACAGGGTGGAAAAACAGCTCTGTGGCTTTCATGCCTCTGGATTTTATCCACTTCTAGTTTTCAGGGCTTTTTCCAGCCAGCAACCTGCAATACCAACCTTTAGAACGCTAATTTAAATGATATTTTACATCTAGATTTCAGATGAATGGCTGAGAAGCCTCAAATGCCAAGCACAGAAGGGATTCAGCGCTCCTTTTCCAACTATTCTCACTCCAGTCTCCACCAGGGCAGGACAGCAGCAGCCCCACAGCCCTGGATAAGAGGACGGACATTTTTTTTCTCCTACTCTCTTTATCCATGTGATTCCAGCTTATTTCCCACTTACTGCCCCTGAGTAAAATTCTGCTTTTTGAAATCTAGCCTCTTCCCATCATCTCCCGAAGTAATTTTCAAGGTTAAGCACAGGGAGGGCAGGTGAATTATGTGGAAACCATCACCTATAAAGCCCTTTTTTCAGGTGCTCTCCCCCACCCTGGCCATTTCCTCAGCGTGTGCTGTGGCACTGGACACTCACAGCACACTCCTGACCAGAAAATTGGGTAAAGAATTCAGATTTCTGCAGCGCAATGATAACCAGCTTCACAGCAAGGCTAGCATGGAGCAAATAAAGATGAAAACCCTCCTTTGTTCCTGCCAAAATCTCTGGCAAACAAAACAACCCCGTAATAGAATCCTGCTTGTAAAAATGCTTCAGGGTGCCCGTGTTCCAGAGCTGGGAGCATAATAAATGAAGGAGTGGATGCCTAGGACAAAACCCTGTGGGATACCTGAGCCAACCCAACAGGTGGAGAAATTGAAAACAAATTGATAGCCTTGGGAGAGGAAATATTAGAACCAAGCAATTATAGTGCCAGACTGTCTGGGATGAAAGGCAGCAGAGCCAGCAATGATTTGCATCGATGCAGCACCAGGGGTGGAGTGTGTCAGGTGATATCCCAGAGCTTCTCACAGCAGTGGAACAGCAGAGCACGCAGCAGCTGAAGGCAAAGGGGGGAAAAAACCAACCAGCATCAAAATCTGCACCCAAACAACAGAGCTGAAAGGAGGAGAGAGTGGGTTTGTCATGTGGGGGCGGCTGGAGTGGGGATCAGCCTCCGTGGTGCCTGTGCTCGGAGGAGCTCAGGAAATCCAGTTGTTTCCACAGCACCCTGGAGCGTCTGGCCTTGCCCAGAGGTTCTGCTCTCCAGCACAAACTGAGGAAGCAAAGGAAGGAGATCCCTGGTTACACAGGCTGCCCCCTCTCCCTCTTCTCATTATTTTACCTCTGCACAGTCCCAGCCAGCACGGCTACCCCAGCTCTACTCCTGGCTCAGTGCAGCAGAAAGGGATGGAAACCATTCATTTTAATTGTTATTCCGTATTTCCTGCTGCAAACAGGCACTGGAGCCGCTCTGCCTCCCCCTGAAAGCTACACCTGATGGACAGATTGTGCAGAATCAACCAATGATCGCTTTAAATGGTGACCTTTGGTTGAATGCACCTTTCCTGGGACAAATCTATAATTAACTGCAGCTCCAGCCCCACTGCCAGCTCTGTGCTGTTCTCTCTCAGTGGTAACTGCATCACTAAGGTTCAGAAAATGCCACACTCCATAACTGGCTGCTCAAGGGTCTGTTGTATCAGAGAAAAGTGAGCCCATGACAAATTTTCCACAAGTTTTCCATTTTTCCCTGGGCCTGGGTCTGGAATGCCGCCCTGAGCTCCTGGCACAGCCCATCCCCTGAGGGAAGGGTGGCCTTGTGGCAGGAATGGCAGGAAATGGGGTCAGAATGCTCCAGTTCACGGCACAGAGAATCACTGAAGCTGGAAAAGAACTCCAAGATCATCAAGTCCAGCCCCCAGCTGTCTCTCCTAAGGGAAGACTCAGGAAACACGAACGCGAAGTTTCCCCAGGAAAATCTTCCTCACAGATGCATTCTGAGGGCTTCATATTTTGCAAGCAGCTACCCAATGGAAAACGCCAGAGAAGCACTCTCTGTAATTACAATTTTACCACTTGAAAAGCTTGGCTGTGTCATAGCAGTGGCTCAATTAAGTTGAAATGCAGGACTGCTCCTGATGGTGCAACGGTTGCGAGTAATATCATAAACCATTTGCCAGGCTGCTGGGAACATGCTGATTACGGGCACGAAGTACACTCTGTTTTCCTTCTGAGCACTCGGGCCCGACACATGCACCTACGTGGGGAATCAGGACAGCTCCTGCCTTTTCTAATACAACCTGATGTCATTTATGCTTCACATCAAAATACGTGCTCTGGGGAGCCTGCCTGTTTCCCAGGGAAAAAAACATCTGGGGTGGAACTGCCTCGGCTTCCCCTGGCTGCTGGGGAGCTCAAGGCACTCTGTGGGACAACAGAGAGGCAAAATGGGGGAGCCAGGGAGCTCCTGGAGTCCTGCTGATTAGGCTGCACTAATTAGAAAGGCTTGGGATTCAAATAATTCCACGGGAAACCTGACTGCGTGGAATGGGCAACTTCTGCAAGGATTTCAAGACATTCTCCTCTGCTGCTGCATGTAGAAGAGCAGGCAAAGAGCAGACAAGCATTTCTGGATAGCAATCTAAATGCAAGAGCAGTCACCTCATCTGAGACAGTGAATCAGGGCAAGGGAATGACTTAGAAATCACTCCTTGAGTTACAGAACTCCCGTGGAAGGATCAGATTCACCCTTTGCTGCTTGAGAAGCACAAGCCAAAGATAACAGAAAGAAGGAAGCTTTCATCTACTTGCCTGCCCATGGAGGTAGAGATTGCTTCCCTGTCTTCTCAGCAAAAGAGAAAACATCGGTCAGCTGCTTCTGTCAAATATTCAGATCCAGAAAAAGAAATCTGGAATATTTTTAGTGGCTTTTTTTTTCTAGGATGAAGTAGCTACATACCCATAAAAAATTAGAGGCTTTGACCGAAGGATGTTTCCATCATAAATAAGGATGATTCCCTCATTGTAAAGAGTGCAAAAATAAGCAAATACAGAGACTTTCGGAGTAGGGCTTGAAAAATAAATGTTGTCTCTGTCTGATTTCTTGAAGCACACTCATTTTAGCTGCGTTATTTGCTATGTAGCTCTGATGCTCAGCTATTACCTCCGGACTTAGACTCAAAATATTGTGAATTTATACTTAGCATAAAGTAACAATCACTTGTCCTGAGCACCCAATGCCAGCATTATTCTCAGGGCTCTGAATCTGGGCTTCACACAAGGACACCCAAAGGTTTTATATGAAATATTTCCTAACCCTAAACGAGAGCAGCGAGTGCTGCTCAGTAATGCCCCGAAGCCAAAGTTTGACCGAGATCTGCTGCACTTTATGCCCAAACGTTAACCCAGAGTCAGACAAAGCTCTGCACAGCAGAGCCACCAGTTCTGGCAGCTCAGGGCAGCCTCTGCAAGGGAGGTCTCTGGCAGGCAGGGCCCTGCACAAGATCTGCTGGTGCAGCTCAGTTTGGCATTGGCGTTACCCTTGACAAGATAAATCAGATCAAAATGTGCAAGTAGCCACTGGGTCTGGAGTTTGCTGAGAGTACGGGAGTTCTGAACATGCTCGTTCTGGCCACTCAGCTGGACAAGGGACCCTGGGGGAGCATAAGTCCACATTAAGCTGTTGGAAGGAGATATAAATCTCCTCCGACTGGATGGCCACTGGCTGTTAAGTGGCTCCATAATAAATGTTAATCATTCCGGACCTGATGGAGGATTAAGAGAGTCCAACTTACTTTTGTGTTTGAAGCTGGGGGAGGCTGAGGATGGCCTGACATTGATCTGTGCAGGAGCCAGGTGGGCGCTGGGGTTTGAGGCAGGATTCACTCAGCAGCTGCAGTGCCCCAAGAAACTGAGATTCCAGCGTTCCTAAACCCCTCCTGAAACATATTCCTAAGTTTTCCACACTCCAGCATCCTGGGTGATACTTTAGCTTCATTTACAGATTTATTTTTTGGATCATTCAGCACTGGAAAGCTCCATTTAAGGCATGTTAAGGAGATTTTTCAGGGGCAATACTAGGAAAAATATGAGGTGGGTGTGATTTAACGCCCTTCAAATATTAGATTCCATTCGTTAGATTCCATTCATATTCCTTCCTTTTCCTGCCAAAATTATCCCAAAGCTTTATGAAGAAGCAAGTGGCTGAGCACATTAAAAAAAAAAAAAAAATTCATCCTCCTGGTCTGATATATTTATAAAAATACACAGTTAAGGTGGTGATTTCATTCATTTCATTATTTGCCTTGTTTATGGAGTGCAATCTCTCAGCCCCCTCTTTGGGTAGGACTTCATATTTCTGCAGTGACAATCACCCAAAGTCTGGCACTCCCTAAAACCTCCCTTCCACCTGTGATCAGCAATTCCGCTGTTCTTGCTCGCTTGTTTTCTCTATTTCAATTCTCTCCAAGCCTTTATGCCGTGCACCCAACGGAAGTGGGATGTTAATGTGAGCCATGTATTTATAACCACTTTGCTTCAGCTTGTAAGTGACAAATACTCCTTGTTTCTAACATTCCCTCGAGCCTTCTGTAGAGTGTGATTTCTTACTTTATATGTAAAAACCTCAATCTCTGCTCTTCTGCAGCTCCCAATGAATCTCTCTAAGTTATACACAGACATGAACACAAGTAAAATTGCCAGTCCAAAGCTGGAGGCAAAAAAATTAAATTTATTGATAAATGATGCTAACTAGATTTGACAGTTGACCAAACCTGTTAAAACAATCAGAATATCTGATATCATTAAACCTAATAAAGATGAAATATCCAGGATTATAAATTATACCATGCACCCCAAGATTTATCTTCAACATAATGGTACTGACCTAAGCTGCCTTTATCAACTCTAAGCATGGTCTTGTGTCCAAACTAACAGCCACTGCAAACACATTTAAAGACTAAAAATTTATTAAAATTTCATGAACTCATACTTTTACTAATTCTGGAAAGTTGCAGCATTGAAAAACAAAATAGGTTGGAATCATTCAAGAATCCAGAATCTTGCTTTTTTTTACTAAGATCCTGTGTCTCAAAAAACCCTGAAAGGAATCTGTGAAGAAACAGATTTCTGTTACATTGGACCAGATGGATATGAAGAGAATTCCCATTTCCTGCTAAAATTCATGGGGAGTTTGTTTAATTAGGGGCAAAAAGGTTTGTCCCAGCTGAACCAGGCAATACCTCAAGGAAAGGGAAAGCAACCTTTTAATTTTGCTTAAATTAAAGCATTCCTGGAGATGTCTGCATGGGATGCAGGGAATAATGGAAGATCCTGCCAGTAAAACTCCTGAGGCAGCAGGCAAAGATCCCTCAAAACTTGACCATTTGAGGACCAAGTTCCCTGTGTGCCTCACAGAACATTCCATGCACCAAAACAGAGGTGAAACAGAGATGAAAACCCAGACCTGGAGAACAGGAATGGGACTGAATCATGAAATCTGCCCAGATCTGGACGGAAAGCAGGAGAGCTGAGCTGGACATTGGAAAGGAGCCACTGGCAGGATACTGGGAGAGCCCACAGCTCTGGGCACAAACTTCCCAGGGCAGGATGAGCTTGGAATGAGGAAGTCAGGAGAAGCTGAGTGGGTGGAAAGGACCCAGCAAGGAGCACAGAGGTTTCTCCAGGCCCTGCTCAGCTCTGTTCTCTCTACACTGTGGGCTCCACATTTCTGAGCCTGAATTTCAGCTCGCTGACCATTGTCGGCTCCTTTCCCAAGGGAAAGCTGCCCACAGTTTCTCTTTCCAAAACATCTCTCTGCGTGTCTCAGCACAGGCTCAGCAACCAGTGTTCCCTTTGCCAGAACAACTGTCCCAGGGGGTGTTTCCTATTCCTGACCCAATGGAGAGCAGTGTCAGTGCCATGGAGCAATAACAGACCTTTTTACACAGCGTGTTCTAAAAGAAACTGTTGGGATTGTAAATAAAGCTTCTTTCTCTTCTGACAGCTCCATGGAATCAATCTATTCCGTGTCCTACCGTGACACTACACAAGCTCTTAGCTCTGGTTTCCTTTCTCTCACCCACCAGGCAAAATTTCCTACTGGAGAATAAATTTGCAGGGAATCAAGGCCATTGTTTTATTGGTCTCTCTCAGTGGCTGCTGTTTATCCTTTGCAAAAGTGATAATCCTGTCTTTTGCCACCACCCAATGCAAGGTCACAAATGAAATTATGACAAACATCTGGACCCAATGAATCCCCACGGAACAAAGGCCCTGTTCTCATGCAGATCAGTTCAGTAATAAAAATTAAGAAAAAGCCATAAATCCTCTGGAAATACACTGTAATGGATGAGCAGGATTCCCTCTGGCTAAGGGGAATTGTCATTGTATGTTCCCATGTCACATCAGCCAGGAGATTTCAAAAGAACAGATCTATTTTCATTGAAAAAATATCCATTTTAAATGAATGTAAGCCTTTTATTTGTGACTGCAGCCAAAAGCTTTGTGTCCTGTGACAGCCATGTCCACTGAGCTTGACCAATTTGCATATAAAACTAATTGAAAAGAAAACATTTGGGGTATTTTGTTAAAAAATAATAATTATAATCTTTAAAAACTACCATGGAATAGAAACATTCTGATGAAAAACCAGAATGTGAATATTAAGATTTTTTTGTGTGTGTGATTTCTACTAAAGAGATATCCATAAAATAAACCAAACTTTTTTATTACTATTATTTTTTAAAAGGATTAAAAAAATGTTTCCTTGGTATTTTCAGGGTGATTATTATGAAAGAAAATGGAAAGGGTTCCAGGGTCTCACCACCTTCACAGGGAAGAATTTCTTCCTAATGTCCCGCCTAAATCTCCCCATCATGTTCATCATGAAGGAATGCACATCTCCATAGACTGGATTTTATCCTGTGCACAGTTTTCCAGAGTTTCCACCAGATCAGAGACAAGGACAATACACAGGCCATGAAAACCCAAGGTTCTTTTGGGGAGAGCTCTGCACTGAACCCCTTGTGATCAAACAAACCTGAATTTTCCACTTACTGCAGCGCTCCCAATGTTTTCTGGGACACGGCTGGAGCTCAGGCACCTTCCCAGGGGCGGTATGGATGGAAAATGCTCTCAAAGAGGGATCAGCCCAGGTAAAAACCCCTCACCATCCCCTCCAAGGTGTGCCAGTCCCCAGCCTGAACGTGCACATGGAATCACAGAACCGCTTGGGGCGGAAAAACCTTTAGGATCATCAAGTTCAAGCACGACCAACCCCCCCATTAAACCACATCCCAAAATGCCACGTCCCCACATCTTCTAAACACCCAGCTCGGGGCGGTGGAACAATCCACATCCACAGCTTGTCCAACTTATCCCCAGTGAAAAAGGCTGACTGTAAAGCAGCCATCAGTGCAGCAGGTTTCCAGGCTTGCATGCAGCACCTCCCAGCCTGCAGGAACATCTGGAGGAGCAGAGTCCTTTCTAATCAGCTCGCCCCGGAATTTGCTCACAGCAACGTTCTCTTTTCTCACTTTGACAATTCTCATTAAGGGCTGCCTTCCCTGCACCTCCATGTGGAAAGGCTGATGTGAGCTGCATGCTGATCCGCACAGGGGGAGCTCACTGCGGGCTGCAGCACTGAAATCCAGCCAAACGTTCGTGGAAAGAGAGGGAAGAGCATTTCAAGAACCTTCAAGGAGCAAGTGGGATACGTGAGCTGCAGAGAGCATCAGGATGGACTCAGGAGCATGGGAACAGCATCCTGCACTCCCCACTTCCATCTGTCTTAAATTTGCCTTTTCCAGGCAAAACTTTCCGCATGAAAAAGGAAATTTTGAGGGGTTTTTTTTCTTAATATCCACTATTACTAATCCCACTAATACTCAATAGAGTAATATCTAAACGCCCACCAGCTAGTCTCAAAAGATTCCACAAATCCCAAACGTCCAAGTGTGACTTCAGAGGTTAAGTCAGGAAAACCAGGCACGCAGCAGCTGATGCTTTATGCTGACTGGGAATTTGGCCACAATTTAAAGTTCTCAGTAAGCAAGTCTGAGCTTTGGGTATTTCTCCACAGAGAACAGTTATTTGTCAGAACAGAGCCCTGCTGAATGAAACCATAAAGGAAGAATAGTAGCCCTGGAAGATAAGGAGATAGTTCAATCAAACATTTCCATTGACTAAACATCTTTTTAATGAGTAAGAACAATTAAGTGTTACTCTGACCTGCTCTGCCTTTTTTTTTTTTTT
>WBMY01001676.1:124862-159976 GCA_013397315.1 Donacobius atricapilla
GTAATATATTTTATTAATAATTTAGTTTTCTTTTTAAATGCACGTGAAATCTGAATCTTCCATTTTGGTGATGTGCAAGGCAGCACACGGATCTGACAAGTCTTGATTTGACAGAAAATACTGTTTTCTCAAGACCAACACACCCACAAACATAGATTATGTTTGGGAAATCCCTCATCAAAACCGTTCCAAGCAACAACACATCTGTTCTTATTTACAGACATAAAAAGATGCAGCTCCCCATCGACAAGCAGAGCCATTAATTCTGATTTACTCTTTGCAGGCTCTAGAAGTGTTTTAGAGGCTACCCCCTCCCCATTCACACAAACTCTCCCCTCCTCATTGTTTCAAAAAACCTTCAATTCTGGATGGAGAAATACCTTGGCCAAAATCTTCTTGCTGATCTTTTCACCTCAGTAAGGAAAGATATTGTTTATGCCTTCAAAATCAGTCTGGTTTGCATTTTAAAGTGGGTTTTTGTGTACACAATGAATTGAGGGGGCTCAAACCACAGATTAATGGCTCCTCCAATTATGTTACAGCTTTGTGCAACTTGAAAGTGTTCACAGAAGAGCAAAGCAGATTTCACTGCCCAGAGCATTTGCACAGGTTCATCTCCAGCCTTCAATCCAAATGCCAGAAACTCCCTCTGGGTATGAAATGTGAATACTTTGTCTTTTTAAACAGCTGAGGGAATTTATCTTCATGCTTGGGAGATAATCAGGATATCCCTGGCTCAGAATTTGGATGAGCCATGGCCTGTGAAGGGCTTTATGGTATTTTTAATGATCACCGATGATCAATGACTGCTCTGCTCCAAGGCACAGCTCCAAGGAACAGCCACGAGCCCCTGCTGCCCATTCCTGACTGACCCTGCACAACCCGACACAGATGGCACGAGGGAGGAAAAGGTGAAACAGGACAACCAAAAGTCATCAGGGTTGGAAAGCCCTCTGAGATTACGGAGTCCAGCTGGCACCCCAGCACCACCAGGATGTTCACTGTGGGCTCCACATTTCTGAGCCTGAATTTCAGCTCGCTCACCATTGCTGGCTCCTTTCCCAAGGGAAAGCTGCCAACAGTTTCTCTTTCCAAAACATCTCTCTGCGTTTCTCAGCACAGGCTCAGCAAACAGTGTTCCCTTTGCCAGAACAACTGACCCAGGGGTTGTTTCCTATTCCTGACCCAATGGAGAGCAGTGTCAGTGCCATGGAGCAATAACAGACCTTTTTACACAGCGTGTTCTAAAAGAAACTGCTGGGATTGTAAATAAAGCTTCTTTCTCTTCTGACAGCTCCATGGAGTCAATCTATTCTGTGTCCTACCATGACAGTTCACCACTAAACCTTGTGCCAGCTGAGGAGCTGGCACAACCAGACATTGTTCGAACCCTTCCGGGGGTGGGGACTCCACCACTTCCCCGGGCAGCCTGCTCCAGAGCTTGACAACACCTTCCATGAAGAATTTCTTTCCTAGTATGCAATCTGAACCTCCCTTGGTGCAGCTTGAGACAGTTTTCTGTCCTGTCCCTTGGGAAAAGGCACTGACTGCCACCTCACCCCAGTCTCCCCTCAGTGCTCACACACTTGTGACCTTTCTTCCCACCAGGGACACAAAGAATCCATGGTTGGGCAGTTAAAAGTGTTTTAGAGATGCAGACATGTAAAAATCAAACCAGACACGATTAGTGGTGGTGATAAAGGAGGTGTTACTCCTATCTGTGTTCCACATGTTGGGAAAGGCAGGGCACGGTGTCTGTCCCATTAATTATCTTAGCTCTGAGTGCCAGCTTTAACCCCCAAAGCCCTGCACAGCTCCATATCAAGAGGAAGCAAAGAGCTTTACAACTGCAGTGGGAAGAGAAGCTGGGAATTCCCAGAGCCTGGAGCCTGCAAAGCAGCAGAAGGAGAGCCTGGATTCATCAGACAGACGCAGGCTCCCAGAGACAGCCCTGCATGGGAGTGCATCAGGTCACAGCTCCACCTGACACCGACAAGGAATGGCTCAAATGTCCTTCAAAGAATGCTAAGATTTGGGAGACTGGCAGGCATGGAAAAAATATTTACCATAAACAGGAGGAGGAACTAAACAGCGTGCCCAGAATGGTACCACAGCTTGCTGGGCTGCAGAGAAGGTGTTTGATAGGGGTGAGACACCTCTGTGGCATTGCTTTGCTCATCTCCTTAAGGTTCTACTGATGCCTCAGGATTTCAGCTCTTTTATTTTTCATATATTTGTAACCCTGCAGTTCTTTAGTGTATCACTCCAAACCCCCCACACAGTGTGAGCTGCTGCTTGCCCATTTTGGGCAGACACAACAATTCCTCTCCAGGCCTGGCAATCAAGGACCCCTCCCTGCCTCAGACCTGAGAGATGTGAACAAAAGAGAGTTGGGGGCAGCAAACCTGGGGTCAATGACTTCATTACCTGAAGCTGTAATTGGGAGATGAACCCCCAATATACAAATAGCCCAAACATATAAAAGTGTGAAAATCCATGACCATTTTGGGTGCAGCCCCTGGGGGGCTTTGTCTGCCCAAAATGTGCCTGAAGGCTCCTCAATAAATAGAACAGTTTTTATTCCCTTAATTCTGTCTGGCCTCTGTTTTTAGGTAGCCCCAGAAGGCATCACCACAGAACCCAAGGCTTTTGCCATCAGGTCACTCCTCCTGGGCACGCGTCTGTCCCAGCCCAAGGTCAGGGCATTCCCAGCAAACCCCCGTTTCTCCAGGTGTGCAATTTTTGGCTGGGAACTCGTCAAGGCTTTTTGCCAGCCCATCCTTCCCTCCCCCCTCTCCCAGGAACAGCCCTCCAGGACAAGGAGCTGCCATGGCTCACGCTGGCACTGGAGCTGCGGGGAAGGCACCGGGGCGTTCTGAGGATTCACAGGATCCACGCTTGGCACCTTCCTGCAATCTGTGGGAATGTGCTCCCGATCTGCCCCGCACCCTAATGATGCAGAGGAGATGGATGGCATGGAGTAAAATATCTTTGGGACGATCAAGGGGAAAAATGAGGAGCAGAAATGTAAGGAAAAGATCCTTTCACCTGGCTGTGGTCACAAAAATGTTGGTGAATGGCGACAGCAGTTTCTGCTCCAATGCAGACCCCACGTAACTCTGCAGGGGTGGCTCTAATTTCAAGGTGCTCTCATTTGTATGGCAGTGACAATGATGGGCAGCGTCTCCAGCATACGAAATACAAGAAGTAGGACTTAAAAAAACAGATTTACCCGATTCCTTACCTCTTGCATTCCACCCAACGTTTGTACCCGAATTGCTTGGTCTAATCTAATAAGACAAACAATACTGGAAGAGATTTACCATTTTTGCCCTTTTTTTGGGGAGAGATATTAAGTTGTAAAGTATTGCTGCTGGCCTTTAATAAAAGGTGAAAAATGTTGTAAACGACAATCACTCCACTGCACCACAGAGAACTTAACTGCCTGGCTCAGCTCTTCTGGAATAGAGTGAGTTAACTAATCTGGCACACTGAGCTATTTAATATATATATATATTTAATACTGAGGGATCAGGCGCATAGATATGAAGAGGAAATCCTTCCCTGTGAAGATGGTGAGGCCCTGGCAAGGTTGGAGAGGGTTTGGAGCAGCCTGGGATAGTGGAAGGTGTCCCTGCCCATGGCAGGGGTGGAACGGGATGGGATTTAAGGTTCTTCTAGCCTAAACCACTCTGATTCTGTGATGATTTTATGAGACAGGCGTTGCATCCAAAGCTGCTTCTTTTGTCCTGCTGGGAAGCTGGAACGCTGTAGGTAGTGAATACCGTAAGCTTTTATGAGAGGATAACTAGGAAACAGCTTTTATTATTCAAATAAATACCATTTGCATTCAGACAGCACTAAATAATGTCCATAAACACAGGAAAATAGAGTCACTGGCTGAGAGAGCTTGCAGTGGAAAAGACAAGTTTTATTTACTTTTTAGAAACCTTTTAGTTCCTTAAAGCAGGAAAATATGATTTCATAATTATTACCTTATGCTGTCCTGACATTTACATTACCATACAGTGCTGAAAGCCAGAAAATACCAACTGTTCTGCAGAGGATTTTGTTCTCTGCAGGGTAAAAAAATCTATTAACTGCATTCAGACCTGTATATATATTATATATATGAAAAAATACACGGGTGGATTGCAGGATTGGGAGAACTTGGAGACTGAAATCTGTGTGGAGTTGCATAATATGGATCAAAAAATAATGGTGGATTCGGACGGGTTAAAGGGGTTTTATGAAGTCCCCTATTCCAGGGATAGGTGCCCTATACTCAGGAACTGGGCTGAGAAGGGCATGGAAAAATGTAGCAAAATTTAAGAAACATTCCTGCTTTTCTGTGTTTCTTGGTGCAAAGGTCTGAGCACCCCTGGAAATGTGCGTAGATCTGTGTAATGATCAGAAATCCTGCACTGTTCCACATTACCATCACTTCCTGAAATGTACAGACCGTGCTCTTGAAAGAGGATGTTAAGGTGGGAATTAGGGACTGGGACTTACTCCAAACCCTTCTATATCCCAGGCAAGGTCTCACCTCCCAGGATCACCCAGAGCCCTGTTTCCGTACAGGGATTTAATCAATCCCCTCCCAAGCTCTGCCCCTCTCTCAGCGTCCCCTGCTCACCCCAGTGACATTCAGCAGGGATTGGGAAGGGCTTAGAGCAGCATTCCTTTCTCCAGTTCTCACTGGACTGGTGAATGGCTCCTGTAAAATGTTAAACCCTCACTTTTGCTGCCCCTCATCAGCATTTCCCAATTCAAACTGTGCCCTGAGCACGCAGGGGAGAAGGATGTGAGCAGCACCAGCTTTGCCCTCATGGCAAAGGGACACTCCCCAAAGTCCAACCACCCCTCATTCCCTCTTCCCTGAGCCTGGTGCTGTCCCCTTACCCCTCATCTGTGGGCTCCACATTTCTGAGCCTGAATTTCAGCTCGCTGACCATTGCTGGCTCCTTTCCCAAGGGAAAGCTGCCAACAGTTTCTCTTTCCAAAACATCTCTCTGCGTTTCTCAGCACAGGCTCAGCAAACAGTGTTCCCTTTGCCAGAACAACTGTCCCAGGGGTTGTTTCCTATTCCTGACCCAATGGAGAGCAGTGTCAGTGCCATGGAGCAATAACAGACCTTTTTACACAGCGTGTCCTAAAAGAAACTGCTGGGATTGTAAATAAAGCTTCTTTCTCTGCTGACAGCTCCATGGAGTCAATCTATTCTGTGTCCTACCATAACACTCATCCTCAGAAGTGAGGATGGAACAGGGATGGAGCAGGGATGGGACAGTCCCACGCTGCCTCTCAGCTTTGCCCAGACCTTCACTCATGGCACTGGATGGGTGCCATCACCAATTAATTAATTTCTTAGCTGATGATAAGGGCACAAAATCAACCACTGGGGTCTCCAGAGGACTATTCCTCATGGCCAGAAGCTGGGCAGAACTGGCACAGGGTGCCCAGAGCAGCTGGGGCTGCCCCTGGATCCCTGGCAGTGCCCAAGGCCAGGCTGGACATTGGGGTTGGAGCAGCCTGGGATGGGGGGGGTGGCAGAGGATGGAAATGGATGATCCTGAAGGTCCCTCCCAACCCAAAGGTTCCATGAGGAGTCCTTCCTTGCACTAGGGAAGGGGCTGTCAGCAGAGAAGGGAGGAGGCCTTGGGCGGGCAATGGCTGCTCCAGCAGCTCGGGGAGTTCCATGGCAGCAGCTCTGGAGGAGAGATGTATTTCTGTATTTCTGTATTCTGTATTTCTGTATTTCTGTATTTCCGTATTCTGTATTTCTGTATTTCTGTATTCTGTATTTCTGTATTCTGTATTTCTGTATTTCTGTACTCCACACAACAGCCTCAGTGGAAGGAAGAGCTGGGCCAGGAGCTTGTTCCCTTCTGCCCTGACAGGCTGAAGATGCCATTGCCTCCATCCTTGTCCTCCTGCACGAGGAGGTGCAAGGTTGTACCTCCGTGTCCTCGACACCAGGCACGGCCGGGCAACGTGTGGCAGTTATCTTTAAATTAGAAAAGAATTTAAAGCTGCAGTCCTGACACTCCATCACACTATGGAGAGGCCAGCACAGCCTCCTTACAGATAAAAATCACAAATAAGGGTGTCTCCTCTCATTGACTGAAGAGATAATTCACAACAGAAATCTAATTTTTGTGCTCTGAATTTTCTGTGAAGGAGCCCTGTCCCCCTTCCCATCACTGTCTGCCCTGGCAATAATGGGAAATTATCCATGTTGTCCACATCAAGCACCTCAGGACATCAGATTTGCTTGCCCTCTTTTTTTCTGGATTAATTATTAGTTGGATGGTCAGAACAGTAAATTTTGATGCTCCACTGTTTCCACAGCACTTCGGTGTGTGAGAAATGGCTTCATTCCGAATTTAGAAGCAATATAGAACTTTTTGAAAACAAGGATAAATGTAATTTTCCTAAAATGAAAATCCTTAAGTTTACAGAGAAAATACCGCAGGTAAGATGATTTATGTAATTAAAAATACTCATGTACTATTAATAATCTTGATTTGCATGAGTATTAGGTCATTTTTATGTAATTAGCTGAAGCAGAGGGGTTTTTGTCAATTAAACTAATTGTTTTTCACACTAGGTGTAGACTGAATATTGATCTTTTTATTCAGCTCACTTACATAAGCAAATGAGATCTAATTGCATCCTTACCACATCATTACTCAGTTATTGTAAATTACAGAAGGTAGATTCTCACACACAATAACACTTTCTTTGTGCTATTGCTGTTGAGGAGCTGCTGCTTAATTTGGGAACTTCAAACTCAGTTTTCCATCTGTCGATTTAGGACAAATTTGCATTGTAGAGTTTGTCTCCTTAGTAGTTAAGATAACATTCAAGCAGAGTTTTAGAAGGATAAAGGAAATGCCGAAAACAGCACCTGCGTCTTTCAAAAACCAGTCAGAAGGGAGATCAGTCAAACCATGACAGCTCCCACACACAAACCATGACAGGACTTTAGATTTAATAATTAATCTCAACTTTGGAAAGTATTTGTTCTCTTGGCTTAACGAAGGTTCAAGAAACCAAGGATTTTCACAGGTTTAGTTGTGACATTTTTGCTTTTGTTGTTTTTCTTTTCTTGCTGTTGGTTGGGTTTTTAGTGTTTTGGTTTCTTTGTTTATTAATGCTTCTACACTGGGGCAGGGGAGCAAAAATTACTTGTCATGTTTATCTCTAGCAAATTCCAGACTCTCAACAGCTTTACTGAGTGCTGCACTTCACACTGGCCGTTTTTATCATGACGGGATAGAGAAATGATAATCTGTGCCTGATCCTCACCTTGTCCCCAGCCCAGAGCACTGAGCACCACGTCCTGGCCTTCCTTGGACATCTCCAGGGTTGGGGACTCCACCACATCCCTGGACAGCCCATTCCAGTGCTTCCCACGAGGAAATTCCTCCTGATATCCACGCTGACCCTTCCCTGGCGCAGCCTGAGCCCCTTACCAGGACATTTTGCCTCTGAGCACCTGAGCTGCTGTGCTGGAGCTGCAACAGCCCCGGCCAGCCCCCACTGCTCGCTCAGCCACGGGGTTCATTTGTGCACTCTATCCAAAATGAAGAAGTCTTCAAGAATTTGTTGTTCCAGCAGAACTTTGAGTGTTTTGCAAAGAAACTCATAGCAGTGTGTCTGCTGCACGTCAGGCTGGAAGAAATGCTCCTGAAGAGAAGTCTCTGGGAGCAACAATGTGTCTTGATGCTGTACAAATTGCTTCCCTTAAAAAATAAGAAATGAACAGTACTTAGGCTTGATGGATTGTTTGTTCTCCTCACTTGTTAAAATTCTCTGGTGCTGAAGCTGGGCCATATGGAGCAGAGCTGTTGGTGTCAGAGCTCAGATGCCAGCTGCCTACATTCTTCTAGCAACTGCATCTGGATTTCTCAGCCCTCCGGATTCAGAATTAAAAGCAAAAAATGTTAATTTCCAAAAAAGAAAACATTTTTCCCCACCAAAAAAAAAAAAAAAAAAANNNNCCCCACAAAAAAAAAAAAAAAACAAAAACAAAAAAAAAAACCAAAAAAACCACAACAAGATGCTCCCGTCTGTGAAAGTGGAAGCAAAAGGATTCCACACAGTTTTCAGCCTGCTGAGCTGCCTTTACTCATCCCGTGGCCAGGACTCACCCAGTGCAACTGGGAGGTGAAATACATTCACTGTGGCACGGCCAGAGAGGGTTTAGGGGAGCGCATTCATTGCTCAGTGAAGTGCAGCTCCCAGCACTTGCAGAATCAGGGAGAGAAGCTCAGCTGGCGAGCAGGAACTTGTTAAACCACTATAAAACAGTCGTGTTCAATCTTGTACCACGAGCCTACACAACAAGGGGGATGGAAAGAAAAAAAAAATCCTTAAGAACAAACAGTCTACCATCAGCTAAATTTAACCACCTCAGCAGGATCAGAGCCGTGGAAAACACACTTCCCATGAGCACAGGGCATCTGGTGCAGTGAGTGAAAAAGCCACTCCCTAGGAAAGGGGAGCATCTGAATTTAGGGTCTTCTGTTACAGCAGGAAACAAAAAAGATTTACTCCATGGAGCTGTCAGCAGAGAAAGAAGCTTTATTTACAATCCCAACAGTTCCTTTTAGAACACGCTGTGTAAAAAGGTCTGTTATTGCTCCATGGCACTGACACTGCTCTCCATTGGGTCAGGAATAGGAAACACCCCCTGGGACAGTTGTTCTGGCAAAGGGAACACTGTTTGCTGAGCCTGTGCTGAGACACGGAGAGAGATGTTTTGGGAAGAGAAACTGTTGGCAGCTTTCCCTTGGGAAAGGAGCCGGCAATGGTCAGCAAGCTGAAATTCAGGCTCAGAAATGTCCAGTCTTGGTCTGGATCTGCTGATCCTTAGAAGTGCAAAGAAAGCCTTCCACAACCCCAAGTAAAACACCCCACTCAGTAAGGAATGGGACAAGAGGGAATGGTCTGAAGCTGAGCCAGGGGAGGTTTAGATTGGATATTAGGGGAAATTTCTATACTGAAGGGGGGCTCAGGCATTGGAACTGCCCAGGGCAGTGGTGGAGTCACGGCCCTGGAAGTGTTCACACAGTGTGGATATGGTTCTTAGGGCTATGGTTTAATGGTGATTTAATGGTTGAACTCAGTCTTAAAGGTCTTTTCCAACCTTAATGATTCCATGACCTAAAAATTCATTCAGCTATTTAAGCCTATCCTGGAGAAATTTAACACTTCTTTAGAATAGTGAGAACCACCCTCAAACCCAGCTTGGACAAGCCTGATAAAACAGACTGGCAACAGGCAGCAAATATTTATATGGTTCTAAAACAGCTCAAACTTACCAGTTGTGCAATTTTACTTCTGTTTAATCAGAAGCAGAAATTAAGGGGATTGCATAGTCCCTTATATCCAGAGAATTTTTCAGCATTAGGGCCCAGCCTCCTTAAGGCACAAAAGCCACAGTGCAAAGGCCACTGTGCAGAGCAGAAGGCCACACATTAATTTAAAAATACCCATTTATCCAGCAGCTTCAGGTGCACAATAACACATTCAGTTTTCACTGAGGACTGCACTGCCTGCCTTAGATACAATTCACATCAGCATAATACCTGTTCTATTCCTCAGCAGAAGGAGGAAGAGTCCTTTGTTAGCAGCACACAAAAGCACTGCAAGTCACGCCCAACCCCACAGGGCAAACTTTGGCATCTCCTCTCAAATACTGCACCGAGATAGATGTGGAGACGCAAAACACCTGCTTGGAGGGATCTATGGATACAGGGAATAATAGAATTAATTATCATCTGGTGGGCCATAAGTGGGATTTACTTCTTGATCTACCCCTCAGATGTCCAACTTGCAACGTATTCTTAATTTACCCTCTGCGCTGGAGTTTCTGGCTACATCGCTGCTTTGAATTCTATTTTTAAGACTCAGATATCGCTATCCCATATGCATGGAAACCAACAGCAGCCATTTCACTACAGGCAGCTTAGCCAGCTACAAGATCTTAAGTTCCAGCACACTGGTTTCTGTTTGTTCATCATTGTTTTGCTGCACAAGGTGGTGATTTTGCATATTTCAGAGTCCAGGATGAAAACACGTCTCAAGCCCAGCCTGACACTCAGAAGGGATAGCGAGCAGGCTGAAATCCTGTTCCTCCCTGCCTTGAGCTATAGTTTCAAATGCCTTTCTACATATTCCCAGATTGTTAAGTAGAGAAGTTTCCTTTGAAATCTGTAGCCTTTTGCCTTTTCTTTGTGCAGAAAGAACAAGCTTTGGGTACTGTTTGCTGCTTTGGTTTCAGGCACCCTGGAATAATGAACAGAGAGAGGAAGGAGGACTCTGAGCATCAGCAGGAATATCCAAAAAACAGGTGGAATCATCTCTGAACAGCTGATATTGGTCACAGAGAATCAGTCTTCATGAATATTTCTAGAAAATCTTGTGATGTCTCTTTGTACCACTAATAAATAAAAAGATAAAACCATTACCACTATTCAATTATTGGTGCAAATTAGAAATTAAGCCATAATGATTTAAACCAGAATTAAAGCACACTATCTTTTTATTTCTCATACATTTGAATGCTGAATGTTATGATCTAGAAGCTCCTAAAGCAAGTGAAAACCTCAATCCGTATTCCCCCAGCACCTTTATATCTACCTCCACTAGAGTTAACACACTGAAAGGGTAACGAATTTTGCTCATTTAAAATATGTATTCCTTAAGTATTTTTATCCAACTGTTGACAAAGTACTGCAACACAACATACAGGCCACCATGTCAAGAATGACTTTCTCCTTGAACAATTTCCTTTGCACAGACAAAGTCTTCTCTGGCACCAGAATCCCAGTGCAGTCAATTAACACACGGCTGCTCAAGGGTAGAAAACCCAGCCCTTTATGAATCAGCTTGCAATTTTCTTTTTGTTCTGTGAACAAAAGCAGAAATGCGAAGGAAAGGAGAACATCAGAGTCTGGAAAACAGCAGGAGCATTCTTGTTTAAGCAACAGGTTGAAGTTTCAGCAGGGTAGTCTTTCCTGAAGTGTCTTATTTTAATGATCAGCGAGTAAAACATCAAAGGAATTTCCAAGTATCCCTTGCTTTTATTAACATAAAAACAGTATCCTGTTTTCCAGAAAGTTTTGTTAATACCTGACAATACCTAGAGGTTTTTACTGACTTAATGCTTAAGTTGACATTCCCCTTGAGGAACCAATGCAGTCTTTCTCTTTTGGCCTTTCTGAGCAACCTGGTCTAGTGGGAGGAGTCCCTTGCCATGGCGGGAGACTGGAATGAGATGTTCCTTCAGGTCCTTTCCAACCCAGACCATTCCAGGATTCCATGATGAAGCCATGAATAAGAATATTCCCAAGTTTGTCCTGTGCTGGATTGTTTTCTAACATTTATTTACACCGGGTGAGGTATTTGCACAAAATCCTTGCCGTCACATCTCACAGCACAAAGCTCCCCCACCGCCCCCAGGTCTCTCTATTTCCAGCCACTCTGAGCAGAGCCAACTAAAAACACCCCAAGTCCAAGAAATGTGATTTGGGTTGACTTCAAGCCTTGCTGAATTTTGAAAGGCTCTGGTTAATTGAATCCTCACCTACAAAACTCTTTCATATTACAGCAGCGTGCTTGGAAAAGAAGCAACTCCTGGCTGACTTTAGAGAATAAATTCACTCTATAATATCCCTATACTCAACACTCCGAGGATGCTGCTGGGCATAATTTCATTCCAAACCCCACATCCTGCACTTCCCACAGGTCCACGGATGGAACAGAAGGACGACACACCGTCAAGAACAACCTATCTGCAGCTTTTGGGAAGGATCAGTTGTGTTCTTTAGGGCTGGCAGGGAGGCGTTCCAGCGCACCCCCGGGGTGTCCCACATCAAAACCCGGCCCCACAAACGACCTTGTCAGGGGAGAGGCTCTTTGCAGCTCACCTCCTGCTCCCAGCCTGAGCCAAAGCCTACCCAGAGCACGCTGCTGGCCCTGAAGGATGCTCAGCAGTTTTAGAAAGCCTCGCCAAGTGCCTCCAGCTGCCGCTGGAATCACCGGGAGCTGCAGGCACTCAGATGCTCGGCCCTCTCCTGCGGGAATGTTTGTCTCTCCTGCTGTGACTCCCTTGCCTTCTGCAGCTGCTCCTCCAACCTTCCTGCTCCGAGAAATCCCTCCCAGGGGAGCATCCACTCTCTGGGAATCAACCGACTGCCTCTTTTTCCAGTAGTTGTTCAATTTAGGATCATTCTTTGCTCCTGGAAGAGGAAAAATTCCTCTGCCTCTCTTGCTTTCTATAATATGTGTGTGCTATTACCACATCTTCCCTATATCATTGCTTTATTTTATATTTATTATAAAATCTGGCATCAAATTTAATCCAAAGGTTTAGAAGATCCTTTGGTTTATAGGCAAATTCTCACTGAAGATGAGAGAGAAAAAAATCCACCAAGTGGCTTTTTTTTTTTTTTTTTCCCAAAGACCTATCTTCCCCTCTTTTCCACTTGCTATTACGCTTAGGCTTGAATATAGATTAAGAATTAAAAGTGAAATGAACCCAGTAAAAAATTTACCTGCAGATAACAAGCTCAGACAAAAAGAGAGCTTCATTGGCTTTTTTTTTTTTGTTCCCCATGTCTTGCTCCTTTTTCAATTTTAAAAAGTGAAATCTCCTGGAATGGTTTTTACACTCTTTATGACTTCTTTAATGAGTCTTCTGAGTGATAAAAAGTACAATTAAAAACTATAGCTCCCTCAGTTAATTCAGATTTTCTCCTTGTGCCACTAGCATGATCAGCTTTATAATCAAGTTGGTATACCTTTTCTGGGGCCCATAATTAGGTCCCTGAAAGTTCCCTAAGATCTTAATTTCAGGTCCATCTACTACAAAAGATTCTTTGCAGGAGAGATGTCAGCTTTTCAAGGCAGAAATACTGACAGAGACAACAGTGTTCCAGTGACTAAATTAGCAAAAGCGCTTATACTGTGAGGTTTCACTCATGGGTGGCTGGAGCTGTGTCAGGGCAGGTTTAGGATGGATTTTTGGGAAAGGTTCTTCCCCCAGAGGGTGCTGGCACTGCCCAGGCTCCCCAGGGAATGGGCACAGCCCCGAGGCTGCCAGAGCTCCAGGAGGGCTTGGGCTGTGCAGTGAAAAGTTATTGAAAAGTTACTCAGTTATTGAATGGATAGAATAGTAGTCTGTCTCCAAAGATCACAAAGCCATTTTAGGGCATTCTTTGGAGGAAGAACCCCTGGAGTAGAGCAGCACAGGTCACCTCAGAAGCTACAGGGGAAGGAATTCAGGGTAAAACCAGCTGCTCCCCTAATAAAGAGACTCCCTCTGTTAAGGGAGGGATGCAGGACAAGGGATTAGAACTGATTCGCTTTGTGAAGAGTAACCGGAGAGCTGCAGAGTCAGTGCCCAAGGCCAGGGTGGGTGGGGTGTTGAGCACCCTGGGACAGTGGAAGCTGTCCCTGCCCGTGGCAAGGGGTGGAACGAGGCGGTCTGGAAGGTCCCTTCCACCCAAACCACTCTGTGACTGCACGAAGAGACCAAGGGAAGTCCAAGGCAGCTGCAGTGAGTGCCCGTCATCCCAGAGCAAAGCCCTGAGGAGGGCCAAGCTTAGATGCAGGGTTTGCCTTGGCCCCTCCTCAGCCCATGGTGGGACACGATTAGGATTTCCCAGCTTCGCTCACGCCTGAGCAAATCATCGCCTTCCTTAAGGAGATGAGAAGGAACTGGAATCCTGGGGGTGGGCCGTGGAGGGCTCCAGGACCACTGCCTGCCATTAGATGCTGAGCTCCTTAGAATAACAAACACTTTGTTATTTCAGCTTTGCAGAGACTTTTATCTTCTCTGAATGCCAGCACTGTACCTTCACCTGTACCTTCACCGTCTTTCTCATTAGAGCCCCTTTCTTCTGTCCTCACTCCTGACTTTCCTTACACTGTTTGCACTTCTTTATTCTTGTTCCCTATCCGTGTATCAAAACTGTTCTGTTGAAGAGCAAATGTCTGAGAGTGAAGGGTTTTGAGCATCAAAAAGCACATTGGATGCCCAGAAAGTGCAGCACAAAGGATTAAAAGAGCGGAGTGATGCAATGGAGATTAGAGAGAGCAAAGAATGCTAAAGACACACAAAGAGTGCAGGAAAGCTAAAATCACTTCAAACATTAATATCCTTCTTTGTCCCACATTCTACAAAAAGGGTTCGGTATCTCAAGCTTGAATCTTTTATTCTTTTTTATTTTATTTCAAGCACTTCTCTGATAAGATGAACATCCAAACTTTTAAAAAATTAATGTTGTTACATGGATATTGGTTAAAATATGTATTTCAGAAATATAATACCCTGTGAGGACTTCTGTTAAACCAATAGTTAGTGCCTGAAAAACACAATCATGGAAGTTTTTATGCTTAAGACCATTAGAGAAGAAAAAAGGAAAGGGGCAGATGAAATCTTGGAAATGTGATGAGAGTACAAAGAAAAACTGTTCGCATTTTTCCTTCTCATTTCTTTGTCGAATAGTAGAGGAAAGAGCTTTTACAGGCTACAACCACCGGTGGATGCTGCGACAGAGAAAGATATCCATGAGATGTCTCCTTAGGGAAAGGATGAGGGAAATGTTTAGGAAGGGGCTCTGGGGGGGTTGGTTGTTGTTAGTTTTGGTTTCCTTGTTGTGTTTTTGTTTGTTTGTAATTTTTGTTCGGTTTTTATTTCCTCTATACATGATACAGTTGCAGTCACTTCCCGACAAGTTTCTCGTAGGCATTGCCAAGCTGTTCCTCTATCCATTACATCTACTGTGACCAGGAAGGGCCTGACGAAAAGCTCTTCAACCTCACAAAAAAAACACCCAAAGACACAAAACCCAAAAACCAAAGCAACACCAAGTAAAGGAATAAGAAGAAAACTTAACTGAGGCCATACAGAATTGTAAGGAACAACTCAAAATTTAAGAACTTCAAGAGAGTTCAACTGCAATTTCTCCATTCACTAGAGTTTAATCCAAAGAAGGTGAAATGAGGTGCTGGAGCAGACAGGTCTTCCCTTTTCAGCGGATCCAGCTCAGTGCACAACATTAAATGTTTTCCTTGGAAACCTCTAAAGATATTTCACCTGGGATGACGGATGAATAAAACTCTCAAGAATGCCATGTAAATACAGAAGGAATTTTTTTTTTCCCGCTGTTTACCTAGAATTTATCTTCTCTGCCTCTAAAAACACAGTGGGGCCATTCCCATTATTTCCTGCCATGACGCACGGCGAGGAGAATGTAATATTGCCAACAGAACATGGGCTTGGATTGATTCATCACATCCCTTTGCTTGGAATAAAAGGGACACATTTGTCCTCACCAGGGGAATGGGAAGGTGCCAGCTCCCCCGGCAACAATCGCTTAAGGACTTTTCCCTCCTTAATCATGCAAATTCTCGGCAATTCGGGACAACTGCAGTAGGAAGGTTCCACTCTGAGCTTGATCACTTGAAGAACGGAGTTTCCACAGCCACATGAATTCAGTATTTGCTGCCCTTAACCCAGCCAGGGTTAACTGAGGGCCCAGTCCTGCATCTTGACTTTTATTTTCACAGAATCATTAAGGTTTGAAAAGAGCTCCAAGATCACCGAGTCCATCCTTCCATGAATGCCACTATTCCCACTAAACAGCATCGCTCTCCTTTTAAATAGCCTTGAAATTGCTTTTAAATAGCCTTTAAATAGCTCTTAAATAACAAAAACCACCCACATTCTGGTCAGTGCTTTACCTGAGTTTATAGGACAGTCAAGTTCTGAGCTGGTTTAAATTCCTAACTCATACCACCACTTGTCTAATTGTCCCTTATTTCTCCTCTAAATCTAAATAATCTGCTTTGGCGGTGGAGTTGAGGATTGTTTAAAAGGGGTAAAACCCTGCTGAGTTTCTTGTGTGTTTTATTAAATTGTAAAACCCAGAGGTACAAAATGTCAGTCCTACACCCAGAATTCGGAAGTTTCAAGACAGATATGAGAGCTTGGGAATGTAGCTTGTAATTAGAACTAGCAAAGACTCTTTCATCCCATTAAACATCACCTCCATCCTATTTTTCCAATATCATGTGATTATGTACTTCATTAAGGCAATTAGAGCATATTTATGAGCAGTCCCCCGTCTCTCCAGGCACGGCCGCCGACTGGGGGTAGGGGGAGATCTGATTTCCAGCTCTTCCAAAGCTTTCTTCCCTCTTTCTGCGTTTCAAAATATTTTAATTAAATCCCTGGGCACAAGTGGATATGATTTAGAAAGCAATTCAGGTCTTTAGGCCTACACAGATGTCACTTAAAATCATCTTTGAAGGATGACTTCAGAAACAACTAAAGCACCATTAGCGAGAGTAAATTGGAGGTGCAGGAGTAACAACCTCGATTATTTTGACAGCATTCAAGTCAAACAGCAGCTACAAGGAATGTCTGCCCATTAATGCTGATCAGCATTCAGCAGAAGAACTCATTAGAATATCAGTCAAGCTTTTTGAGCTTTTTTTCAATGAAAAAGCCCCGATACAATGAAGAATTTGCGAGATGCAGATAAAAACATGAATTTTCATAACGCACTAAACATGTAGGAAATGAAACTGATTCACAAGGTTAAATATGTCTGCTGAGATCTTTTCGCATGTGGCTCTGCTCTATTGAGCCACTTGCAAGAGGTGTTTGATGGTTCTTTCAAACCTGAACGGTGCAGCAAGCAGAATCTTGAAGTTAAGATGAAATCAAATATAAAACAAGATAAAATTCAGCAGCTGTCAGGTCTCTGCGCAAATTGAAACTTGATTTAGTGGCACGAAGAGGGCGGAGTGTTTGGAGTTTTGAGCAAATCTGGGTCCAGCTTGGAGCAGGTGACTGTGGGAGGCAGCAGAGCTCAGTCCCTGCTAAAACCCCGCGCTTGGGGCAGCTCCTGCTGAGCCCGGAGATGATTTAGGGTTTATGTCAGTGGGTTTTTTTGCGACAGAAGCCCTCTAAGCCAGTGCTGTGCGTGAGCTGCTGCAGGCTCAGCCCCATTGCCAACCCTCCCACTGAGCAGAGGCTCCACCAGGAGCTCACCAACAGGGACCTGTCTGCTGGCATCATCCTCTCCTCCCAGGACCAGAGAGCCCCCCTGAGCCCTCCCACGCACAGGGGTGAAATGAAATCCCTTCTCATCATTCCTGCCTCTCAGGCACCGCGGGGAAGGCGAAAACGCCACAGCAGAGAGCAAAAAGTGCAAGTTCTGATGGCAAAATCAACAGCCCAAAAGCGCCACAGCTGCCCTGCCTGCGCTGAACTGAGCGCAAATCCCCGAGATTTGCAGCGCTTTGAGAGAGCCACGCACACCAAATTATTTTCAGGCTTTGGGGATTCAAAGTGAGCGCTCTTTAGTGAGCGCCCCATTTTTCTCAGTAGATGCTTCCCATAGGCTTTTGTGCCTGTGCCCAGCTGGGTCAAGTGATGTTATCTCTGATTTCTGTGACTAAACAACTTACTGCGTTCTCCTTAAACACGCAAAGGGTAAAGGCAGTGCAGAATCCGCATAATTGCGGCATTTTGTGGTTGTGAACGTGCTGCTGACAAAACCTGGAGTAGATAATGAAAATTTTAGACATGATATAGAAGGAGGCAGTTCCAGGGAAAGCAGGAATTCGGAGGTAAAGGTAACCTAAGGCTTCATTCCTTCTACAATTCTAATTCCTGCGTGCCCTGCCTCTCCAGATATCGTCACCGGGGTCATTAATCCCAAAGGAAAATAACCACGATGCCGCTTCCCGTGGCTACATTTGCTCTCATTACCTCATAGAAGAGAATTGGCGGGGTTTTCTAACCTCGAGGGAATTAGAATTGTTACCCAATCTCTTCGAGAGCAGCGGAGGAAAAGCGCACGGGAATGCAAAGCATCGCGCAGCCCCCAGTTTAACAGCCCCCGAGCCCAAAAGTGGAACTGAATTCCTAACACAGGAGCCCAAAAGGCAACCAGAGCCGCAGTGAGGTTACTCAGCCCTCAGCACCGCTGCTCCCGGCGGGGCAGCCCCTCCTGGGACACTTCACGCTGCAAGTGCAGCCAGCGAAACCCCCAGGATGCCAACCCCACCACCCACCCTCTAATCCCATTGGTTAAACTGGAGAAGCAGAACTGGAAAGGCAAACGTCTCTGGAGAAAAGATTGTTTTGAGAACAGATCAGTTGTTTACCAAGATTGTTTTGAGAAGAAGCTTTCTCGAGGTATTTTTCCCGTGGGAGAAGATGAGCAGCTGCTGGCAGGCTGAAACCTCTCAGACTCAGAAATATCAGCACACCACACTGCTTGGGAAGTTTTGTCTGGAAGAGAACAAGCTGCGGAAGGTTTTGGACAGTTCTGTCCTGCTCGGAACTAAAATAAAACACAGGACCTCATTTTTCATTTGTTAATGAAGTCTTGAGGCCGTTCCTTGAGCTGCAGGGAAGGGAGGTGATAACACAAAGGGCTGAGCTGCAGGGAATTGCTAGAAATGCTCAGAACTGGTTCCTCGGGCAGAGCTGAGCGGCACAAGTTCCCCAGAGCCGCTGTGGCTGCCCCTGGATCCCTGGAAGTGCCCAAGGCCAGGTTGCACCCTGGGGCTGGGAGCACTCTGGGATGGTGGAAGGTGTCCCTGCCATGGCAGGGGTGGCACTGGATGAGCCTCTTTTTTGGCCTACAAAAGAATCCAAAGAGCCTGAACAGAATAAAAAGGGCCTGGATTGGCAGGACAAGGGGGAATGGGTTCTCACTGCCGGAGGGCAGCAGGAGACGGGATATTGGGATGAAATCCTTCCCTGCGAGGGTGGGAAGGGGCTGGGATGGAGTTCCCAGAGAAGCCATGAGTGTCCCTGGATCCCTGGAAGTGCCCAAGGCCAGGTTGGAGGGGCTTGGAGCACCCTGGGATGGTGGAAGGTGTCCCTGCCTACGGTGTAGAGTAACACTGGATGAGCTTTAAAGTCCCTTCCAACCCAAACCATTCTGTGATTCTATAATTCAATGATTCTAATAAACAATTTAACAGTTTTATGAAGGTGCTGGTAGTTGTATTTTACCCCTCTGTTGTTGAAACTGTTTTGTGGAAAAGAGCAGAAATGTCAGAGGATCAAGCAAGGAAAAACGTGCCCGTTGCCCGCAGCCGCGATGCTGCACCTCTCCGTGGAGTGTTTCTGAACTCCAGCCTGGCAGTCTGTGCCGAAAATGAGCGCTGCTCCGTAGAGTTTCTCAGGCAATCAGAGGAGACAAACTTCTCCCATTCCCTGCTTTTCCTCCGGCAGGAGCAGAGCGTGTGGCTGCTTTTATCAGCCTGCTCAGACCTTTGGGGCAGGCTGGCACCAGCCTTGCCCCTGCCTTAACAACCTGCATTTCTTTTCCTCTTGAGCCCTTCACTTTCAGCATCCTCTCCTCCATCCGATCTGCCCTCGCAGGCTTTTACGCTCTGACTGTTGTGACAGAGGGGAAAAAATACAGGAAAATCGCGTTTTTTGGGCTCACGTAAGTGCACGTTCAAGTGTCAGCCTGTTTGCTGAGTGGTCTGTGTTGTGTTACTGAATCTATGGATTGATTTTGGTCTGCAGCGGAGTTAAACTTCCAAGGAGTCAGCTGAGACAGGCGAGAAAACTTCTTTGGAAGGGAAAAATAAAAGAATTCCCAGAGGGAAGCCTCGGGGGTGGATTGTCCTTCCTGAGAAGGACAGGTCCAGTGACCAGCCTCTGCCAACATCTCCCCGGGTCAGGAGGGGAGTGACATGTCTAGTGCAACCCAAAAAGACAGGAAAAAAACAACCGAACAAACATAAAACTACTTTCCCTGCTAGATCGTCACAAAATCTACCGAGAAACAATAAGAGATTTCTCGGCTGGAAAATCTAGAGCACCTTAACTCTCACTTAAGCAGTAAATTTCCTAAATAACTTAAAACAGAGAATGGCACCAAGATCGCCTGCAAATCAGCTGGCACTTTGCAGAATATCTGGTTTTCCAAGAGCTCGGGCTGTTAATCTGCTGGGTAGTTAGCAGCTTATTCTTATCTCCAAAACACTCCCCAAACTTGTCCGTAGCGTTTAACTTCTCTAATCACTGAGGGTTTTAAGGGTGAAACCCAGGCAGAGATAACAGCTGCCAAGTGCCACATCACACCACAATTCAAGGTGAAAGCAGCTTCCTCTGGCGAAATAGAGATGGAACCAGGAAAAAAAAAAACAAAAAAAAAGGGGGAAGGGAAAGGGAAAGGGGGGGAGGATGTGGAGGTGGTGAGGCCCTCTGGATCCCTGGAAGTGTCCAAGGCCAGGTTGGATGGGCTTGGATCACCCTGGGATAATGGAAAGTGTCCCTGCCCATGGCAGGGGGTGGAACGGGATGATCGTCTAGCCAAACAATTCTATAAATTTATGGCCAGGGTTAATAACTCACAGCTCCTGTGGCTTAGGCCAGTCAAGACCTCAATTAAGTCTTTAATTGCTGCAAGTCTGTGGAAATTCGTCTTCGTTCTTAATTTGCATTAAAACGGGGGGTTTTGGGCACGCCGCACTGGGGGAACACCTTGGCTGAGGCTTCCCAGCCCTGTCTGGCCCAAATTGCTCAGCAGCGCTGACAGTGACTGATCAACTCTGGGCACAAGAGCCGCTGAACATCTCCCCAGGACGCTGCTCCTGTGAGGCTTTTCAGACTCAAAATAGCACTTTTCCCAGAGTTTCTCAAACCAGATGTTTCGAGGTAAGCCAGAGTTACCGACTGTGGTCATAAAGTGTTGGCAGCTTTGAAGTGCACCCCTTTTTCCATCAGAATGAGAGGTTCCTTTGCACATGTCCTTAAAATACAGGACAAGGATGGAGAAGGGGAATAGGGAGGTTTATATCAGCAAGCTCAGCCTGTGGTTGAGTTGTTTGCTTTCTCTCTCTCTGGATACCCCGAGGACTCTGAAAACCTCGTGTTTTTCTTACTCGAGATGGAGCATATTCAAGGTCAAATCTCTTCCACCACTAACAAAGCCTGGATTTGAACCTGGCCCCCCTGCAACCTTTTGTTCCTGAGGATTTGGGGAGGGCTCTCTCTCTCTTTGATCAGCGGTTCTCCTACAGGAGGATAAATGCCCAGAAAAATAGATGCAGGAAGGGTCCTCTGCCTTCCGAAAGGGCGTTCACGCAAGAGAATGTGTCTTTCTTTTTGCTTCTTGCTGCCTCTAACAAGGTGAATAAGGGATAACAGAAGTTTAAGTACCTGGAGAGCAGCCTCTGATGTTCTCATGTTATTTTCACAATATTCCGTGACTTAAAAAAAAAAAAAAAAAGGAAGCGAAAAGGTGAATAGAAAGCTGGAAAACTTCAGTTCTTCATTTTCTGTGTATTAATGGGAGCACCACAAAAGATCTTTCATTTTCAAAAAATACAAATCAATGTTCAAATCTTTCATTTCCTTTGTTGGGACAGATGATATGACATTTTTGTCACTTACATATGCAAATAGGTGCAGTGTATTGTTTGAATTCACAATCATCTGGAGAGTAAATGCTGCTGACATTGAACTTTCAATACTGTGTTATTAAAACCTCACACTTCAGAGTAGCAAAAAAAGATTTTTTTTTTCACTTCGTGTACAAGCTGCGCTTTTGTTCCCAGCAGAGAAGCTAATAGTGTGTGGGGGAAAAAAGGGAAAAAATAAAATCTTGAGGTTTTTCTCTCAGACCAAGGCAAAAAGATCTGGGCTGGCTTAGAAACTTGTGTATTAAATTCTGAGGTCTAAAGGCAAACATGCCTTTAACTTCACACTGAGCAGAACGTGCTCTTGCTGCTTTGGCATTTATCACACGTCTGACAGTGAAGGAACTGCTGAATCCCAATTAGGGATGGGAAGATTTCCCAGGGTCCAGGCTTTTCTGAAGATTTTTTGCAAACTCACTGCTTATTCAAACTTTATTAAGAATTTTAGGTAGGACTTTTCCTCGAAAATGGGTCACAGAACATCTGAAGGTCTAAAAACCTCTTGGTACCAGAGCACCAAAGGTTAGAGCCGGTGTTTCTGTTTCCCTGAACATTTCTATTGTCCTCTAATCATAAACCTGTAATTCAACACAGAGATCAGAGAAGCTGGAAAACTGAAGCTAAAGGTCAGATTGAGCAGACGAAAGGTGAGCTAGAAAGGTGGAATTGGATCCCTTCTGGTGGGTCTGGGCAAGGAGTAAACCCCTGAAATCAAGGGAGTAACAGCAGTGTCCTGCTGGGAGCCCCCAGCCCTGGAGGTGTCCAAGGAATTCCTGCATGTGGCACTCCGGGCTCGGGGCTGGGGACAAGGTGGGGATGGTCACAGCTTGGATTCAGTGATCCTGGAGCTCTTTTCCAGCTTCAGTGATCCTGTGACCCTTTGAAACTCCAAAAGGGATGGTCACAGCTTGGACTGGGTGATCCTGGAGCTCTTTTACAGCCTCAGTGATCCTGTGACCCTTTGAAACTCCAAAAGGGATGGTCACAGCTTGGATTCAATGATCCTGGAGCCCTTTTACAGCCTCAGTGATCCTGTGACCCTTTGAAACTCCAGAAGTCCATTGCTGAAACACGTCAATAGCAGATTTTGGGCTAAAGATGATGACTTGGATTCATTTCACCCGACTTCACTCAATTACATGCTTGGAGCTTAAACTTCTCACGTGTTTCCTCCACCCTGTGGAACTCTTTAGTTCTGGGTGCAGACATGAATAAACCCTCCAGGGTGATTTGTTCCAGCCTCAGATGATCTGTTCTGTTCAATGCTTCACTCTCTGCTGAACAGGGCAGGGCTTGGAGTGTAACTCCCCATCTGGAGAATTCAGCCTTTTACATCCTTCTACAAAGACTCTCCTGGTTCTTCCTTCACCTTCATTGGCATAATTCTCGATTAAACCCATGTAAATCCTTGAGTTTCTAAAATCGAGTACGTTTTTGTAGTGAAGAGATTTTAATTTTTTTTCCAAAATGAAAATACCTCAAAAGGCACCAAATCCAACACAAGATAGCTGAAAAATTTGTATCTTGAATATTTAACTATTTTACCTGGGAAAGAAATCCCTCCACAACCCTTTCAGATAAATTTAAGAAGGATTTTGAAAGCATGCAAATATTGATTAGGGCTGAAAATCAGAATTTCCGTTCAGCAGGGAATTATGAAATGCTATATTTTTTTTTAACATTCCAGTACAAACTGCTGAAGCATCAGCATATTTCCACATATGCCACAGTTTTTATTAAGAATTTAATTAACAGTTTTAATTAAAAATTCCAGTGTTTGGCTGGCTAAATGTGAAATAACTGGGATGATGAAAAATGATACCAATAAATAATTTTAAAACTCAGTAAAGCCCACTCCAAAGCTGCACTGAGGGATATTTTGATGATCTCTGTCATCATGAAACTCTTTTCCAATGCTTTATAGGGATTGCTTTGCTACAGGGTTTTGTACAGAGTTTTCCACAGAATCCCAGACAGGTTTGGGTTGGATGGGACCTCAAAGCCCATCCAGATCCACCCCCTGTCAGGGACACCTTCCACTCCAAGCCCATCCAGCCTGGGACTGAACACTTCCAGCAAAATGAGTAGCATAAGATATTGACAGAATTCCAAGAAAACCTTTAAAAGTACAAATTCACAGAGAAATAATAAATAGAATTTTAAAGGCATTTAGACAGCGATAATAGGGAGAATCCAGAAGTGAGTCTGTGCCTAAGTCTATAAAACTGGACACGGCATGCCAGTGGTGACACGCAGGATTAACCCGCAAATTTCTCTGTACCATTGCATCATCTGGCCTATTTCTAGAAGTACTTTTCCTGCGAATATTCTTCCTGCACCAGTTTCTCCGTGCTTAAAATCCCACACGATTTCCGCTAATACATTCATTAGGCTTGCAGCAAGTGGAAAAAGAACAGTTGTTGCTGCTCTCAGCATCACACTTCCATCTCGCTTCCTAGGCTGTAGCTCCTGGCCTGACCTGACTGCTAATATATTTTCACACTGCTCGGAGTGGAACTTTTCTCAATGAAACACGACCTGCTCGCTTCCTCCTGTGTGTCCCAACTCACCCTTGCCGGGCTTGCTGCGCTTCAGAGCTGACAGCCACGCCTGGGGTGGGAGAGGGAATTTTGGAGCAAAGCCTCCACCTGCAGTTACCGGCGGTGGGACTTAAAGCGCTTATGGAGACACGAGAAGGGTTTGATCACAGCCTCTCCTCTGGGCCCAATTCCACCACCTGGATTCGTGGATAATTCCTGTGCAAGGAGCTCCTGCGAGCTCAGATTGGATCTTTTATTATTGATATGACGAGGTTGGATGTTAGCGGATCTTTGAGGTAATGCAGGAGGGTGAAAGACAGGAACTTTCCCTAGGCAGGTACCTTCCAGGATGGGAAGAAAAGCGTCGTTTGACCTTTCCTTCCATTGCTAGACCTGGATGGAGACCAGAGGGAGGAGGGATGAAGGAAGGTTAATGGATCTCCAGTGCTGCCAACGCTCCTTGAATGCAGGATTCTCTGAAATTGGCTTAAAACTGAAAGAGAGTAGCTTTAGATGAGATATTAGGGAAAAAAACCTTCCCTGTGAAGGCAAGAAGCCTGCAGGGCTTTAACATTGTTTAGAGGAGCTTTAACAAAAAATGCGCCCGGGTAAAACATTTAAACCTTGATGAACAAAAAGTTCTTTAACTCGCTCTGATTGGCACTGATCTCTACTCTCCAATAGCGAATAAGTACCTTAAATGTCCTGTAAATGTCCTGCAAAAACCCTCTTCTCCACAGTGACGAACAAAAGCAGGATGCAATTAACTCTGCTTTGAATAGATCTTGAAGACCCTTCATGAAAAAAAAATGAAAGTCCTGGCTTTGAAAGTTCCAGAAACTTGAAAGCCTTCAGAACTAAATTTAGCCGCTTTGCTTTGAGAAAATTATGGAAAGTTACTCTTACTTCTCTTTCAAAAGCAGATTTGTTTTGCTCATGTAAATGAATCCCTCGTGCCCAGTTTCTTGGAAAACTACCTGCTTCCCAAAATAGCTGTTTGCTTTCTTTTCTACAGTGAATAAATAACATGCATCATCAAAGAAAACTGCCTTTTCAATTGAATTACAAACAGCAAAATGAGGCACCGTAATGATGAGTTCCATTAAAACAAAGACTGCTGACTTACAAGGTCAAGGAAAAGTTTCCATAGTAAAAGTCAGCTCCTTTATGGGATATGAGAAGAATTTCCTCTTTTCCTGTCACTCTTACAGTCACTTGTACCCACCTAGAGGAGTGGATTTGTCTCCAAAAATAATCCCTGATTAGAAATTTAAAATTAGTCTGGAATTAAAACCTAATGTGTCAATTGAATGTTCAATTTCTGGTTAATATTTCAGAGAAATGCTGTTAAAACACTACTGTGGCAACAAAATAATGCAGGTTCCAGGAAGAAGATTTCTTTCTGATTAGCTGGACTAGAAATTAATAAAATAAGCAATAATTTCCTGTTCTTTTCACTACTGCTCATTTTGAATGGAATTTATCAAAGCCAGGTGCAATATTCTCTGGCTTCTGCTTATGTTTATCCACAAGAAAGACACAAGACTGCAGCACAACAGGGGTAACAGAAACTCTCTCCAAAGGCAATCTGTAATTTTGGAAGTTTGTGAAGTCTGAAATTATGTTTGCCATAAATCTCCAGGACCTCTCAGGAGCCAGCAGCACGCAAGGTATGTTATGGGAAGTCATTCTGGAAATGTATCTTCATTGATTAGGAGTTTTAAAGAACACGGGAATTCGTTACACAAGTAACTCTGAACCTTTAGTAGATAAATCTTCTCAGAGCTGAAAATTTATATCGAGGCATCCAGGAAACCTAAAGGTGATTAAAGACTGACTAGAAACAATGTAGGGAGCCTTTCTTGAGAATAATTTTGTTCTGCTACAAATCATTTGTTAGCAGAATGGAGAAGGGGGATTAGGAGAAATCCTGAAAAGCCACCGTGCTCTGCACGCTGCTCTGTACAGAGAGAATACAGCTCAGGCACCACTCTCGTGAGCGCCTGAACTCCTTTGACTCAGCTGGTGGTGGAATCCCCCTTGGATTCCTGACGGATCAGTAGTCCCAGGCATGGCCAGTATGATCCTGCATCAAACAGCTTCGTGCCCTGGGTGCCAGAGAAGGGTTCAAAAAGGGTCAACACTCGAGGCTGGGGTTGATGTTTATAAATATGCAAGGCAACGACAAAGCAAGTTGCAGTTCTGAAGCTTCAATATGAAGTTATTTGAATTTGCAGAGTCACTGGCAGGGGTTTGTTTCAAAGCTTTGCTAGTAAAGAAGAGGGGAGCTTGTACTTCACCAATTTCATATCAAGGTTTTTTAAAACAGAGTAAACAACTGAGAGCTCAAGTGAGAAAAAGTCACGTCCATTGCCCCTTCAGGAGCCACACTCTGCCTCCACCATGAAACCATTTGCTGTCATTCAAGGTCTTCAGTGTTACAGCCCACAAAAACTCAGGACTGAAAGTTTAACCCCATTTCTGTATCATTTACAATCAGAAATTTTCAGGATTGGTGATACGGGCGGCTCAGCATCCCAACCCCCTTCAGAAAATCACAGAATCATTAAGGCTGGAAAAGACCCCCGAATTCATCCAGTCCAACCTTTGACCCAACACCCCCATGGCCACCAAAGCATATCCTCAAGTCCCACATTTACTTGGAGTATTTTAACATTTCCAGGAATGGTGATTCCAGCATTCCACCAATCCTGGATCCAATGTTTAACCACACTTCCAGCGGCGATTATTTCCTGATATCCAACCTGAACCTCCTGTGGTGCACCCTGAGGTTGTTTCCCCTTGTCCTGTCTCTTGTTACCTGAGAGAAGAGCCCAGTCCCCACCTGCCCACAACCTCCTTCCAGGGATAAGGTGCTCTCTGAGCCTCCTTTTCTCCAGAGGCTCGTGTCAAAATATTCTGTTCAAACGTCCTCGGGCTGATGAGATTTTATTTCATTCCATTTCCATTATTTCGTGGTCTTCAGACTGGAACTGTCAGAGTTTAACCGGCTCGCAATGAAGAGCTGAGGTCTGCCTGTACCCACCTGTGTGTATACAGATATATCCGAATTTTTGCATCATCAGTCATTTTATAGATGTTATTAGGTTTAGTTTCCTTTTATTGGGAGAAAAATGACATAAAGAAGTGGCTTGTATTGTCTTTACCTGATCAGACAGCTCTCAGCAGCCAGCATCCAACTTTGCAGAAGTCATTTCATCTGTGGTATTTATTTGTTCTGTTTGCATTCAATTAATGGGAGCTTAAGATTTCCTTACTGTTTGGGCAGAACTGAGTAAATCCCGCTCCTGAAAGTCCATTTTAGACAAGCCCCGACAAGGCATAAATCAGGAGGCAGCGGCATCATGCTGCACTTTTTCAAATCCCTCTGAATTCTCAGTCAGAGCACTCAGGTTTCTGTCTCAAGTGTCCTATTTTTAACTCTCTCTCCTCTTACCTCACATATTGACACCATTCATTCCACCACTTACTAATTAAATCAAATTAGACGAAGGCTTGATATTTGATCTACTTGTGGATTAGCAAGAAAATAAGGCTCCAGCTATGACAAGAAGTTGCAAGACAATTTTCAACCTCCAGGTAAGCCCACTTGAGTCAATCATGTTACTCATATGCTTAAAATCAGGTGCAGATCCTGTCTCTGTAGAGTTATGACTTGGATTTGCTCACAGGTTCCACGACAATGCTCAGTAAATTAGGAGCAGAACATGCCAATATAAATATAGACATAAATATATTTATTTTTTGCAGAAATATATATCATTTTGCCTCTTGTCCTTTGTTGTTATGATAAGTGAAAGGAATGTTTTAATAATTTACTGTTTGATTAGTGAACTTAGTTTTTTTTCTCACTTGAAATACTGCATCAATTTATAGTCACTGTTATTCTCTCTCCTTTTACTGAGAAGTTTGCATCGCATGCTGAGAAATAAATACTGTGTGTTGTTAATCCATCCAGCAGCAGATGCCTGATAGAGACTCGCTCCGTAAATCAAAACATGAACAAAAGCAACTTTGGGCACTGCCAAAGACACAATGAGACAAATATTTCATTTTTCTTTTAGGAACTGAAGACTTTGGGCCAAATCTCAAACTTGCTTAAGTCTGCTGAGCCCGCAGGAAATTCCTGTCTGGCTCCTGTGTTTTTGTACTCTGTAAAATTCCTGTTCACCGTTTTCCAGTTCAGAGAATCACAGAAAGACGGAATGGTTGGGGTTGGAACTGACCTTGGGGTTCCTCCAGTTCCACTCTGCCATGGGCAAGGGACACCTTTTACTAGACCAGAGTTCCATTTGACCTTAAATCTTACCAATTCTTGGGAATTATGATGTAAACCCCGGTACCTTTATAATTTTCCTTCCTGCTGAAGCATTAATGCTCAGTGTGAGATATCCAAGGGTGTTTTCAGCCCTTACACATCCCAAGGTTCTTCTCCCAGGGGGTGCTGAGCACTGCCCAGGCTCCCCAGGCAATGGGAACATTCCCAAGGCTGCCAGAGCTCCAGGAGAGTTTGGACAGCACTCCCAGGGATGCCCAGGGTGGGGATGTTGTGGGGTCTGTGCAGGGCCAGGGGTTGGATTTGATGTTCCCTGTGGGTCCCTTCCCATTCAGGAGATTGTATGATTCTATTTGAACAGGACAGTGCACTCTGGCAGCTCCCTGAGGTGCTGGTAGCCCAGAGCAGTCAGATTTTCCCATCTTTTACAGCTCCAGTTATATGGGAAACAATTACCCTTCACCACCATTTATTTCGTAATAAAATGAAACTTTATCTTCTTATCATCTCTTTCTCTGGCCAGTCTTTACGCCAGATTGCGTTGATTCCCATTTATCAGCAATACCTTCTTCCACTTGCCACCCCAAAGAGAGACAAGGATTTGTGGCACATCCTTCACACCAAATAAAAGTGGTACCCAAGCTTATCTCTGTTTACTCATTAAAAATACAGATTGAGAGCTGGCTGCAGTGGAGATTTGCTGTTGGTACAAGAGTGGTAGCAAGAAGAAAAGAGACAAGGAAAGGATTTGCTGCACATGCCAGAGATATCACCCATGTGAATCAGGGCTGGCTGCACTGCACCTGAGGAAATTGTGTAGCACAGCCTTTGATCCTTTGATTTCAGAGCCTTCCTTTCCTTCAAGGATTCCCACAGAAAGCAAAACAAAACTCTAAAACTCACCAAAGGCCATTTTCTTTTATTATTCATAAGTGGTAGATATTACCAACGATAGCTCCATAAACTGGGGGAAGGAGAAAAAAAAAAAAAAGTTTTTCTCAGTCCCATCTGTGTAGTAACATTTTATGAGAGATATATTACACACATTTATCCGGGAGTGAGAAAACGGCGACATAACTTTAAAATCCACTTATCGGGGGGGAAAATAGGCGTAAGAAGCTGCATTTGGGAGGGAGGGAAAAGGGGAGGTTTGGGAGGAAATGTGTATAAACATCCCTGTCCGGGGGATACTCGTTCTGCACGCGCTCCATCTTAATTCAAGTCATCTAGCACTGCTCCATCACGTCAGCCCACCAGGGCCAAGGAATGTGCATCCTGCTCTCCCCGCTTTACATCCAGAACAAATCTGTTTCACAGAGCTAAGTGTTGCTGCTGGTCTGGGAATATTTGTTAAATGGCTATAATGTGATACAGTTAAGTTATTTACTACTTGTGACTGGGGAGAAAATTGAGGTTTGTGAAATGCTACATTCCGAGAGCAAGGAGAGTGCATTTATGAAAATAAATAGTTTGGGTCTCCTTTGACATTCTCTGTTTTTTACACGGTAAAAACAATGCATTAATATGCTTTTAATGTCATCTAGATGGATAGGAATGCAAAGTTATTCATGTGGGGGGGGCTACACAAGCACATGACTACACTTAGTAAAACCTGTCATTACTGTACACTGATTTTTTCCAGAGGTGCCAGAAAAATTGTGTTGATGCAGCTTAAACCAAAATGCTGTTCTGATCCAATTTTTATCAGGCCAAAAAAATCTCCCTTTAGTGTCACCACTTGTTGGGCTCAAAATCTCACCAGAATATAAGAATATAAACAAAAGCCAGAGTTGAAATCCCTCAAGCCATGAAGGTGCTCCACTGCCTGGTATTGATTCACAAGATTCCACAGAATCCTGGAATGGTTTGGGTTGGGAAGGGACCTTAAATCCCGTCCATTCCCACCCCTCCCTGCCATGGCAGGGACACNTCCCAGCGGTTTCTGGCTCTGTAATGAGCATTTAGCACCATTTTACCACATCGGCTTTCCAATTCAGCAATATTTTTTAGGCCTGATGTACACACGACGCTTTATTGACATTATTATGCCAGCAGCAGCCGGGATCAGTGCAGCAGCATCACCTCAGCCCTCCCCATACCTATTTATTCATTTCCTAATGACTCCTCATAAAGTCTGTTACAATTCGCCAACTCAGAATGGGCTGTAGCAGGTTAAACACTCATCTAACAAAAAGGTTTAATCTCCATAGTGATTATTGTTGTCTCCAGCAATACTGCCACAGTTACATGGCTTAACCCAGCCAACTGTTCAGTTGGTTTTATGCAAATGTTAAAAAAAAATCAAAAATCACACTTAATCCCATGGCCATCATGCGACATTGGAAAACAGTGATCTTTTTTCTTCTTTTTTTAATGAAAGCTTTAATGATAGTGAATAATTTATCTTCTTTATTTACTAATTCATGCTTCATCTACATGTTTTAAGCTGCTAAGTTGGAAAAAGGTATATATCATCAAATGGAATGACATGTTCCTCATTTGGGCCATTTAGGACAGAATTTCTCCTGCTCAGTGCTCACAGCAGTGTTGCAAGACCTCAGTGAAATCCCAAAGGCCACTTTGAGCTGGAATTTTGGAGGTCCTAGGGTGTGAAACCTGAAGTTATTTATTGTGTCTGGCTTAGCAAGCAGAAAAGTTTATTAAAAGTCTCAGCTGACACCCGGTGCTGTCACTCTGGAGCGTCAGACACGAGTGTGAGGGCCCACGAAGGCAGGTGGGCAAGGAGAAATCACAGCTTTCACATTTTGAGGCAAAAATCAATACGGAACAGCAGCAGGCTTGGGCTGTGATGTTGCTGAGGAGCAAGAGAGCCCGAGCAAGCTTTTAATAGGAGTTACTGGGATTTTTGGCCAAGATCTCCCAGGCTGGCTCGCTCTTGTAAAGCCGGACGTGATGGCCTCACCCCAGCTCACCAAGGCAGGGGAGAGAAGGCCGCAGCTGAGAGAATAAAGCAGGTCAAGCCTTGTGCCTTCACTAAAACCAGCACTTTAATGAGGGAACACCCCACCAAAGCGTCTTTTCTTCATCTGACGCTGCAAACAGCAGCCTGGAAGTGTGGAAAGGCTTTGAGAGCCGCGGGGACAAAGCTGAAGGGTCATTTCAAGTCTTCTCTGTGGGAAGTGCCAAAGGGGTGATTGAATCGAGTAAGTGGCTGAGCTGTGATGAAAAACAGAGCTTTTCATGAGGAGTGTTTGCTGCTGGTTCACTGAAAAAAAACCCTGCTCGTCTCTCATTGTCCACTGAAAGTCACCGGCAGAAAAATCCAGTTTTATGTCCGCAATATTCACAACCAAACCTTTTCCCCCCACCACAATTTGATGAGAATTTTAAGGAATATTGCAACATAAAGAGCAGCTTGCTGGGCTTTTTCCCTCAGCGTTGACCACAAGTCAGCACTGTAAATGATCCATTTCTTATTTTTGGGAGTAATCTACAAGTGACCTAACCTCAAAGGCTTCTTACAGCAAGAACCTGTTTGCAAAATAGAGAATCTTTGCCTTCATCACATCATCACCATCCTACACCTCAGACACCTGAGCGTTCGTAGGGTACAGAGGTAAAAGCACTTTTCCCCTACAGCTGTGAATGTACAGCTGGTTTGATGTACCCCAGAGAAGCTTAAATCAGTGTCAAAAACCAGGGACTCTTGTTTGACCAAACCCAATCATAGTAATGCACGAGCTTGGCCATGAGGCCTAAGAACAGACATCCCAAAAGCAGGGGATTTTTGGAGGAGGAAGGTTGCCTCTGCGAGGGGGACAGCTGAAGGAAGCCAGATTAACTGTGTGATGACAAGTAAATGACTGGAACTAAGTTTTGAAAGATGGCCTCCGAGTACGTTCCCTGTGTTATACATACTCCCAGCTTCACATCTGAGGTCGTATTTCAGAGGAACAGAGCAGCTGAAGCACACTAAAATTATTCCTGCAGCCCTGGGAAATGCTAAATACTCTGAAAAAAATCACTCCGGAGACCTTCCACGCTGTCTGTTGGAACTGGAGCATGTTTTTGGCATCAGTGCCAAAATCCCGCGCCTCAGTTTCTGACTCTGCGCCCACTTTCCCCACCAAGGTCGGCATTGGTGTTCCCCCAAACTGCTGCCAGGCAGTCAGAAAGGTGATGAAAACCCAACAGTTTTGCACTTGGGCTTGGATTACAACCTCCACAAGGTCTGGAGCCTGAGATTAGAGTGAGTAGCTGTTAATTTTATGGGCTCTGTCCCTCACGCTCACCGAGGGGAGCAGAAGCCCAGCGTGAAATACGGCGCAGGCACGGGGTGCTGTGGATATAGCACTGACAGTAATGCTGACAGAAACGAGCCCTGCAACTTTGCAGGCTCCCAGGGCCTCTCTGAAGCATTAAATTATTTTAATTTCAGTAATACATAATGTGCCACCAGAAGTTTATCATCACGAGAACGCCGGTGACTCCACGGTTTTGTTTCAGCGAGGATGGTGGTTTAAGTCAAACATAACCAGTAATTTGCTCGGGTTTCTTTTTTATGTGAGAGAACGTTGTTAAACCTTGCTTAATACTGACTGACTGAAGAGTATTAGCAGCTGACAGCTGAGGTGCAGGGCTATTAGAATTTGGGTATTTCGAGATTGCAAAAGCCCAGGGGTTTATTATAAAACACTGAGAAAAGTTAGAAATGAAGTAGAAGATTGATAGGTTTGTTTTTTTCGGTTTTTTTTTTTGNTTTTTTTTTTTTTTTTTTTTTACTGGGCACTGTATTAAAAAAAGAATAATAATAAAAAAAAGAAAACTAAGGTTCTGGAAAGGTATGGCTTTCACCTGATTTATTCCCGAATTTACTGCAAGTTTTAGCCCGCTGATGGCATTTTTGTAGGTTAATTTTTCAGCTGTCGCACTCTGCTCAGCCCCAGGTGCTGGTGGCACTGGGCAGCGGGCTGGGCAGGGGGACAGAGCCCCGTGGCCCCCACCCCGTGTCCCAGCAGCTGCTGGCACAGAATGACAAATCCTTGAATCTCAGGCTCTGTGTCACTAGAGGGTGTCACAGCCATGGGAAGCAGCACAAGGTTCTCACAAACGAGGCTCAAACCAAGCTCAGAGAAGAGCTGAAATAGTTTTGTTGTTGTTTTGTTTTGTTGGTTTTGTGTTTTTTTTTTTGTTTTTTTTTTGGTTTTTTTTTGGGGTTTTTTTTTTTTTTTTTTTTTTGTTTTTTTTTTGCCAAGCACACACACTTCAGACCCAGCCGTGGTGATTTTTCCCTGTTCTGGGACCCTCTGCTGAGGCTCCAGTCAGATATTGCACCTTTCCCTGTCCCACCAGGCAGTACCAGGCACTGAAAGCCGCTGGTGATAATCCTATTAAGGGCTCCCGTGTTTATTACCTGTAATTAAACGTTGCCATTTCCAGTGCGAAGTATACAAGACAATAAAAGAGTTAGAAAGTGCTTAAATCCTCTCTTAAACCTCCAGCCTCTGACAAAAGGGAAAGCATTTGGCTGTTCCTCCCTTACATATTTCAGTCTCATGAACATAAGAATCCTAAATGGATTTGACAACATAAAACCAGGTAGCAAAGCCCTGAGCTCCTGGCCAGACAGCGATTGAAGATGATTTCCTTTCTTGCTTCCTTTGACTTCACAGGGGACATCAAGATGGATCCAAACAACAGAGGCAGACACCACATCTAGCAGGGAGTTCTCAATATTCATGAGCATTTGCTTCCCCCCAGTTCCAGTTTGTGGATTGCTTATTAGCTCTGCTGACATAAACACAGTGGTGGAGGGGGGATGTTTTTTGCTGTTTTGTTAAGTGAAGAGCCTGGGTGGAAAAACAACACTATAATTAAAACAAAACAGGACATGTATGTGTTGTAAACAAAAGGACTGGTGATCTCCTTCACTCCAATCTTCACTGAGCTGCCATCTGTTCATTATAACGAGCTTACATTTCTTGAGTGCTTGCCGTAGTTTTAATTTCTGTTCAAGTCTGAGCAAAATGAAGGGAAATTAATTTCTGCTCACTCATGAAATTGTTCCCCCATGAAACAGATATTCTTCTAACCCCGTTCTGCCTACCACAGCCGCCCTGAGGTCCATAAAACCACAAAAAGTTTGGGTTGGAGGGACATTAAAGATCATCCAGTGATTCTCTTGCCATGGCAGGGACACCTCCCACTGTCCCAGGCTGCTCCAAGCCCAATGTCCAGCCTGGCCTTGGGCACTGCCAGGGATCCAGGGGCAGCCACAGCTGCTCTGGGCACCCTCCCCACCCTCACAGGGAGCAATTTTCTCCTAATCTCCCTTCTAAACTTACTCCTTCTCAATAGACTTCTTCCATTTAATTAGGAACAGTCACTGCCAAAGGTACCTTTAAAGAGATCTTCAAGGAATCTTCATTTTAATTATGCTGTTATTAGTAAATTCCTGATTTGCAGCCAAGCCTACTGTGCTCTGCTTGTAGTGATGAGCGTCAGCGGCACAGTGGGGAGGATGATGAGGAATGTCTTGGTCTCTGCTTTGGTGAAGGGCATGTCGTGGTTTCCCTGGAAAGCCCTGCCTTCAAACCACCTGGAGAGCTGCTCCCACTGAAAATCCTGGAGCGAAATGAAGGTGGCATTGGCGCTCCTGCTTCAGCCTCGCCAAAAGAGTGATAGCCAGGAAGAAAGAGCACGCGAATGTTGTACAGCAAAAGCATCAACAGCAAAAATCACTCTGCAAGCGCTGTTTGTTTCGTCACACCGAATTTAATTACAGTAAGGATTTAATGAGAACGTTTCTGTTGTTCTACTATCTGTTTTTTCCACCTTTT
>WBMY01001676.1:160013-172624 GCA_013397315.1 Donacobius atricapilla
TTTTCACTTGACTGATCGTTTTGTTGTTGCGCTGATGTTCTCTTTATACTCTGCACCTCGAACAGCTCCATGCCCTGGGGATGACAAATACTTTCAGGCTTGATTACCTGTAATGATGGATGCCTGCGCTGCAGGCAGGGATGGGAGGGTGATCTCCTGTGCCCGTTCTCCTGCTCTGCCAGCCGGGTTTCATGGAGGCAGCTGCCTGGCACCCTCACCTGCCTGATCCTTGAGCACCGAGACGTTATTAATTAATGGCTTGTTTTCTGATGGTGACTTACACCATATATTTTGCACACCACGGCGATCTGGCAGGAGAGGAATAACTATCATTTCAGGAGGGACCCGAGTGCCATCTGTTTTTCCTGGCATCAGCATTCCCTAGGAAGTTACAAAGGTGGAGGAGCAAGTATTTTCTCCTCCGCCTTTCTCTAAATCATTGTCAAAGGAAAAATGATAAGTTTTGAAACACTCTGCCGCCTCCTTTCCCTCTGAGGTCACGCACACAGAGGTTACACCTACTTTTCCACAACATGATCTTATGTATTTTTTTCCTGTTGTCTGACAAAATCCATATGTTCCCGGCTCAGACCATCTGTCACTCTCAATTCTTTTGCACAAAAGTTTTTGATGCATCTCTCCCCTGATTGATTTCTTTCTATAATTGCGCAGGGGGGCATTTGACAGAAGGAATTTTCATCCCTCACCGCCCCAAAGCAATCTTCAGGCACAGGTGTCCTCCGTGACCAAAGGCTCCAGGAAAAAAGAGCTTTCAGTTCCCGAGCAGAGCAGAGTTGAGTTTTTCTAAGTTGCCTGGTTTTGTTGTTTTTTGTTTTTTTGGGGTTTTTTTCCCTCCAAGAAATCAAAATACCCTGGAAAACTAGCATAGCAGAGAAAGAGTTGTTTGCTTTTCCAGGATTAGAGGAGTTCCCGACCTAAGCCAAGTCCCAGAGAATTCAGCAACTCCAGTTAAAACCATAAGCACCAGGGTTTGAAAGGACCACATTCCTTAGTGAACTAATAATATACATGATTTTTAATTGTTTTCGCATTATTGGCTGTAGAAATGGAAGATCAGAGTGTGTTTCAAACTGGAATTAAATCAGGCAGGTTTAGTTTGCTTTGTACTGCGGCTGTTTGCAAACAACTTTTCCATGTTCCCTGTGTTTTCTGGTTTTCTTTGAGGCAGTCACTCGTGGAATTGAAAAGAACACAATTTAAAAAAAAAAATCCAAATACTATATCTTCACTTAATATCAACAATCATATTATTGCTTTTTTAAAAAACAAATCATAATATATTTGGTCTTACTTTCCTTAGCTTCAGTCCCTGTGGAAGTAAGAGAAATTCTTTCCTTTGAAAGCTGATCTCCACAAAAGAATTAATTCTGTCCCTAAATCTTTGAGTTTGACCTTCTAGCTCTGATTTATGGCAATAAAGAGTCTGTAACACAAACACAGCAGCCAAAAAAGAAACAACACGTGACTAATTAGGAAATCACTAAAGATGATGTTAGCAACCTGTCAAAATTTACAGTCCATTAATTTCAGTTATACAGTAGAGCTACGTATTGCCACGCTAATAATAAATTAAATCCTCATAATTAACATTATTTCAGTACAGGGGAACTTTAATATATCATACATGCTTCTGTGTCTGATTAGTTCTGTGTGACATTAACAGTCCAGGGGATAATTTATGATCTGCCTTACCAAAAGCAAAGCTGGGAATTGTTGAAAGTAAACTCACGACCTGAATTGGAAACAATCTGAATTATTTATTGGGAATAATGAAAGCAGGATTGAAGGGGGTTGATTGGTTCTGTACTATCAGGTGAATTTTCTTTAGTTTGTCTCCGTGTTCTCAAACTAAAGCTGGCTCAGTCTCTCCGAATCTGTTTTACTCCTCTGACTCCCAAATTACTCCAATTCCTGTTCATTTTAATGCAGGAGAATGGGGAATCCTCTCAATTTTTAAAGGATGTTCCTGTACTGCTATCACCCACAAAATATCCAAATTCTTTTGTATTTTTGAGAGCTGCCTCACCCCTGTAAGAGCTGTGCTGTTCCTCTCCCCTCGGTTACTCCACACCCTCAGCTCTCTCCTTTCACCCTCTAACTCCAATTTCTGTTGTGCACAGACCCTCGCTCGGTTTCCGGTTCTGCTTCATTTTCTTTTATGTTCAGGTCCATTAAAATGAGGGGAAAAAAGGAATTAACAATGTCACCTTCACTTTAGATGGGCCCTTTAGCCTTGCAGCTCTTGTTAGAGTTAATGGGATTTTCGTTCTCTACTGGAGGGTCAAACAACAGCACTTACCCAGGCATTTAAGCACATTAATTAGCGGAGACAGAGGTATTTCTTTTGGAAAGGTAAAGCTTCTTTCCTTTACCATTTGCCTCATCTCAACACCTGCAGGTGTCCCACAGCAGTGTGGAGGGAAGGTGGGGTGAGAATTAAGGGTAAAAAGGGGTTTTGTTGGGGAGCAGCAATGCTGACTGTCCTAAAACAGGCAAACCCCACCCGTCCTTTACAAAGGGCGAAGCAGCTTTTGGCTGAAAAGTTTCTAAACTGCTTCCATCAAAGATGTCTGTGGAAAGCAGCGCTTGAGTTTCTGCCCCATTTGTATTCTCTTATCAGGAACGGGGGCCCAAGAGATGACATTGATTTTGTTGTAGACAAAATAAGGAGTTTTGACTTGTTAGCAAACAGCAAATTCTGCTGTTTTGTTTCACTCTGCATGACACAAAGAGAGAGAGACAATGCCTCTACTTGATGCTTGTCCCAAAGATGGGAGTGATAGCCTTGTTGTTGCATGAGAATAAAGATAATGAGATAAAGAGGCCAATTTGTGTTTCAAACACCAACCAGGACTCACCGGAGGCTCCACAAAGGTGACCTGCACTGGCTCTGAGGGACAGAAAGGCCCGAGCTTGATCTTTTGGGATTTACCAGATGGTGAGAAAATGGTTTGAAAGGGGAGAAATCACCACGGTGGGAGACTGAAAGGAAAAGGACAGCGGCAGATTTTGCTCTCCGACAGTTCTGATATTTCAAAATTTCCAGTTCCTGGTGCAACTTGACAAGTACAGAATCATGAGATGATTTAGGTTGGAAAAGCCCCCTGAGATCCTCAAGCCCTGCTGTTATCCCAGTGCTGCCAAGCCAAACAGTGACACAAACTCTCCCCTGTAGGAGTCCAGGGCAGGTGGAAAACCCCTCAAGGTGCCCTGGGGGCTCCCAGACCCTGGCTGAGACCCCAGGAAAGCATTGCCTTTGACCTCAGTCCATGNGAAAATAAAGAAATAAAACTCAGTGCTGCAGTGCCACCCCTGCCGTTTAATGGTGCAGCTCCTGGATAATCAGGTCATGCTCTGCTTGGCTCAGTTGGGTTTGGGGACACAGATCTTCATAAAACAGGAAAAAGAAGACTAAGCTGAAGCACAGGTTTTAATGATTTAAAACAAACAGAAATTATCAGAGAGTCACGTTTTAAGTACATTGATCAAAGCAGAAGAAAATTGGGTTTTTCTGACAGGATTTTCTAACACTGTTAACAGAAGGATGGCCTAGAGCACCCCACAGATCCTGTCTGGGCAGGGCTAAGGCCCTGGAGTGAATTATTAAAGCCAGGACTTTATGTACTGTAATAGTCACACCAGTTCTTGCTAAATTCCTAAAGGAGGGTGAAAGACTTTCTCCAGCTTTCTCCAACTGCGATTTCTTGGGCAGTTTTTCACATGAATCCTTGCCACAGCCTGAGCTTTTTTTTTTTAAAATATCTCTAGGAGCCCCTGTGCAATAAAATAATGAGTCAGAAGCACCTTCAGAACCCTCTTAAACTCCCTCAAAAGGCCCGATTCTAAAATTGGCTTAAAAACCAGAACAAAAAAGAAATCCACGTCTTTTAAGACTCTGAATAAAAAGCAGCAGCAAAGTGAAACACATCTGGAGGTTGCTAATGAGAGACACCTTACAGACGTGGAATGAAAATCTTGTCCCTAGTCTGAGCCCTCGGATCTCTCCAAGCACAGAAACAGGAACAACAAGCACAGGACAGCAGAGCATTAGTTTGTTTTTCAGCAGTGAGCAGAGAATTCTGTGGATTGCGGCTGCTGCCCACCTCATTCTCATTTGACTTGTCCATTAGGAAGGGTGGAAAGATCTGGGTTTTTCTCTTTTAAAGATCAAAATGGGAAGCTGCCCTCTCAGTTCTTTAAAGTCATTCTCTTTTGTTCAGCCATGTTTTTACAGTCTTTTTATGTCGGGCATAACAATTATTGCTAAACTACACATTTAAAGAAACCCTTAAACTTCAGACAGACACGGTCATCAAAATTCAGAGTGAGCGGTCTTCTGAACCTCCAGCAAAAGTATTTTCTCTTAAACCGAATTGTGCTGTTGGTCCCTTTGAACTGCCATTTCTGTGTGCTCACCACATGCAGAGACACTCAGGGCACATCAGGGGAAATGTCTGAAACTGCCCAAAGGTGGTGCCTGATTCTCCCATTATTTTTATTCACTACCACTTTGCACATTGCTTTTGTGGGTTGCAGGCTGAGGGGTTTAAACACCTTGCAGAGGGGTTGATGGTGTTCTGTGAGCGCAGCAGTTACATATTTAAGCTCTTTTAATTCCCTTTTCCATAACTGGGACTGCGCAAATGAAAGGAATTGCACTTCAGCATAAAATCCCTGAGTATGCCTGGGATGCTGTTCCTTCCTTCCTTCCAGGCACCGATGCCCAGATTTCCCTCTGCTCCCATCAAGCTCCAGCCCAAACTCTAATCAGACCAGCCAGTAGATATTAAATGAGATCATTCAGCTTTACAGCTTAGACCTAATTAGACCATTGGATCCTCAGAACATCCACATCATGTTCTTTTCCTCTCTCAGAACTCCACAGAGGCTGGAGACCTAAAAGGCTCCAAAGCTTTATTCACTTCCTATAAAAATTGCATGGAGAAACTGTACACTTGGTGGTTTTGCTCACTGTTGTCCTGAAGAAGAAGGTCACTCCTTATGAAGAAAACATTTTAGAAATTGTTGTTAAGGACACCCTAAAATGCCCTCCCGGAGGAAGGAGATAGAAGGACAAGAAGAATTTTGCCACAAGATGACATTTTGGGAACATGGAGAATGATGGAATATAGCAAAAGCTAAAAAAAACCCAAAATCAAATTATATACAGAGAGTCTGTGCTTCAAGTAACATTCCAGTAATAATCATTACATAATGGTTCTACCAGACCAGCAAAACATCTACAAGGTTTGAAACTGCAAGCTCAGGAGAAAAAGATTTTAACCTCAAAGCGCTCACATTTCTCCCTTTCCAAGTCAGCAGGAAGAACAAGAACTAATTTATGTTTACAATCACTCAGTTTGATTAAAAAGTCATACTTCAACAGCTCTGAAGATGCATTTTCTGAACATCCTCTTTTCCATTCAATTAATTCCAAATGATATTTGCCCAGAAAATGTAGAGCATGTTTAACAGCAATGGAGATAATGCTAAAGCAAGCAATCCCTGCTTAAAACTCGGGCTCCCTCCTGTCAGCATCCTTGCAAGAACATTACACCTTGATTCCCTCATTAATATTGTTCTGCATTAGCCTAATGGAAAGCTGAGGGACGCGTGAGGCAGCAGAACCCGGCACACAAACAGCATTCTCCACGTGGCACGTTTCCAGTGACCTTCTCCATTTTCCTCGCCGTAAAATCCCTGTTTTTTCCAGGGCTGCAGTTGAGATTTTGCCATGTCCTTAAACGCTGAGCGTCCCTGTCCCCGAGTCTGCATCTTTTGGGACTGGGGCAGGGCTGGGATTTAGGGCACTGATTCTATTTTTGGTGGCACCAGTGGCTTTTTTCGCGGGTAAATCACATCAGATGGGACATGACTGACACAAATTGAGGAGTCACAGCTAATGCTGAGAGAGCAGGGATGGACCTCTGTTTGCATCTGCTTCCCAGGCTGCTAAAATAGAGCAAATTAAACTTAATTGGCTTAAAAAATATTACAGGAAAAAATGATGAAGTTCTATATGAAGTTACTGGGGCTTTGGCAATCACAGCAAGTGCAGGAGTCAGCATTTCGCTGTGTCAGGTGGGTCACACACTAAAAATATTTATTCCCGGTCTCTGACGCAGCGTCAAAAATGAATGAGGCTGGGAGGGACCTCACCAGGTGATTTGGGGCCATTTTTTCCATGTTTTCCCCTGGATATTCAGTTGATCACGGGCCCAAATCTTAGGATTGTGCTCTTGAGAAGCTCTTGGGTGGGCAGCAGCTTCCAGGAGCACATCCCAGCTCAGCTTTCCCTGCTGGGGAGCTCTCAGGGACAGCCCCGGGAGAGGGAGAAGAGGAGAAAACACTTCAGGAGGAGAAACAAGAGGTGCCCGGAGCTGCCGAGAATGGTTCTGCCACCTCTCAGGGGTCAGAGGCCAAGCAGAGAAGCCTCAGTTGCTGGAGTGGCTCTTAACACCTCTTCATTCCAGCGCTTCCCCTTGGAAAGGATTCCTCGATGCCCTGCAGAGCATCGGTGCCTTGCCAGCATTCCCAGAGTTTAGCTAAAAATAGAGCACCAAGAAAAAAAAAAATAAAATAAAATAATAAAAAAAAGGTAGCCATTTAAACCAGAATATTTCCGCCTTTTTCCCCTAAAAGGGCTTTTACTTCCCACACAAGCAGCTTCCAAGTGTCCTGAAAGGCTGGGGGATTAAAAAAAAAAAAAAAAAAAAAAACCCGGGATAAATATACACACTCAACAGTGCGCGNGGGAATAATTAACCAGCGCAACTGAGCGGCGAGCACCACACCTGCAAAGTTTGCAAGCCATGAAAATTTATGGTTTCATAATGGAACCTGGGTTCGGTTTAATGGGTAAAATACAGCGCTGCAAGGGAAACAACTGTAAATTTTCATGGCTAGCAAACTTTGCAGGTGTGGTGTTTCATGCTCAGCTGCCCCGTTTAATTATTTCTAGGTTCGCGGAGATCCCAGCAGAAGATTGTGAAACCGACCGTCTTTGAAAATAAAGTTCTTTTCTCTGAAATTGCAAATATGGCCAGCTGAAGTGGTCCCGTTGCTGGTAGAGTTGTGCTTCAGGTGTGTGAAAGAGAAATCCCAGTAAAATTAAAATGTTTTGCTTTGAGATTTTGGCGTGAATAGAAAATATGAATTTGTGAGATTGAGAAAGAGGGGAAAAGGACACTCAGATTTGATGTTGAGCCTGCTTTAAATGATCACAGAATATAAATCACTCTACCTACCTGCTTCATCTTGTTAAGCATTGCTGCCTCTTTAATGTTGGTGAAATCTCTCCTTTTGATGTAGATCATGGGGTTTTAGCTCTGGATAAACCTCAAACACAAACCCAATATGCCATAAAATGGGATATAAGTGAAAAGAGTGATTGATTCAACGGCCACCAGAATTAGCAGAAACCTTTCCATTGGCTTGAATCCTTTTTGGACCAGATCCTCTTCTTTTCAGGAGCAGGACCTTTTATCCTCCTGCAGTGCAAACGTTTATCAGAGCAATTTTTCATCTCTGCGCTCCAGCAGGGGCTGGTCTGGAGCCTGAACTTTGTCCCTGCTCTGCCAGCAGCACAAGCTGTGCCAACACCTTCGGTTTACAGATCCCTGTCAAGCTGTCAAACCAATCAGGAATTCAAAGCACCCCAGACCTTTCAAATGCTGCCAGTGTTCTGCCAGGAAATAAATTCAAAGAGGGGGAAGCTTTCAGAGTCAATGTCATTTCTTACAGTGAAGGGCCACGAGGAATTGTTAATTAGTGTATTCTATTACTTTTTGTTTACTGGAATTATAAACCCAGTGTCTTTTAAACCAAATTATGGATTCAGATTCCAGTCAGACAGGAACGCTTTTATCGTGGTGGGCCTCCAGACCTTCAAATCACACTTGATAGCTCCTTGTAGATTAAAAGGTTCACAAGCATTCTCCAGTGGGTCTTTAAATTAGAGGAGGGAATATTGGTATCTTACAAAAAAAAAATTATATCTGAGGGTAAATGGAGTTGAGAGGAAATCCATAAAGCTCAAGATCAAAGATCCTGGTAAAGCAACTTTTGAACTGGTGTAACCAGAGACTACCTAAAGCTCTCCAAGGGATCCAGAAACTTCTAAAAGTGGTCAAAAACACTGATTAAGTGCAAAATTCCTTGTCCCTTTTCCTTCCTGGGGGGACTGAAAGCTGTGTAGATGTGGCACTTGGGGACGTGGCTTCGTGGTGGTCGTGGGAGTGCTGGGGGAACAGCAGGGCTCGGTCTCAGGGGGCTTCTCCACCCCAAACAATTCCACGATCTCCTCTGTCACTGCCAGAGCCTCAGGAGTGTCTCTGCCTCAATCCTACCCCAGCATTTCCTCATGTGAAATCCCTCCAGGCCAGCAGAGGAGGCTTCAGGCAGAGCTTTCAGCAAATATTGCACTCCCTCCTGGAATGGCAGCTCCAGAACAGACACCCAAGCCCCTCCGTGTTCCTCAAAGCTCACACAGAAACAAAACCACCTGAAGGAGCTTTCCAACACACAAGGACAGAAAAACTTCATGGAATCTTGACAGAGGAGGGACCCACATTTGGGAGGAATTGGGGTTATGCCCTCAAAGGATAATTTGAAGCCCTGATGGTGAGATGCTCCGGCCGTTTTTTATCGATCCGTGGTTTCCAGCACCAGTTTTTATAAAAATAAGATGGATGCTGAATTCTGGCACCAGCAGATAAGGACAGCTTCTAGAACACACTGTTCTAGGGGGGGAATGAAGATTTAGATAATCTTGCAAATTTTATTTAATGCAAATATCTTGAGGACAAACTGAAGTCCTAACTTGAATTTTACTTTGATCTACTCGGCTCACATCAGCTCCAACATTTGAACAGATATTTGCCTGAGCAACCGCTAGAAAATAACAAACAGGAGATAGAAAATAAAACAAATTGCAGTAGTAAAGCCAGGGTGAATGTTTCCCTCTTCCAGCTGCACTCTCTCTGTCTGAAATACTGTAGAGTGATATTTTATACACTTGCTGCCACTCCCAGCTCCAGCGGTAATTCCTTTTCAGGATTTTGATGCTGTACTGTGATCCCATGATGGAGAAAATGGTAAATTAACCCCCCCGGGAGCAAAGCACGTCAGAAAGTGTTCAACTTTCCCACATGGAAGTTGTTTCTCTGGGATGCTGGGCTGGAGTTTGGAGCTGTTTATAACACGGGGACACGTCACTGGATACAGCTCCTTGGGAGCCTTGCAAAATCCAGGGATAAAAAAACAGTGCAAGACTCCAGGGATGAAAAATTGGCACCACTGGAGCCACTTGGAATCTTGGATCAAGATTCCACCCTGAATCTTCATCATCTTTTGGAATTATCACAAGGAAGGGCAGTACCTGATATTACAAAAAGGGATTCAGGAAGTCTCAAAATCTGTCAATGGAATCTCTTTCCCTGGAAATTTCTCTACTGCAACAACAGATCTTGTTTATGTAGGAAAAGCGGCCCCTCCTGCTGTTCCAGGTGTCATTGCAAGTCCAAAACACCAAAGAACTGTGGAATTCCTGCTCTGCAATCCCTGCTGATGTCATTCCTTCAGGATCTGTTGGATGCTGGCACCTCGCAGGCTCAGCCACAGTCACCAAAGACATTCCTGAGGGTTGAATTTCTTTTACTTTTTAAATAAAATAACCAGTTTCTCGGCTGTTCTCATTCCTTCTCCTCACCCCGAGCTTTGGAAGTTTTAGGAATTAGAAGTTTTGTGTAGCCATTGTCACACCCGTGTCGATTCTGGAAAAGTTACCAAGAGCCAAGAGTAAAGCCCTGAGCCAGCACCAAGCCAAGGTCTCCCAGCACTGTTTTCCTGTATTTTATCCAGGATTCAGATCTGGCAGTGCTTCCACTACTCTGTCCTGAGAAATAAAGGCAAATATCATTGTAAAACCTCCTTTATTCAGTGCTAGGACAGCACAGAAAGACTTTCTTTCTCTGGTTAAAAAGTTTCCCTTCTCTTACTTCCCTGAAGAACAATTCCACAAGGCCACGGTACAGGAAAGGAATTATTCTGTATTAGCATAAGGATAGGAATTGCTTTAAATCCATCAAAACACTCAATTCTCCACAACCATGTGAGATAAAATAAAGCCTCCTATTTATTTTTATTCCTTGAATCACAGGCTGGAAGTTTTTTTTCAGTTAAAGAATCCATTACCTCCTGCCTGCCTGTCCCTCCTGCTGGGTTGTGCTGCTTCTCTCTTACTGGGAGTTTTCTCCAGCATAAAAATAATGGCATTATTTACAAAAATGTAAACTTTTTTGTGGGAAATGCATTATTTGCAAAGAGGATTTTTGCCTCAGCCATCAAAGTAGCAGCAGGAAGAGCTCACTTGAACTAGACACAATCATATTTTCTTAGCTGACAGAAACATTGTTTGAAAACATTTTGGGGTTTTTGCTTGGTTTTGTGTTTATTTGGTTTTTTTTTTTTGCCACAGATTAGTGAGAGTACTTTTATTTAAATACAGAAGTCAACAAGGGGCAGCTCCTACTTCCTGGAAATATTTGTCTTTCCAAATCCGCATTTCTCAGCTGTATTGCAATGAAAGAGTTGGGCACAATAATTTGAAAAAAACCAAAGAAGCAGTAAATACTCAATTCAGTAATTAGAGAAGCAATTCTGTTCAAAATGTTTCCTTTAGATTATTCCTTCTTTGTTGCTCAGCTCCATCCCATCCCTTCCTGCAAACACAGGCTGCTCATCTTCCTGTTAGACAGAACTTCAGAAATTACAAGCTGCTTCATTTTAATAAATGCTTAATAAATAAAGCAGCCCATCAGAGCTTCCCCAGGATCTCAGAGTGTGTGACAAAGGAAAGCAGGGAAATGACTGAACACAGCTGCCAAGAGCTAAACTGGATCTTATAATCATCAGATTATTCACTTCGCTCCAAAAATATCAATTTCTGAACGGCTTCTCAGGATCCCCAAAGTCTTACTCAAGAAAAGCTCTGACTACTGCAATAGGAGGGGTTTTGCTTCCTTTAGTAAATTAACTGTTTTCCACAAGAAATATCTAAATAAGACATGGCTGAGATAAAAGCCAGCGACTGATTTTATCAGCTGTGCCTGAAGCAGGGCGCTGAACTCAGTGATTTTATTAGTGGGGAAATAATGTTTTAATACGATGTGATCAGCTACAGCCTCCCTGAGTTATTCCAGTATCAAACACATCCTAAGAAACGAGGCCCTGGAGAGCCTGATTATAAATTAATCCGGTTTCGAAGTTGCCTTTCTGCAGGCACAGAATTCCCAACCTCAGGGTGGCTCTTGCTGCTGGTGGGGTTGGATGGAGCTTCCCTTCCTCTTCCAAATGGGATGAGGCACAAGGAATCAATCCTGGACTCCTTTGGGATGTGCCACAGGCACCTCCCGCCAGGCTGGGGGGTGTATCCTGAATAAAAGTGCCCTGTGGGAGCCCCTGTTCCCATTTTGTGGAGGTGCCTTTTGTGGTCTGCAAGCAAAATCCCCAACTCAGCTGAGGCCACCGAGAGCTGGGCTCGACTGGGCTCGAGATTAAAAGGGCCGATTGTGCTCCCCTTCTCGTGTTTGCACATACATCTCAGAGCAGCTGAGTAGAAGAATGTGCAGGTGTGATATAATTTTAATTCTTTCCTGTAATTATGGGGAGAGAGCACAAACGAAGCTATTCAACATCTTTTATTTAACGCCTTTGAAGACAAAGATTGTACTTCTGGTCCCTTTCTATTGCCACAGCATCTGCGCTTCAGAGGAGAAACCCTTAAAATAACATATTGCCTGATCTTCTGTTTGTTTGTTTTTAATTTGAAGTGATCAAAGTCGTGATTTTTCTGTGTCCTTGCTGCAAAGATGTGTTTAAATATATACATACACATATATGTATATATTCTTTGAAATCAACAGAACAGGAACATCCCCAGGGTTCAGCCCCTTTGCCATCTCCACCAGCACAATGTTTTGGGCTGCTGGAATGAGCCTTTCCTTGGAGACTTTTCCAAATGAAGGAATGGAATGCCGATTAAAGTTCTGCAACGTTCCCTCTACTGTAAGATCTGTTGTAATGTCTCATGTTATAAAAGAATCACGCAGTTGTCTGCAGTAGAACTTGTTCCATCTCAATGAATTCCAATCAAAACACTTAGCTGAAAACGCAAAAACTCCAAGTTAAGAACGAGCGTGATGGATTGCCCACGACCCTCCCGGCTTCCAGGAGGTTTTGGCAGGAGCGTCTTTGCTTTGGGATTCCAGCGGTGACATCAGAGCCGGGGAGAAGGTGCAGCTTCCCTTGGGCTGAGATTAAAACCAGGGTTATTTACTTTAGATTAATGCTGTGAGTCATTGTCCTTCTTAACGATTCAGGTTTGACTCGCCCGAGGTGACCCGAGGCCAGCCCCCCTGCCCAGCCCCTGTTTATGCAATAATTAATCTCACAAGTGACAGCCTGGCCTAACAGCCTTGCACAGAGATGACGTTTTAATTTGCTAAAATATTTTTAAGCAGGATTTATGCAGCCAGTGGCTAAAAATACCGTGAGAGAGCAGCAGAGGGGGTTTTTCTGTCCAAGTTTGG
>WBMY01001676.1:180527-218505 GCA_013397315.1 Donacobius atricapilla
AAAAAAAAAAAACAAACGCAGGATCCTCACTCTGTGTCTTTGCAGTCATTCTTTGGAATGTGTTTCTCTGGAGTATCCGGCTGTAAAATTGGGTTTTGTGCTCCGAGTAATAGCAAGAGCATCTCTCTGTGGTGGACTGAGGTGCTGGAGGCTGCTGTGACAAAAAGGACCAGGTAAAATGAGGCATTTGGGGTTGGTTACAACCTCCCTTTTGGCCTCCAGAGCTGCAAATTAAAAACATTTTAATTTTGGAGTGGTGCGGTGCCCACACTCTGGGGATGTGGCTGAGCCTCTCCTGCCTCACAGTTACAGCATTAATTGAGTTTCCTAAATTGTCCCAATGGGTTCCAGGCAGAGCTGGGTTTTGTCTCTGCCTTCTGCTCCCCAGCACTGCCTTTGTGTCACCCACGCTGTCTCCAGGACAGATTTACAGGGACACAGCCCCATGGACAGTAGGGGTTTGAATACACTTGTCCCTGCAATGTGATTTTAAATAAAACTGTTAAAAATACAGATCTGTGAAATTAAAAAAAAACAAAAACAAAAACAAAAAACCCACCAAAAAAAACCCCACACGAAAAACCAGCAACAACAACAAACCCACAAGAAAACAAAAAACAAACAAACAAAACACCCCAAAAAACAAACCAAAAAACCCAGATTCATTCCTTAGACAGGAATACTTAGTGGGAAGGAAACAATAATTCAAACGTGATGTTTTGATATAATTTGGAGGGAATTGGGGGATGTGAAAGGGAGGGAATATATAAAATGAGTTGTAGACTCCTTGCAGGGTATCCAGCAGCTCCCTTGTAGTGTCCCCTTGCTTTCACTGCAGGGTTAAAATGAAATCCAGCGTTTCTCTGATCCCTGAGTCCGTGGTGATTGATCAGAACAATTCCTCACGAATGAACAGAATCCTCTGGATAAACTCACTTCAGACACTGAGGGCTCTGAATGTGCTACAGACCAGACATTCATGTTTCCCTTGGATTATTTAACCTGATATTCACCAGGGTCTAAAAACACTTGTCTGAAAGCAAGGAAAATGGTTAAAAATTAAATGAATTTCTGAGAGACTCCTGTCTAGCTATGCTTCAGTGACAGGAGAGCATTCCAGTACACAATGCATTAGAAATTTAGCAAAAAAAGACAGGAAGAAAGTGATCCAGCACAAAAAGTGCCAGTGCACGTACATCTACAAATCTATTTGCATCCAAGGAATGTCTGGGTCATGCAAACATCCAGGAGCTGCTCTGTGTTAATCGTGTTCTCTTCCCCAAAAGATAACAGTGCCTGGAGTTTCACCCATGGGCCATTCTCCCTCTGTGCGTTTCGGGAGATCAGTGCAGGTCAGACCTGCCATCCCCAAATAATCTTGTTACCAGTCGTACACATATTCATGTCTTCATTTAAATGTATTCTCTGACCCTGCACCATTCTGCGGGTCTCAGCAGCTGCAGGCAGGAGCAGGGACTGCTCAGTGCTGGAGTTCAGTCACCAGCAGGAGGAAGGAGCCGAAACCTGCCCCAGGTAAGGAACTCTCATGTCTTTAATCGGAATTGGGGTCTGGGCTCTCTTGAAGTTGCCCATCTCTTGATCCATGTTGAAATTCACATTTATTTTCTTTCATTATGGTGATGTCCCTTCCCGAGGAGATTGCTCCAGACTAGGAACGGAGAGAGTGGCAGGAAAGCTGTGTCAGCACAGGCAGAGAAGAGGGCATCTCAATTCCGAGCTGCTTTTAGCCAGAGGTTTCCCATCTTCCTTTCCTTCCCTAAATCCCCAATTAGCATATTCATTAACTGAGAGGTGCTGACTGCGGTGCTCCCATGCTGGGCAAGAAATCGCGGAGCTGCAGCTCAGCTGAGCTCGGATTAGATTGTAAATTAAAACCTCGGGCCAGACTTTGAAAAATTCATGGAGGCTCGACTCTGTCTGTGTTAATTCGCGGGTGTTTTGTGCTGTGGCTGTGCCAGAGATCCCATTGCCCCAGAGTTGGGGTGCAGAACCAGGGACCTCTCTTTTCCCAGTAAACCTGCAGCCTGAACTCCAGACAGGGACATCCTGCTGATCTACACGGGAGATCAAGGAGTGGGAGGTGATTTTGGGAGGACCAGGCTGGAAAATGAAATCCTCTGGGATTTACAAGTCACAGAGAGCCACAGCTGCCGAGCTCCAGGCAGCGCTGCGTGCCCAGAGCCCAGCAGAATTCCTTCAACTGGCTCCTCTGTTCTGTTGGGCCATTCTTTGGATGCACGGAGAGTTCCTGGAACTTTTGGAACTCTCTTCGTGGCAAACACTGGAGAAGAAACCAGAATAATGGAGCAGAATGGGCACAGCCTCCCAAATGTCAGGGATCCCTTTGGTCTGGGATGGCACGAGGGGAACGGAACCATGTGAGTGGCACTCTGAGCATGCTGACCCCTGGGGTTATGCCTTTCCTCTCAAACAGGGGAGAAGGGAGACGTTGTGCTGTCTCAGAGCTGGGGTAACTTTTCCCAGGGATGTAAAAACCTCATTTTTGTAGCACCAACGGCACCAGGGCTCATTCCTACAAACGATGTTTTCCACAAAGGCGGGTTTAGTGACGCAGCATCTCGCTGGGAGCCAGAAAATTGCTGAAGAGCCCCAACCTTGCTGCCGCCAGCACCTCTGGAAAGGCAGAACCTGAACTTCCCTTCCAAAAGCTGCCCGCTCTTCACCTGGTGCCGCACTAAGTGGTGAGGTTCAGATAACATCCTGAAGTGCTTCGTTCAGCTGCCAGCTCATGGCATATTAATGAAGACTTGTGGTGAGTTTTTCCCCTTTGAAGAGCCTGTGCTGGGAGACAGGAGAATCAAGTCTGTGAAACTCCAATTTCCCTGGCCTTTTCCTGCCAGCTCCTAGGAAACCCATCCCTGCTCCCCCCAGGGAGTTATCCCAACAGGAGACCACCACATCCCCCTGGAAGAACTCCTAACTCAGCCTTGCCCTTGAGATGAAGGGTCCAGCCTCCCTGCAGGACGTGGCCTGGGCAGAATTAACTGAAGTGTTTGATGAGATGATTCATTTGCTGGTTTGTCAAATGAAGGCAGCGGCTTTGTGAAGAACCATAACCTAATTAATCCCATTTTAAAATAGAGAAGAGCGATTTGAAACCACCCCCATTGCCTCTGTAAACACTGACCACAATTAACTGGGCATTCTTCACAGCTCTGGATAAATGGGGAGGTATCCAGGCAATCGTGGTGCTCAGTAATTTCCGTCTTTCCAGTGATCCTGAATTAGTGCCCTTTGGAGAATGGCTGGAGAAATTCAAATTAGAAAATAATCAAGAGCCTTGGTAATGTGTACATATGGTAATAGGGAATGTGTTACACAATTAAGTCAATGTTAACTCAAGGAAAACCTTTGGAAATCATGCAGCGCCAGATTGTGGGACCTCACTGCCCCACATCCAACCCTGGCACAAAATTCTTTTGGATTTACACAACTTCCTGCATGATATGAAGGGGGAAACTTCATTTTCCTTCACCTATTTTTTTAAAATACTTTTTTTTAACCCAAATCAGGTATAAATCCCCAGCTCTCAGCTGAATAGCCACAGAAAACAACCCTGGTAGCACGTGGAGGAGAAGCCAAGACCCTGAGTGCAGGTCCTCGGTGTCCCCCGGGTGGGGAGAGGTGGCAGAGGGACAGCAGGGGTGGGATCTGCATTCCTCAGGTTTTCATCAGCCTTTCTGACAGCCCGAGAGTGGAAAATGCAGATTTTGGGGCAGAAAAAGCCATTCTGCAGCAAGGATGAGAATAAACTCTGAGTGAGACTGTGCCATAGCGCAGAGATCTTCCCCTGGACCACAGGCAAATGTTCTGTCTAAATCTTCAATCTTTTCTGGCTGATTTGAAAAATAAGTTTAGTTCCAGAGCTGTGCGCTTTTTTTTTTTTTTTCCCCTCTCTTTCAGCTGCAGAGATTTTGTGATTTGAGCTAACCTTGAAGATACAAAACAAAATATGTGCTAATGATATTCCTCTCTCCCAGCTGGTGCTGGCAACTCTTTTACTGCTCCACAGGACAAGTGCAAGTACAAATGCAAATACCAGAACCTTGTTGAGAGCAGAGTGTCCCACATTTCAGTGGAACCATTCGAACTACAAGACATGTAATAAAACAGTTTCTGCTCTGAATGAATAATTGAGCTGCTTCTGTGGGGAGGCCTCTAAAGAACCATGTGGCAGAATGTTTTTTAAGGCCCTTATGAAAGCCATCCCACCTGGAAACCATCCCACACACAGAGCCCACGTTGCTCTTCCTCTCAGCTTGCTTTAATTGCTCCTTCCATGGCTGTACCTCGGCTGAATGGGGAGGAAATTCAGCAGGAGACACGAAAAGCTGCAATTATTTTTAAGGTAGAGCAAGATTCCGAAATCAGAAAACTCCATGGAGGTCTCTGGGCAGGTTTTCTTGTCTGAGAATTCCGTCCATACAGTGAATTTCCTTCTGAGGACGTCAAAAAGAATCTCAGAACATGTTAATGCTTGGACCTTGAATTAAGCGATGGAGCTCTTTAAAAACCCGCTGCCACACCCCTCACCTCAGAGGGGCTCTGGGTGACACCCATCCCAAAATATTCCTCCTTAGGCAGGAAATATCCCTCAACCATCTGCTCCAAGTCACAGAGACCACAGCACAGAAGACTTTTTACATCCACCAGACATTTTTAAATTAAATAATAATAAAAAAAAATAGGATCAGTCTTTCTCCTTGGGATGTAATAAGGGAACAAACCCACCAGCAGCAAGCACAACTAATATTACTAATGTAATAAAAAAATGATAATAATGGTAATTTTGAGAGTATTTGTGACATATCAGCATTTCCCAGTGTGAAGGGTCTGTCGGGAAAATCCAACCAGCTGGAAGTTCACCGCCAGTGCCCTGACAGGGCCTGAACCCCTCTCAGAGGTGCACTGGGCAGCCTGACTGACACAGCTTTTTTTAAATTTTTTCGGGTGTAAACTGGGAGTAAGGAGCAGGCTCCCTAACAACTCTGAGTATTATTTATGCCGAAGTTCGAGTGAGAGGGAATATAAAAGGTTTTCCAAAGGTTTTCCTTCCTGAAATGCAGACACTTCGTTGGAGGGGGACATTTGACTGTACCCTTGGAGGATCTCTTTGCTTCCAAGGACTACCAGGAAGACTGGAGCAACCAAGTTAGGGGGACAAATCCATTATTTTTTCTGGGTAATATTCCCTAGAGTTAGTCCTACCCACAGCATGCAGCGCTACTCTTTAATTCCAGCAATGCAGATGTTTGCTTTACACAGGACAAAATGATCTCAGTGCCAGATTCCTGTTCTCAGGGAGCCCCAGGTGAGTGTACACAACATGCTCGGGATCCCCACACTTCCTTTAGTCCAATTATTGCTTTGTTACTCGACGCCTGATTAGCAACCCTCATGCTTAATTGCCCTCTAGCTTGTATGACTTGTGAACTCTCTGCTTAACACCACATTTCCCTTCTCAAAGTAACACAATGACATGATCTGACATCCGTGATTTACTTCATCATTATCTCTTTTTTATTTGTGGAGAAAAGGCTGCAGAAACCAGACCTGATTTTTCTTTTTTTAAATTTTTTTTTGCCAAGGCAAGCAGTGCAGAACAGAGCATAAAGAAGAGCCAGGATATATAAAGAATAAGGATATAACATTGATGTGTTGCAGGGAATCTTCTCTCACAGCACACACAAAGTTTTGAGATATTTCAGCGCTGGAAACTGAAAAAAATCAGTTTTAGGAAGTGAACAGTTTCATTCTGGGTGGCAAAAGTTTTGCAGCAGCCACTTGAAACAAAAAGGGATTCTATTAATGCACAGGAATTCAGCCCATCCATGAGAGGTTTTCCTGAAGTTTACTGCTGATTTTTGGAGTTTCCTTTTTGGTTTGCTCTTTTGGAATAAGCAAAGCAGGAGGACATTTGCAGCCAAGTGCAAACTGGATTTTTCCATCCACCCGGACCTCTTTTACCCCTCTGGATTTCCTGCAGCCTGTGCTGTGATTCCATTTATTAGGGAGCACCAATTTAATTCCCAGCAGCCGCAGACTTTGCAGGTAGATCCTTCAGTGAGGCCTCGTGCTGAGTGTGGTGCTTCTCAATGTGAGCGATGGCACCAGGACTGGGGCTGTACAGAAATCAGCCGTTCTGCTGACCCTGGAGCAGCTTAATAATTCCATTACACAAGAGAAAAGTGGATCTGCAGCTGCAGAACCGTGTTCTGCTAAGTCTACATTAAAAATAAACAACAAACAACTCAATAAAAATGAAACAACAAAAAAATAGAAACCCTTACACAGCAGCACGAGAAGCTGCCCTCTTAACAAGCATTTTGTGCGGGATCCTTTCCTCCAGCACTGACACAGAAACAATAAAGATCTCATGGCTGGTTAATAGTTCTGCCTTTAGGGGAGTGAGAAGAAAATCCCCCAGACCAGAACAAGCCTAATGGCAAGTTCCTCTCAGCCTTATGGACTCTGCAGATGGAAATGCCTTTTGCCCTGAAATATTTTCTACAGTACTTCCAGAAAGGGCTGTCAGATCAGCACCGTGCCCGTCTTTTAGAGGCGAACAGAGTCTGCCAAACACTGCCCCCAGCCACAAAGCTGTGCCCAGGATGCTCAGGGCCCCTCTGCTCCTGCATCCTTTTTTTTATTTGCCCACCTCCCCAGCACTCTGAGCGGCACCCCTGTCACACATCTGCGCACTGCCACTGCTCCTCTTTGAGACTGGAGCTGGGTGCAGGGGTCTGTGCTCCCATCAGGGGAAAATAAATATATTATATTAGATGATGAAATATCTCTCAAGCTGGCTGGAGAAATCCCAGCTTTTCCTAAGCTCTCACCTGATGATGCTCCCAGGTCTATTCTGCGAGCTGGATTTTGAGATCCCCCACTTCAGAGCTACCAGCGTGGATTTTCTTGGCGTTTAAGAGCCAAATCCACTCCCTTTTTATCTTCACAACCAATGGCTTAATCAAAGAACGGACATGTGAAACCTTAGATATTATTTTGGAGAGAATGAAGGGCACAAAATCAGAGATTCACTGAAGGGTTTGGGTTGACTGCCAAAAGACACCAAGGCTGGAGAGAGGGGAGAGCTTTGTGCAGCACTGGCTGTTTATAACACCTGCGGAAATGATTCCTTTGTGTCCCCCTGATTTTTCAGCCTTCCCTTGTGTCTCACAGGTTTCATAGTTCAGGTTGTTTCTCACACGCGGGTGTTATAAATAGAAGCAATGTTTTCCTTAGCTTAGGTAGTTTATATTTATCTTAGAGCTATGGACAGCTGATGGACAGTTGTCCTGACCAATGGGCTGGGGAGAGGTGTCAGCCTTCTCCCCCAGTCCCTGGCCTTTGTAGAAATACGAAATAAAGTAGAATCAGATCTTTTAATAAACAGTTCATGCCTCCTCACCAAAGTGTGTCTGTGCGTCGAACAAGGACGCCTTTGTTTCACCGATGATCTCCTGGGTGGAACAAATCTGCCGCCAGGGCTGGCTGGAGAGGTTTGTCCAAAGCCTTCTGACATCTTGGCAGGGCAGCACGGAACTGCCCCCACTGTTTCCTCACACAGAGAACATCATAAAGGTCCTGTCCTCTGAGCAGAAGGGTGGATTTCCACACCACATCCCCTGCAGCACCGAATCATGGACACTAATGTCTGGTGTAAAGGTGATTTATCCCCCAGGTGCGTTGTCCCTTGGGGTCTGCAAAGGCACCTGGGAATTTACCTTTTCCCAGGTTTGCCTTTCACCGATGTGTTTCTGGGTAACAACGTGATCGATTAATGGCAAAGCAAAATGCTTTGTTTTCATGTCACGAGGTGCACAAAAAAAAGAAGCCTTTGATCTCGCCTCTCTAGAGCAAATAAACTTCAGATTTGTGAAGCTCATGGATAAAATCTGAAGTTTTCAGAGAGAACAGCAGAAAGGAATGGAAGCATTTGTGCTTTTGCAGAAGCTGGTCTGATCTTGGGCAAAGGATGGAAACACAGAGGGAAGTGGTTTTGGATGGTCAGGAAATGAAGAAAATTAAGGACCAATTTCCTGCTCCGTGGACTCCAGACCCCCTGTGCAGACGTGTTTGTGCTGCTCATGCACAGTCCCATAATATCCATTTAATATGGTACTGTGAGGGAAATGACAGATTTAGGAGGTGCTGAGACGTTTAGGTAACAGGACCACAGGAGCATCTATCTTACATAAAAGAGAAATACAACCTGTCCCTGCTGGCATTTTGCTTCTGTGTGGGTGGATATGAAGAGCAAAAACATATCTTGAAAATACAAAATCCCTGCCCTCACTCCTTGGAGCTGTTCCTCAGCTGTGCACAGCTCCTTGTCCTACCTGATGGTGGGGTGGCTCCAGCACCTCTCCCAAAAGCTGCTGCCCCAAATCCTGCAGGGAGGTGTCTTCCTCGCTCCAGCCCTAGATACCAATTTTGGAAAGTGTCCAAGGGGTTTTTTCCAGCCTGGAGCCTGATTTCAGCCAGGAGATGTTTTCCCAGGAGCCCCGTGAACGTTTGGCATTGGAGGGGAGAACTTTGGGTCTCTTACAGAGACCCCTGAGCTCTTGGGGTTGCAGGAGACCTGGGAATGGCTTCTCCCATCCCAGGCTGCTCCAAACATGTCCAGCCTGGCCTTGGGCACTGCCAGGGATCCAGGGGCAGCCAAAGCTGCTCTGGGCACCCTGTGCCAGGGCCTGCCCACCCTAACCACCGAACGCTTATCCCTTATAGCTGATCTAAATCCACCCTCTTTTAGTTTAAAACCAATAACCCACAGCAGGTCCTGCTAAAAAGTCTGTCCTCCCGTCAACTGGTGCTTAAAGAAACCCCCTGTTTCCAAAGAGGTGCTCTAAAGAGGGGAAATGATGCCTCAAGTTTGATCTTCCATGTATTTCAGGTTCTGCGCTGCCCAGGGTGCAGCTCTGAGCTCACACTCAGCGTCACTCAGCTCTGCACACAGCAGGGACACAAAACAAATCCTTCTCCTGCTGCACACCAAGGACAACTTTCAGCCCAAAAGCACAACCAAGGCTGGGCTGGAGGGAGGAACAAGAAGGATGGGACCTCACAGCCTGCAGCTGGAATTGGACAATTAAACCCCAAGGTGCAAATGGACCAAAACTTATCCAAGTGTGAGACCTGGGGAGTGTTTGTCCATTTTGGGACCATTTTGGGTCCACCTTGGGTGTAGCCCTGGCCAGGCTCTTGTCCTGCCCAAGGTGTATCCCAGAGGCCTTTCAATAAATCCCTGCGTAATTCTCTGGCTCTGTGCAGCCTCTGCTCCAGCTCAGCCTGCCCAAGGCATCACCACAGCATCATTCGGGATGGAAAAGACCTTTAAGGCCACCTTTAAGCACCTCTTTGCTGCAGCCCACAAGGAGCTGTCTCAGAGCCTGGAGTTCAAACTTTGCTCTGCACTCAGAAGAGTGGATCTGCTGAGCCTGGGTTTTTTTGGGAACTCTCCTGCTCAGCAGTCAGGTTCAGGATCCTCTGAGCTACAAACACTTGCACTTGTGTTATTCCTGCACTGAATCCCCAACCTTCAGACGCTCTTTTCTTCTTGTACAGTGAGAATTCTGTGGTGGTGCTGGGGCCTTGGGGACGTGGCTGCGTGGTGGCCTTGGCAGTGCTGGATTAACGATTGGACTTGATGATCTCACAGGGTCTTTCCAACCTTAAACATTCTATGATTCCAGGGAGAGCAGGGGTTCTGCAGCCTCTCCTCCAAGGCAGAGAAGGGAGGAATGACAGAATCTGCCCTTTAGCACCTGCATTTTGTACCTGGTCTCATCCTTTCTGTGTCTTGAGTCATCTGCCTCCCACCCGGTGTTATCAAAGTCCTTTCCTTTCCCCAGCTGATTTCCTTGCTAAAAACACCCACACTTCTGCCTGTCCACTGCTAAAAAGGTCTTGTTAGGATCACTCATAAAAAAAAAAAATCTATATACAACCTACAAATAATTGAAATCTTATTTCCAGCTTTCCGGATGCATAAATCACTGTCCTGCTCAGCAATCCAAACCACAGCCAGGAAAACTCCTGATCCTGAAGGACAACAAAGAAGGGAGCGCATGTTCTTATATTTTTCCTTGGTCCAGTGGGAAATATCAGGAGATGACACCAGAGACCTTTGCAGTGTCAAATAAATGGGAATAAAGCTCTTTGACTCATGGAAAGAGTGGGAATGAAATTGAAATTGTTGGATAGGAGACATTCTCTGGGCTCTTGAGATGTTCTCCAGCGAGATTTTTCCTTAAGAATCCAACCTAAGGTGGAAGTATTAGAAGATTTAAAAATACATCTGTAGTTTCAGGTAAGGAGTTATTCATCTGGACTCTAACTGGGTCATGGTTCTTGCAAGGTAATAGAAGTTACATCTTGGAAAATTATGGTTTCATTCTTTCTGGGTTTTTATTCCATGAAGTGAATTGAGAATGAATTCTGAACCCGGGTTTAAATGGTCCCTGAGACGGACTACAATGTCTGTTTGCCAAGCCAGTGTGTCCCTGCTGAAAATGAGCCTTCCCAATTAATATGTATTTATTCATTGCCTTATTTATTTATTTATTGCAAGGATAACTTTCTGGAAGCTCCAGGAAAATGTTGCAGCAAATATTGCTTTACTCCCTACCTGGGCTGGAGCAAAAGGAGAGACTGGAATGTAAATCCCATGCATTATTTATTGTCCAAGAGTTAACTTAACAAAGAAAGAGATAAAGATATTTACATTTGCTAATTTGATACTGAAGCTGAGCTGATCACCGGGGTTCTAAGACTGCCCAAGCTCTTTTTTTTGTTGTTTTTTGTGGAGCTGTCACTGACATTCCCTGATTTCTCTGCCCTCTGCAGAGATCCCTCAGGAAGATTTGTCAGAGCTGGATTAGATCCCGGGGGCAGGGAGTGGTTCCAGCAATGCCTGAAGGACAATTAGTGATTGTTGACACAAATTATTGATGCAGTTTGGGCTGGAGACCTTCCTTGTCCACAATAAATTTTAGGGGTCTCTGTGGACTACCAAGGTCTCTTTGTGGGCTAAGAAGGGTGTGAAACCGCTGGCCAGCATTTTTCGGAAGTTTAGTATTGTATAGTAAAGCTTTTTGAAGATATTTCTTCAGACTGAGGAAAGAAGAGTACATCTTTTGTGCTGCCCGAACTATTTTGGTATAAATAAATTCTCTGGAATATTAGGATGGTTCTTTCCTGTTCAGCACTCATTGGTGCACCCACTGCTTTCTTGGGGCAGGGATGCTTTTGCCTAAGTTCTCCATATTTCCACAACAAATTTCCCTCTAATTCCTAATCTCCAAACCTTTTATTTTTCCCCTGGCTGTAGCCCAGACGAATTATGATTTGGATCATAATGAATTATGATTAGGATTTTCTTTCTTAACTGACATTTTCCATCCTACTCTCTCCAGAGCGATTCTGCATCCTCTTCCTGAAACTAAAATATTTCTGCTCATGCAGAGCCTTGATCTGGCCCAAATTCAGACGTGCATTTGCCTAAATCATCTCCAACGATGACTTTAGGGAAGAGGAACATGGGAGATCTGGGTTTTCCCACCCTCCTGGGTGATGCTGCTCCAGCCTTCATGAGATGTTCCACACTGGAGAAAGGAAAGAGTGGTGAGGAGAAGCCTCTGCTCAAAAAATCCCCCTGTTTTTACCTGAAGGGCCTGGAAAACAGCTTTTCCCTGTCTTCTCTCAGACTGCAGGAATGCTCCCTGACCTGCAGAATATCTGCTGAGTATTAGAACTTTTGGGTATTTATTTAAGTTACTGCAGTAACTTTCATCCTTTCTTGCTTGTCACGGTAAATCAAAGTTAAAAGAGGGAGATATTGCTATGGAGAAATTATAATCTTAGAAAATGATGTTTAATAATGTGCCCTGAATTGTCCTGATGGATCCGTGGGCTTTGGAGGGGACCTGACAGTGAACAGTGCCTTGGGCACCACCACAGGTCTGGGTGAAACCTCCATCCACAGGGGATGCTGCCGGACTTACCTTTAAATTCAAATCAGATCCACTTTTCAAACCTCCTGGGAACTCCCTCAGACTCCCTGGCTACATCAAAGGCAAGGCAAACCTTTATCTTCAGTGCTGCTGAACATCATCTGAGAAAACTTCAGTGCGCCAATGTGCAAAATTATCCTTTTGTGCTCCCGGGCTGTTTCCAAAGAGTTTAAATTTCTCCTTGCGTCAGTGCATTTGTTTTCTGTTGTGGGTTAACATTTCCCCAGTTAATTCACATGAAGAGCTCTGGAGAGTCGAGTTCTCCCTGTCGCTTGATTTTGCAAACAGGTTCTGCTCAGACCAGTTCTCAGCCTGCAACCCCACACGAGGGTGAAAAAGGGATGAGAATTAACACCTCTTACACTGCATCTCGTCTCCTACCAAAAAAAAATTACTGGAGGTACAGCCTGAGAAAAGATTTTGTAGCTTATTTTCAATTTATTAAAAAAAAAACAACCTAACTCCATCAACATGACATGAAAATTTGTCTGAGCTTTTGGCAGACTTAAAAATAATAATTAAGCTTTCTCTTGGACTTGAACAGAATGTTCCTTTCAAATCTAAAATTAAACACCCTTTTCTACTTGAAAGCTTGCTTAAACATCTACAAAAGAGATGAAAATACACTTAGGAAGTAAATATTGAATTAAAAATTATGTTGGTTTATGTCTGGAAGTTTGGACATACCTGGGGTTTGGGGTTTACTCTTTGGGGGAATTTTTTCCCTACAGTTTCTTTTGACTGAATAAAACTGGCAAAAATGAGTAGTTCAAAGAAAGGTTCAGATTCTAAGATTTTCTGCAGTGGCCCATAAGAAAGGCTGCACTGATGTTTGATGCTCAGGGTAGAGAAGTTAACACAAAACATTGATTTTTGAGAATGCTCTTAAAAATATAAACTTGTCGATAAAAAGATTGCAGTTGTGGAAGACCTGCACTGAGTCCTTCATCAGTGGTATCCCAAATTTCCAGTGAAATGGGGTCCTGTTCTACCTCTTGGGGCCAGAAATCCTAAACCCCCTGATCCCCCCAGCATCCCCAGGAGCTGCTGGTCATTATGGAGCGTTGGGAGCAAAGAAACTCCTGGCAGGAGGTGAAGCCACCTGAATTTCTGAGGCAGGAGCTGAACGTGGCCCAGGACTGGAAGGGACGATTACAGCGCTCGAGTTTTCCATGGGAACTGAGGAGTTCTGAAGAGATCCTGAAGCCAGGGAAATCCCCAGTGTGGGTGGCAGGTTTAGTGGCATCAGGGACAGGCAGTGCATCACAGAGGGATTACAAAGGAAAGTGCAAACCGCACCAGAAAATCGTTCTGAAATTTAAAAATAAAAATACCCAACCCACCAACCCGACCCAGTCCCTTCCGCAGGAGCTTGGAAAAGCCACTTTTGCCTGCAAGAAAATCCCTGCCGAGTGACAGCATTGATCGTGTGGATGCCGAGCTGCCTGATGCAGCTAAGCCCTGGGAATTTGAACAGTTAACAGCTGGACTAATTAGAGAGCCCAGTATTATTGGGATAACTGATAACCAGGGCTAAGCAAGGTTATTTTGCGAGTAATAGATTTGACTTTGCAAAGAACAGTGGATATTTGCAGAGCTAATGAAAACGGCGCTTCCCAAATTAAAGTGCGAGCAAGCAGGGAAGGAACTGGAGTGCACCTAATTAAAAATGCATGCCGAGGCAGGGAGGCAGAGTCCAAGGGTAAACAAATGGCAGAAACCAGATTTGTCTGCAGCAAATGCAGAAGGAGGGATGAGGTGACTCGGGGCGCCCAGTCCCAGGGATGCAGCGGTGGAATCGCCATTTCAGCTCAGGATTTCAGCTTTTATATTTTCCATATATTTGTAATCCTGCAGTTTTTAGTGTATCACTCCAAACCCCACACACAGCGTGAGCTGCTGCTTGCCCATTTTGGGCAGACACAACAATTCCTCTCCAGGCCTGGCAATCAAGGAGCCCTCACTGCCTCAGGCCTGAGAGATGTGAACAGAAGTGAGTTGGGGGCAGCAAACTTGGGGTAAATGACTTCATTACCTGAAGCTGTAATTGGGAGATGAACCCCCCGAAAATGCAAATGGACCAAACTTTATAAAAGTGTGAAACCCCCATGACCTGGGGTCCATTTTTGGGTGCAGCCCCTGAGGGGCTTCATCTGCCCTACATGTACCTGCAGGCCCCTCAATAAATAGAACAGCTTTTTATTCCCTGAGTTCTGTCTGGCCTCTGTTTTTAGGCAGCCCCGAGGCATCACTGGGAGCACTGAAGCCAGGAGCAGACGCGGCCCTGCACAGCCTGGGGTAGTGGGAATGGGGGATGTGGTGGAAAGCCAGGTTTGGTGATCCTGGAGGACTTTTCCAGCCTCGGTGATTCCATGGTCTGGCAGTGCTGCCGGTGATTCCATGGTCTGGCAGTGCTGCCGATGTCCCCGCTCTGAGCACTCAGCCTGGGGGCTCCGGGGCTGCCTGGCCCCAAACACAGCATCGGGCACTGCCCACCTTGCAGAGCTCTCCTTAAAGCCGCTGCCTTTTCACAGGCAAATGAGATTTGGTTTCAACTCATTAACATTTCCCTGTCTAAGCCCTAGGTTGAGTTACTCTTAGACTTCTTTCTCATGGAGGAATTATAACTTATTTATCTGACAGGGCCACGACAGTCTCCCACCTCATCTTCCTAATCCAACATGACCTCCACAGTTCTCCTCAGCTTTGTTGGACAAGGAATGTGTCACAGGCACTGCTGTGCGGCATCTGCCTTTCCCAGCCCGAGTTTGAATGAACTTCACTTTGCTTTGGCGCTCTGGGTTGGTGCAGCAGGATCCCAGCTCTGGGAAGAACTCCCAAGGATTTGGCAGCTCCTGCTGCTCATGCTCGGGGTTGGGGTGGTGTTTCTGATCCCCTGACGTCAGAGTTCAAAGCAAAATTCTCCTTTAATCTGCTTGAGGTTTCATTATTTTTAACATTAATTTTATTGTCTTATCCCTCAGGATAAGAAAATAAGATTTAATATTAATAATTATGTTTCTCCAACAGGATATTTACTGGGAATCATACATGAGAAGGATATATAGGATAAGGCACGGCTTGAATTTTCAATATGCCATAAATTGGTTGGAAAACTAACCCAGCAACAACGTTTGCTGAGCACTTGCTGGTATTTCTGGTTTAGTTATGGGAACAACTTTGGTGTGATGATGGGGATTAGGAATTTGCAAAAGCAAAGCTGTTCACTTTGGATACGGAAAAAGTAGGGGCATTATATCAAATAATGAATGGCTGAGAGAGGTTCTCACCACCTCAGATTGAGCAAATGAGGGATCATTGAACATTATCCACTTTTACCCAAGTGGATAAAAAGGAGCTGTTTTCATGGAGTGCCTGATTAGTTAGAGAAGTTAATTGATGCAAAGAGTGGAGATGGATTCTAAAAGCTGGTCATTGCTAGGCATGGCAGAAGCAGCCAGTCTCTAATGATACCATTTGATCTTTTTGTGCTTCAATAGAAAGACGTGCATATATTTGGAGCATATTTAGCTCGAAATTTTAAAAGAGACACGAAGCTTCGTGCATCTGGGTTTAGAGCCACCTCGTTAATGATTATGAATGAAGATGGAGTGCCTAACAGCCCAAATTGGCATGTTCCAGACATCTACTTCTTTCCAAAGCATCCTGTGCCAGCTCCTTGTCAAAGAGCAAATGTGGAAGTAAAAGCCTACGGATGCAAAGGAAATGAATTCCTGCATCTACACGGGGAAAATTGGCGGTGTCCCCACAGCAAACTCGTGACCAATAGCACAGGACATTTGTCAGGTGTGGAAAGCACCGGCAGAAACTGCCTCTAAATGTCCTGACATTACCGCACCGGCTCCTGGCTGTAAACAGTTCCCACATTTCAAGGAAAACTCGGATCTGTTCCGTTCAAACCACGGGGGGCAGTTTGTCTTTTTAAGGGGTTCGTCCCAGCTGGCAGGGGAAGTTGGGCTGAAGGTCAAGGCTGTCCAGAGAGGAGTTTCCAGCTTTGAGTGCCACCTTCGCACCCTCATCACCCTGGAGCTGGATCAGCCCCCGTCCTGCTCCTTACCTGAGCACGCCACTTTTTACTGGGCTTGGACTGAAACCCTTAATGCTGCTGCACTGAAATGGCTGGAAAATCATCCGGCGTCTCTTGTTTTCCTTAACCTAAAGTCATCTAAATCACAAAGCTCCTGGAGAGTGTTACCGGGACTGGAATTCCCAGATGTGATGGTGATTTAATGCAAAATGAAGTCTTATCATATTAAGCATAATTTTTATCGTATCAGTGACTTACTTAACAGATTAGTAAATGTTGTTTTTCTGAAATCACCAGACAGCTCCTGAGATGTAATTGGATTATGGCAGTTCATTTTCTCCATCAGCTTTGCAACACTGCAAAAAGCAAGGATTTGCCATTAGGGTATGGAAATCACTCAAATTTCTCTTGTAATTAGACTTAGCCTGCCTTTGCTGTTGGCACATAAATACTGGGTTGGGTCTTCGTGCAGAAATCCCTGTTTCCTTTTAGATATACACAGAATTAAACCCATGTGAACTAAGGGAAGCTAAAAAGGGATGAATTTCTAAACTCTATAACAGAAGAGTTCACAGTTCATTAAATATTTCCAGGAGCATTTCAAAATGATTTCAGGGGTTGTCTTTAAAGAGAGTGGAATTAGAAATGTTTAAATCTTTGCGATTGCTACTTCTTATATATGTATATATATATATATATATATATATATTTACTAAACTCAGTTAAATCTCGCCTAGTTTTGATGTTTGGTGACTTCAGAACAACTTTGGCTGCTTTCCCTTTTCAAAGCCACTGGGCCATGAATTTGTTGGCCACTGGAAAGGTGGCTGTGGTTCACAGAGTGAAAATAAGGGCTGAAGATTACGTACCCTCTCAAGGTCAAGCCTGAAATAGTATAAATCCATCTCTATAGAGCTGCTTTAAAGTTACATTAGAGCTGCAGCTGCTCCTCGTAGTGAAAATGTTTTTTCCATACCCTGATCTGAAGTTTTTAGGGTCACCCTTGCAAGGAGCTTTGCTGGTGCTTAAAGACTGATCCAGTCCCATAAAATTAGGATGAAGACTTTTTTCCTCTCTCCCCACTCCAGCAGAAACTCATAAAAATCACCCTTTATTGACCAAGTGGATGTTATGTGTCAAATCTGAGCACCTGGAATGTGTGGGGTTTATTACTGCTCTGCTATCAGCAAGAGGAACGTTATTCCTGCAAAATCTCCTGGATGGAATTACAGTTTATCCAGCAATATTGAGTACCATGAATTCATGTGCATGGAAATCTCTGAGAGCTCCACTTGTACAGCACAAAATTTAGACATCTGAGCCGCATTGTCATTTTTATATCATTCACTCTCGCCTACTAATAGCAATATTTGGAATAATTAGTTACAATTCAGCCTGAAGGTCTCAATTTCCATTTAACTGGCAAACTTTTACAAGCAGCACACATTAGCAGTTTGAAATGTCACGGCAAAGTTTAATCAGGCAAGACAATGCATGAAAATGCTTAAAAAAATATTTCTAATTGGCAATGCAATTATTTAACTCACTGCCTAAACTGGTGGTGCCTTTGGACGCTTTGTCCGAGGCTTTCAGTTGAGACTGTCCAAAATGAAAACTGTAAAGACAAGAAAACTGTAAATCCAAGGCCAGGTTGGATGGGGTTTGGAGCCACCTGGGATGGTGGGAGGTGTCCCTGCCCGAGGGTGGAATGAGAGAAGCTTTTTAAGGTCCCTTAAAATCCAAACCATTCTGAGACTCTGTGATCAGCCCGGCAATGTCCTCAACTCCTCCGTTATGGAGGAAATCCTTAAGCCAGAACTAGCCCCAACAGAGCAGACAATGAGGTGTGAGGGGCTGAAAATGAGGGTGTTGCATCTTTTGGGACGGAGTTTAAACCCCAAGGTCCTGCTCTGGCTGAGCAGGAGCGTTTGGAGCATCTCCAAGGCACAGAACTCATCCCACTCCTTCGTGCCTTGCTTGGGCCTCGACCATTCCCGATCAGGACACCTTTCCCAAAGGAACCAGCCTTGGAGTAACGTGGACCTGGTATTTCTGAGTCTGAGAGATTTCAGCCTGCTAGAAGCTGCTCACCTTTTCCCAAGGGAAAAATACCTCCAGAAAGCTTCTTCTCAAAACAATCTTGGTGAACAACTGATTCGTTCTCAAAACAATCTTTTCTCCAGGCGGTGTTTATCTTTCCAGTTCTGTTTCTCCAGTTTAACCAACGGGATTAGAGAGGTGTCGTTTCTACTCACCAATCATGTTAAGTCTGTATCGGAACACCTTATAAAAGGTAGTAAGAATTTAGACAATAAAGCCTTTCTCTATGCTCTTTACCTTCTGAAAAGTATTTGGAGTCTCATATTTTTGTGTGTCCTACAAGGACAGAGTAACAACTTCCCAAAGGCTTTTTCTCCCAATCCTGTCCCCATTCCGTGTTAAATGCCGGGCAGGGCTCTCTCCCCGCAGTGGGACCATTCCCTGCCCGCAGAGTAACAACTTCCCAAAGGCTTTTTCTCCCAATCCTGTCCCCATTCCGTGTTAAATGCCGGGCAGGGCTCTCTCCCCGCAGCGGGACCATTCCCTGCCGCAGGTCTGCCGGCACCTCGGGGGTTTTCCATGCCTGTCGCGGCCATCGGGATGCAGAGGTAAATGAGGAAGTTTGGGGATTCTCACAGCCCCTCAGGTGAGCTGTGTCCGCACGTTTTTTAAAGGCACATCCCCAGGGACCGCAGCTGCTGTGTGTGTGTGTGTGTGTGTCCCTCTCCCTGCACTCAGTGGAGGGAGCCAGGCCCCGCACTGAGGAGAATAATTAAGTGAAATAATCTTTCTTTATTGTGTCTTTCAATTCCCCAGCCCCTGCTCTGGCTTTACTCCTCCCCAGAGAGCTGCTTTTTACTGCTAACACTACTTTGGCCAGAAGGCTCCATAAATCACCTGCTGAGGAGTCCAGGTCTCACCTGCAGCTCTTCCCTCCCAGCCATACCCCGAGCAAAACAGCTCCTCAACACATCATCCCACAGCGATGGCTCAGGCACAAATTAGAGAGCAGAATTCAAACAATTAAAGCAGTTTATTCGCTCATCCCGTGGCCTGCTTGAAAGCCAGGGTTAAAAATTAACCGGGGTTCAAGCAGCAGGGAAATATTTTGTTTCTGACGCTGCCGCTCTCCAGGAGTATAAAGAACGTAAGAACAGCCCAGGTGGGCAGGCTAAGGATGTATTTAGCAGGATCCTGCTCTGTGGCACTGATGATTAGGGAAGGATTTAATAACCTGACAGGTAAGGAATAATCCTTCTCCCTCTTGGAAATCATCCCTGGTAAATTTTGTCCATTTGGAGCTGTCATAGGGAAAGAATCCGGACTCCGACCCAGGAGAGTGGAGTTGATCCGTGCTGCTCCCACCTTTTCCTCTCTCCTCCCTGCACTCATTTCTGTGGCTCTGCCTGGAGAAAGGTGATAACAGCACTTCCTATATTCCATGTGTTGTTTTTTGTTTTTTTGTTTTCTTTTTTTTTCTTTTTTTTAAATTTCCTTGCTAATCCTATTCTCGAGATAGAGAAGGTGCACACGTAGGGAGAGCACCTCACTCAGCTGCTCGAGCATCATGCTGCTCTTGTAACAACACGGTAAAATAACAGCAATAATAATAACAACAACAAAAAACTTAATTAAAAGACCTCTTTAAAAAGAAAAAAAATCATCAGTATAGTTTTGAAAAACCTGCTTCTCCTCCCTTTTCATCACTGTTCCCTTTCCCCTTCCCTGCTCCCTCATTCCTCTCCTCCCTGCCAGGCCTGCAGAACATGAAATGGATTTTCCCCCCCAGCTGGGAGCCTCTGCCAGTGGATATTGCTGCTGTGAAATGCTCTTATTTCAAGGTGCTGGCAGGGATTGTAAGGCAGAGTTGAGCAAGTGAGTGAATTCCAAACTCACGAAATTACATGCCTACAGCACATCATATGGTTAATAAAATGGAAAAATCGAAGCTATGGTCCCACAAGCTCTCTCTTTTAAAGCTCAGACACCTTTAGTTTATGAATTAGTAAGCCTTTTTCATTTCATAGTCCAGAGGGAATTGCTGTTTGCTGCCCTGCTCCTCCCGGTCCTGCTGTGCTGTGCTCTCTTATAACTTTTATTTTAACCTTCTACTACTTTTAATTGCATTTGAGGAAGAATTCTGCCTGAGAAAATGCTCCCTTCCCTCCCTGCCTGGCAGCAGTTGGCTTTGGAATAGTCAGAAACATCATTAAAAATCGGAATTATTTTCAGTCCTCCCATTGATCATTTATAATGTTTCAACCTTACTTTGTGTCAATAGGGGGAAGGCAAAGTCAGTGCTTCTGCTTTTCCATGGAGAAATTCAGGGAGAATTTCTCCATGGAAAGGGCGCTCAGGCCTTGGAACTGCCCAGGGAGGTTTGGAGTGCCCATCCCTGGAGGTGCCCAAGGAATTCCTGGAGGTGGCACTCAGCGCTCCGGGCTGGGGACAAGGCGGGCACAGCTCGGATTTGATGGTCTTGGAGATCTTCTCCAACCTCAGTGATCCTGGGATTCCTGAGTGTCCCAAACGGAACAGCCATGCCTGGGGCTGCTCTGCACGCCCTCAGCACTTTGGGAATCTGTTCAGTCAAAAGCTGCTTGCGGAGGAATCCTGTGGAGCAGTAAATGCTTTCCCGAGCAGAGCAGAGCAGCATGGATCCTGCTCCATCCCTCAATCCCATGGATAAGTAATGCCTGGATAATGAATATCTCTAATCATTCCGATAAGAGGCTCTATCAATACTTTCAAGATGACTAATGGCGTTTAACTCCCAGATTCTATTTTTATAAATAGACTCCACTTAACTCCTTGGATAGTTGACTTTAATAAGTGCTTGTGGAAGGCTCATGGAGCACAAACACGTTGCCGAGGCTGGGATAAAATGGTTCTCCGAGGAATACTTAGGAATACTTGCAACAACGAGTGGTTTGGCTAATGACAGCAAACACACTTTTGTGAAGGCTTTATTTACACAGCCCTCGGATTTATTCTGGAGTTGGGAAAAGACTTCTTCCCAAACATGCAAACCCTGGGGAAAAGCGTATTGAACCTGCCTTTTCCCGGGCCGCTATGGAAGCGCATTCCTGGCTGGGAGTGTTTTAGAAACAAACCATATCCACAGCTCCTGGCTAAGCAAATGAGGCTTAATCTCTGTGCTCTGATCTCGCCGAGCTCCGGCAGGTAAAGGTGTTTAACATGTTCCAGTGTCAGAGCTCGGATTCACCTCCCCGCCTGGCATCTGCTGCTTATCTCTGACAATTAGTTGTGCCGAAATCACCTTGTTTGTTCCCTTATCAGGGAGGGAAGACAGCTCTGCACTCGCCGCTCTGCCTGCAATCTTGTTTTCTGACTCTGCGGCGCAATGGAATTTATTAACCCTTCACTCCCGCAGGTCTTTTACTTTCGGGAATTTCTGCTTTAAGGCTTTTTTTAATGGAAAGGCAGGGATTTAATTTTTTCCTAGGATGCGATCGGTGACACCCCAGGGAAATGTAATTTGTATAGGATTCGTTTCTATATCATATATCTATAGCTGGTAAAGTTGATGAATCTCTTGAGAATCTTTACGGGGACTGCATAGATGGAAGATATATAATGTCTGTTATTACTACAGACCGGGGTATCCTGAAAATTGAGATTACTTAAGAGGGAATAAGAAGAACCCACCTAAAAATGTGCATAAAAATATAATATTTTGATTATATTAGCGATAACAATTTTCCTAACAAACCCTGGCCATTTTTCATTTTGATTATAGTTTTACTCTCCCTTTCACACCTGCTTTTCATGATGAATTGTGGCTGCTGCTCTGCCTGCTCAAGCTCTGCTGGAGCCACGTGTATTTGGGATTTGCAGCGGTTCATTTTTTAAAAGAGTTGTGCGAAAATGACCTTTATGTGTTCGGAGTCAAAATTAACCTTGAAAGAAAAGTCAAAACAACACATTCTGCATAGCTTTGAGAAGTCATTAATCACAGGATCCTGGAATGGGTTGGAAGGGCCCTAAAGTTTATCCCATCCCACCCCTGCCATGGCAGGGACACCTCCCACTGTCCCAGATGCTCCAACCCCAATGTCCAGCCTGGCCTTGGGCACTGCCAGGGATCCAGGGGCAGCCACAGCTGCTCTGGGAATTCCATCCCAGCCCTCCCCACCCTCCTAGGGAACAATTCCTGCCCAATATCCCACCTAACCCTGCCCTCTGGCATAGAAACCATTCCCCTTGTCCTGTCGCTTCGATCTCTCCCCATCTTCCCTTGTTGGCTCTTTCAGATTCTGCTGTTTCCCCCATAAAAAGTGAATCATTCAATTCATTAACAAATTCAGCAGAATTGTGGCATCCAGCGCTCCTGGTCCCTCCCAGGGGAGGTTTCTGCATTGTTTAAATCTGTTCAGCTTTCTGCCCTGGATTTATTCTTCCCCACACAGGCTGCAGTTCCACCTACAGTCAAGATTTAAGGGGTTTTATTCCATTTAAGTGGAAAGACTCTATTTCTGCAGCAGTTCTTGGGAGAACAGATCAGGCTTTAGCTGTTGCTCATTAACACCTGCCCATTAAAGTGTAAATTCCAGACAGTAACACCGAGGCACCACGGAGATCACTCTGAATATTTCCTCTAAGGTTTTTTGGGGGTGAATTTCCAGGTTTGCTTACAGTTTTATGCTTTCAGCTCCATTCTGCTGTCCTGTAATAAACGCAGCCCTGGAGGACTCCTCTGAAGAGTGTTTTCATTCCTTCCCTCTTGACAAGAACAGGATGGGTCCAGCATTGGGCCACAGTGCTGCTACGTGATTTGTAGCCATAATGTTATTTAAAAATAGGAATTCATTTCCATTATTAAGAACTGCTAAACTTGTTGGTCCTCATCCTGACGACCTTTACTTATAATTTTGTAGAACTTGGCTGAAGGAGAGATGAAAATTCGCCTGATACACTCAGTGTGTCACAGGCAGCAGTGCTGGGAGTCCTGCTCTTCCTTCCACCCTTTCAGCCCCACAGATCTCAGCCCCATTGATTTTAAATGAGAATATTATTGATATCATTAGTACAGATACTACAATATCTTTATTTTTGCTTATTAGGCCTCTCCCAATTAACACATCTCTCTTTTTAAGCCCCCTTCCAGGGGTAGGAGGGTTTCATAAGAGGAAATCTCCGTGGAGGAGGGAGGGTAACTCACTATGGATCAGCCTGGCAGGGTGATGGGACAGGAAACAATCACCAGCATTTCCAGGAATGGAAATGACTGAAAACCTGACTCCTTTCCCTTCACGTGGAGAGAAGTTCCTCTGAAACCAACAGGAATTTTTTTCTACCTGACACAATTTTTCCCACTGCCTGACACAAGCTTTGGATCAGTCCTGGAGCAAAAAGGAGAAATCCGAAGGTAAATAATGTGTGCAAACAAATTCACTGTGAAGTGACGTTAGATGAGAAGAGCCCAGAGACAACACCTCTGATCTGAGCCTCCCCAGAGCTCTTCAAACACCAGCTCCCGCATTTGCATGAAGGTGGCATCTCGGGGAAGCTTCTGAGACAGCGCCAGGCAGCAACAAAGAGATTGCCACAGCCCCAACATCACTTTGAAAGCACTCAGCCTAATTCGCTGAAAATCTGACAATTAATTGAAATTTGGTTACCTGCAATCACTGGAATGAAAGCAAAAAGGGAAAAGTGTAACGAGGCAAAGCTGGTGATAAATTGCAAATCCTGTTTTAATTGCTTCAGAGCTGGCGAGCCCTTTGGTGGCACCCAGGAGTCAAACGTCCACGGAAAGGCAGAAATCCCCACGGAGCCAAATCCCCAGGAATGGTGATTCCAGCTGGCTGAGGCAGTGGGGGACCATCCCCAGAAGCTGCATAAAGCTGGATAAATCCCTCCCAACACCGCCTGCTGAATTTCCATGCACTGATCTCTGCTCGGCCACTGCACGGGGAGAAAAATGTGATTTCCACAGAGGAGAGCCGGGATGGATCAACCCCAGGAGCAGGGACAGGGAAGGGGCTTTGCCGAGCACTGATTCCACACCTGGGGGTGCAGAAGAGAGCTGAAGTTTTTGAAATGTAGAGAAGAAATAAATGCCTAGGAGGTGAAAGGGTTTTAAATTACTTCTAAGGCTGAAGTTTTGCTCTCAGGGTCAAAAGGCCCCTGCACTTGCCTTACAGATAGATGGCAGAAATTTTAATTGCTGGCTAGGAAAAGGAGCCATCATGGGAAAAGAATTCCTCGGCCCCTTTGGATAAATCTGGGCAAATTCTGGAGAGCTGTGTGTGAATACAGCCAGAGGAAATTAAATTAGAAACAAAAAGGGAGGTTAAAGCTCCCAAACAAATCTCCGGGTGGGAGGAAATGGTGTTGAGCCTGACAACTGCAGCGCATGGGACAGCAAAGGATTTGAGCTTTGCCTCTCTAGGCTCAGCTCATCCCCAGCTTAGGAGCAGCCTACGGACAGACTTGATGTGAAATCCTTGGGGACCACCTGGCAGTGGAATATCAGGTTCAAAACCTGCTGGGCTGTGCCTCTGTGCCAGAGCAGCCCAGTTCAGGCTCCTCATCAGGCTCTAACGAGAGAAACGGCTTTTGCAAAATTCCCGGCTTTTTCTTAATAAATTGGACCATTAGCTGCTGAAATAAAACACAACACGTGAAAGAGAAAACATTACTCCCCCAACAAGGCAAACACACTCTGATTAATTTGCTTTCTCTCTGAGTTGACAGCAGAGGTCAGCGAGGAAGACAACAGAAAATCCCATTTTCTCAGCGTGGTTTCAGGTTGTTTTGGGAGGTCACTGTGAGCAATCACCCACCTGGGCACTGAAACGTTACCTCAAATTACCTGCAAGCCCTGGCCACTTTTTATCCAGCTGCTTTGTTGTCACATCATGGAAACCGTCGGCACGTTTGCACCTTGGGAATTTTTTTTTTTTTCCCTTCAGACGCTGGATTTTCTCTGTTTCTTTTTCCTCCATAAGNTTTGGAAGTGCCCAAGGCCAGCTTGGAAGTCGTCCCTGCCCATGGAAGAAGTTTGGAGCTGGATGAATTTTAAGATCCCTTCCAACACAAACCATTCATTCTATGAAGTGGGGGAAAAAGACACAAAAATAAAATGCCGTTTATTTTAAACAGCATGTCTAATCCGTTTTGTTTTATCTTTACACTAATAATTACATTTTTGTTTAAATATTTTATCTTTTGAGGAACTCATCCCTACAACACTCCTACAACAAAATTCTAGGTGAAGCACTGGCTGGCTCAGGATTAAGTTTGCTCTTCAACGTTTATCTCCCACCTCTTCCTTCAAAGCTTCCTGTTCTCCACTCTCCAGAACACTACAAATAACATTCAGATCACAATTAGCTTTTTCGAGGAAAAAATAACTTTAAATGTAATATAGAGATGGGATTTTATCATTGTGGTTTTAATAGAGGCAAGGAATTGAAAAAAAATTGAAAAAACACAAGAAATTACCATCAATTTTATAATATAATTTGTATTTGCATAGAAAGACTTATAAAGAATAAAGATGCTGCAGGTTAGATTTTCTCCAGCGGAGAATTGCGTAATTTAGACATATTGAACATGCCCTTTTTTCCTGATTTTTTTTTTTTTTTGATAAGTCAATAAAAAATACCAGGGAAAAATATTTATTTCATCATTATAAACTATGGAACCGGGTGGATTATTTTTGTCACTTCTGCAGTGCAGCAGAGAGGTCTATTTGTAGAGAACCAGAGCCCTTCTTTGATGTGGGTGCTCTTAAACAGCTTAATTGCTAGGCAGATGGTAAGAAACAACACCAAGAAAAAAAATCAACCCTGATGAAATAAAACCCTGCATAAAGGTGGAAAATTGCTTGAGGAACGCTCTGGTCTCACAGGGAGAAATCTTTCTGTTTGTAGCTGGTAACTGCAAACTCCAAGGCTGTGATGAGGCTTTAATGCAGAAGAGGTAACACGATGTAGCTGATGAAAACATGTCAACACAGCATGAGGAAAAGAACAAGGAGGCGACTTTTGCCTCAAAAGGAAAAGTTTCAGATCTTCAAACGCGCCCTGACTTCAGTAGCAACAGTTGGGGGGAAGAAAGAGCTTCAGTTTTCCTACAAAACAGCCAAAGTATTTTATCAAATTTCTCCAGGCTTGTTAACATCACGGGCAGCAGAAACATTTAGGATCCTTCGTTAGGTTCCCGGTTTTAGGTGCAGTATGGCATCGTGGGGGGATTTGGCACAGGGACAGACAGAGCCTGAAGTCCAGGGGGGCTGGAGCACCTCCCCGGCAGAGAAAGGCTGAGGAAACCAGGGATGTCCAAGGCGAGGTTCTGCGGAGACCTCACAGCGCCTGAAGGCACCGCAGGGAAGCCAAGGAGGGACTGCTCAGCAGGAGCTGGGGTGACAGGGACAGGGGGAACGGGTTCAAACCGAAAGGGGTTTGATACAGGCAAGAAATTCTCCCCTGTGAAGGGGGTGAGGGTCTGGGATGGCATTCCCAGAGCAGCTGTGGCTGCCCCTGGATCCCTGGAAACATCCAAAGCCAGTCTGGATGGGGCTTGGAGGACCCTGGGACAGTGGGAGGTGTCCCTGCCCATGGCATTAGACGTTGAATACCCTTTATATTAGAACATCTTTAATGACCTTTCCACCCTAACCACTCTGGGATTCCGGGATATTGGTGATGGTGGTGGTGGATCCCTCAAGGTGGGGCACGGCCCCAGAGTTGGGATATTTGGTGGCTTTATGGGGAACACTGGAAGTTGCCAAAAAGGGCCTCAACTCCAGCTGTATTCTCTGCTTTAAGTGTATTAATGATAATTATATTACAGATCTGGATGCAGAGAGGCTTCGAGCCAAATAACGCAATAGAGAAGACACCAAAACATGAGGCAAGCAGTGTCATCCATGACTAATTCCAAAGCTAGGGCTGAAGTTCCAGATGAAACAACAACTCCCCACAGGCAACATCAACGTTTAGAGGGGGGAAAATATAAATTGTGTTCCATTGTAGTCAAGAGCCACGACCTTGATTGTCCCCAGGGGGTTTCACCTCAGCCCAGGCAGGACATTAGGAGTGAATTAGCCATGGATTGAATGGATAATCAATGGAAAAGACAAGGTGTTTAGAGAATAGATCATAATGATCATGCCAAAAATAGCAGTGGAGTTTTCTTGTCTCTGCAGAATGATTGTAAGAGCAAAAAAGAGAAAAAAAAATCTGGCCTGGAAGTGAAAATTCAAATCCAGGCTCACAAATAATTCTGGTGACTTCAAAATTTGTTAAACTTTCTAAACTGTGGGTGTGGGGAGGGTGGGTATCCTGTTTCTGAGGACTCACAATTATCATTTTAAGGACTTTTTTCAACCTTTGCTCTTTCATAGACTCATCTGACAGGTTGGAAGGAACTTAAAGCCCATCTTATCCCAACTCCCTGCTGTGGGCAGAGAACTCTTCCACTACACCACCAGATCATGGCTAAATCTAAGGAAATGGTAAAAAACTAAAAATAAAAATAATTCAATTATAACTCCTGACAGGGGCTCTGTGATTAAAGTGTTGCTGTTTCAGGAAAGGAAAATAACTTCACATTTGGGCGGAAAGGAATAAAGGTAAAACCTGGACTTGGATGCAAAAAATGCTTAAAAATCCTCAAATAAATATAATTACAGCATTGTTGGGATTATTATATGACAGATTTTGACCACTGGCAGTGGAATTAAGAGCTCTTTGTAGGGTTCTCCATCTAAATTTCACGACTGCCAGATTCTAATCTCAGGCCCATGTCATGCCCTGTTTGCTCCATGGAAAAACGCCGCTGTGATGCTCCCTGCATATCCATTAGCCTCACTTTTTTCCTCTCCTTCTCCTGAGATCCTCCCGGATGTGCTGCCCTTCTGAGATTAAAATCTAGACCTGGATACTCAAAGCAATTAGGTGGACAAAAAGCAGCAATCCCCCCCTGCTCGGGGAGCAGAAATCAGAAGTCGCGGGATCGGAAAGCGATGGGAGATTCCCAACGCGGGGCAAAGGCTCCGCATCCTGCAGCAGCGATCAATACCTGGACAAATATCCCCACCTTGAGCTCGCTGCTCTATAAAGCCGTAGGAGTTTGTTGCAGATTTTAATGGAAAGACAATCGGGAGGTATGGATTTTTCTCTCCCCTTGGGAAGGGGTGCGTTTAAAGAGCCGAAGGAAAACAAACGAGAGGTGGAAACAGCAGCCTGGGTTTGTTTTCTGCTTTTGTTTGAAATACAATGCTACTGATTTTTGTGGTGTCTTTGAGCACCTTTTTTTGGTGTCTTTGAATGAATACTTTTCTTGATGTCTTTGAATAGTTTTTCCGGCGTCTCTGAATACTTATTTTTGGCAGGTTTTTCTGAATAAAAATGAGTAAATAGAGAGAAAGAAACTGCGGCTGAGGTCCTCAAGAATTGGATTTTTGGAATGTATTATGCCTGTTTATGTTCTAATGACTGGGAACGACATAAAATGAACTAATAATATTTTTTTTTAACAAATAAATTGTTTTAGTGAATCAATCCTAAATCACTTTATGCTGACTTTGTTCCCACATGTACTTAAACGAGTTGTGGTGCCTGGGATCACCACATTGGCATTTATCACTTATTTTAAAAGGCAGGAGGCAAGATTTTGGAAACATTTCATGTCATTATGATCCCACAACCAATAATAAGTGAGGAGGGTTTTTTTTCCCACCACAAAGAGACAATTTCAACTAAAATATACACAGCAAGAGACTTTGCCTACAGCTTCACCAGAGCTGGGATTTCACTGAGAGCACTCCATGAACTCATTTTCCAAGGTGGGTGTTCAGTGGTGAGGGCAGAAATCAGCTTCCCCCAGGCCTAATTCATGCCTGAAGCTGTCCAATGAATTTGGGTATTTTTAAACCATAGCTGCACATGGGAAGTGATGGGTAAACTGTGCTCTACATAAAGTCCTGCCTGTAATCCAACACAAACCAGGCTGGATCTTCAAACATTCCAGTAATTCCAACATGAACAGAATCAGAAGCAGGAGTGCCTTGGAGATTATGGATCAAAATCACCGTAATTTGCAGATTTTACTGCATTACAGAGGAAGAAACGGAGGAAACTTTTTCTTTTGGGTGCAGTTACCAAGGACTACAGAAGACAAGAAGGTCAGAAGAGGATTAAAATAGAAGAATTTGAGAGTCTTATCATTAGCCACACTTCTTTTATGCTATTAAAAGCAAATCCACTGAGGTTAACATTAAAAATTGTTGTCTGTGAAGTTTGCTTGATTTCAAACAGAAATAATTAAATACTGCTGTAGTGGTCTCAAGAAACAAATCCTTCTCAAGATCAAATATGTCCTTTAAGGTATAGAGGGGATTAAGTGCTATTGCAAAAAATGTTCATGTAATTCTATTTAAAGCCATGAATTATGCAGGTAGAAAAATACCTATAGCAGGAATAGAATAATAGGAAAAAAAGAAACAAAATTATAACGTCAGATACAGAAGAATTCAGTCCCTGGTGCATCCCACAGCTCTTGGCTGCAAGTGACAAAGTTATACCATCCTGCAACACTAAAAAGGGAAATTTAGATTTTATATAAAAGAATTGAATTTTTTTTTTTTTTGCCAACCAGGGCCCTCCAAATCAGCATTGTGCACCACTTGCACTAATGAATGGTTATTCCACAAGGCAACAGACATTTTGATGTGCTGATCCCTTATTTGACGTTATTGAGAGGGAAGTGATGCTTTGCTAGAGTGAAAACTGGATTTACTCAAATCAAATAGGATTTTGTTTACTGGTAACCTCCTTTACCTTTCACTCTGTGCGCTGGTCAATATTTTGGGGTATTTTAAGCAACTCCTGGTCTTTAGAGGAGGAAATAATCAGTGGGCTCGGAGCAGACATGAATTACACATTTTGACTGACTCTGCTGAACCACCATGGGAAAACTTTGAATGTTGGTCCTTCATTGCCTGGTGACACGTTGCCCTGGTTATTTTGGGGAAAAAAAAGCCTCCTAAAGATCCAGATCCCGAGTCTTTCCCCTGGAAGGGCCAGTTTTTCCCTGTAAAGCTGGAAGATTCCTATTTTGTGGGTGTATTGTGAGGATAAATAGCACTTACAAGGTGTTTTGATGTATCCGTGGATAAACTCTGTGGATTGCTCTCAGTAATTTCATTGGGATTCAAACTGGGGCTTGATTTCCTTTCCTAAAATTTATATGTATTGCAGTTCTTTTTAAGGCTTCCAGAGGGGAAAAGAGAATTGAAGATTGTAAACCAAGAAGAAAGAGTCTTAAATCCTTTGATTCTACTTTTGTTCTAATGGTGAGGACTATCACCTGAAAGGAAGGTTTTATGGCCAAAATATCATTAGCTGCTATGACTGAGGTGCTCAGGACGTGCTATAAATTTCCCTTAACTGCTGCTGATCCTTAAATATAATCCACATCTAAACCTCACACCTAATCAGCCAACTAATCAACTTTTTAATCAACGTTTCACAAGTAGTCTTGACCTCCCTAAGACCACAGCTTTAGCAGGGATCCCAAAAGGCACTGCTGCGAGATTGGAAAACCCTGGGCAGTGTGTGAGGCTCAGAGTTTGGATTTTTATCCAGTATTCTGACCTTGAAACCTCTGGATTCACCAGATTTGTCAGTGACAATAGTAAGATCAAGTCCTGGGCACTGGGGGATGCTGTGGCAGCCTTGTTTCGTTGTCATCAGAAGGGGCCGAGCTGGCAGCTCTCCAGGTTTGGGATGATCCCAAGGGGTGACCCCTGGGGGCCAAGGGGTTTTCCAGGGCTGGCATCCCCACCCAACAGCCCTGGCAGGACAGAGCCAGCACTGCTGCCTGTGGATGACTGTGGGCTCGATATTTCTGAGCCTGAATTTCAGCTTGCTGACCATTGCCGGCTCCTTTCCCAAGGGAAAGCTGCCAACAGTTTCTCTTTCCAAAACATCTCTCTGCGTTTCTCAGCACAGGCTCAGCAAACAGTGTTCCCTTTGCCAGAACAACTGTCCCAGGGGTTGTTTCCTATTCCTGAACCAATGGAGAGCAGTGTCAGTGCCATGGAGCAATAACAGACCTTTTTACACAGCGTGTTCTAAAAGAAACTGTTGGGATTGTAAATAAAGCCTTCTTTTTCTCCTGACAGCTCCATGGAGTCAATCTATTTCCTGTCCTGCCGTGACAGATGACTGCACAGAGCCCACAGCTGCACCTGAAGGAAGCTGCTCCGGAGTGGGGTGTCAGGTTTTTGGGACACCTCCACTGAAGATGTGGTGATGGGTAGTTATAAAAGCAAGTCCTTTATCGCACAGCTGAATCAGGCCCATGAAGGCCAAGCTGTTACAGTCCAGGTCAGGGTGCAGAAAGCCTCTAACACAGGGTCTCCAAGTCCCAGGTAGCAGCAGCAGCCCCAGCAGCAGCAGAGGCCTCAGCAGCCTGTGCTCTGTGAGCCTCTTTATCAGCAGTAGTCCATGCAGTAGCAACAACAGCGACGACAGGGTTTTCCTGAGTCCTCTGTGTGTGTGTTCTCAGAGTGGTGCATTTTTATTCTATTTTTAGCCAATTAGGTAGTTACACAAATTTTTTTACAATAGTGTTGGACCTATCCTAAGCCAAAATTGATGTACGAAGGCAAATGCGAATTTTGCACAAATTTTATGCATATAGCTCTATCTGTTCTATCCAGCAAGGCTACATTATTTTTGTTATGACTAGAATTTACCTAACTTTGCAGAAGGCAGTGTTACTTGAACTTTAAACTAGGCTTTAGGGCTTCTCTTACTAGTTAATACAGGCACTTGAAATCCTCTATTTATCTAAAACCAAACATGCATTTCTACCTCATGTCTGCGTGGATTTATGTGTTTTGGTTTCTCTGAAGGTTCTAATTCAATCCTCACATTCCTGGGCCTGTATGGATTTGGCCCAGGGGGATTTGTACACCAGCAGTGGGTTGTTTTACCCTGGGCACGATCCCAGGGAGAACTGGAGATGTGGAGCCCCGGAAAAGGGAAAAGCCATCCCTGTGAGTCCCCTGCGGCCGTCCCTCAGCTGCTCGGAGCTCCAGCCAGACCAGCTGGATGCCAAACAACAGCTTTTCCGTAGATACATTTGGGGTTTTGGGTTTTTTTTCCCCTGTGAGACTGAGAGTGATGAAAGCTATTCATGGCAAGCACTCGAGGAACAGCGTGGCTCCATATGGGAACGGCCCCTCGGTGCAGCTGCAGCTGCAGGGCTGTCACACACAGCACTCACAAAAGGCTCCAGCTCCCGTCCTTACTGGGGTATTTCCCAGGATTTAGTCCTGCCTGGTGCTGATGGCTGACCTGGGCACAGGTCTGATGTTTGAACAGATTTACTCCTCAGAAAGTGGTGGTCGTTAATGGATTTATTTCCATGAGCGCAGCAATAACACGGCCACACGTTTCCTCCCCGCTGTCCCTGCATGCTCCAGGTTGGACTGAGTAGCCCAAAGCCTTCCGTACCAGTATCACCAGTCCTAATCTGCTCCCCAGCACACCATTACTGTCAGTCAAACTGGGGTTTTAACTTTGTCTTTTTTCTCACCAACACAAAACAGCAGAGACACCATTTTTCCCCATCTCGATGGATTTAATTCCACTTTAAATATTTAATTCTAATTTTCTACAAGTGCAAGAGGAAATTTTAGCAGCCAAGAGACATTGTCCTTCCAGTGAATGAACGGATGAGGTGTTTTGGTCAAAATCTGCGGAAAATCTCTTGTATTTATCAAGAATATAAAAACCCTGGTGATCAATATCAGCTAAAGGCTCCGCACCAGGACAGTCACATGTTGTGGTGGCAGTTACGACCTCCACAAAGTTGACCTTCTTCCAAACGAGGTTCCAACCGCAGGTCCAAATTACAGACATTTATTACCGGAGATAAAGAGGTAAATCCATTACTGGGGGTAATAATGGGCAGTTTCTCTTTCACGCACACAAGTCTCTGTAAGGGAATCCAGGAAATCCTTCCCCAGTGACTTCCAGCAGTGCTGCTGGGGCAGGGCAGGACACGGGGAGCTGGAGCAGGGAGTCACCGCTGGGATCTGTGGCCTCCAAGGGCTTCTCTGACCAACACATCTGGAATTCTTTGATTCTCCTTCAGCTGCTGGCTTTCCTTCGCCCGTCCCACACCAGACCCCAAACCACACCGTTGGGCTCTAGGTTTAAAGGGCGTTTTGCTGCTGAAAGGTCGCAATAAAAACTCTCCTTCCTGAGATAGTTCTACTCTTCCGTGACTTAATTTCACTCTAAGGCATCACAAAGTGCAAATAAAGGGGGTTTAAGTAAGGGGTTGTACCCGGTGATAGCCTGAGTGATCATTTCCCCTGAGCTAATTACAGTCCTCTGGGGTCTTCTTAATGAGGGATTTGGACACAGGGGATGTAAAGCGACTCCTCTTGTTCCACCTCCACTTGGTACCCCCAGCCCTGGAAGTGTTCCAGGCCAGGCTGGACGGGGCTTGGAGCACCCTGGGGCAGTGGAAGATGTGGAGCAAGATGGACTTTAAGGTCTTTTCCAACCCAAACTGTTCCTGTAGTTCCAACAAGGGTGATATTAATAAATTAATAATTAGATGAACACCCAGATCCTAAGGATTGAGCACCAGCCATTACCAGAAATACACAGAGGATAAAATATGCTGCTTACTGGCTGAAATAACAATCAGGCTGATTTAGGTTATCAGCTCTCTCATAGCACAAGACAAAATTAAAATGAGCTACTGTGAAGTTAATTTGAGAATGTTTGTTTTTTTCCACTACACTTTATGCACCGAGAGGAGAAAAATTGGTGCAACAATTTTCATAAGCAAGTTGGAATCAGTGGTGTTCAGGAGATAACAGGGAGATCTCTGCATGGAAAAGGACCTGGTAAATCATTCCTGTCTTCTCTTGCAGAAGCAGGCTGAGGAGCTGGGAGATTTCACCCAGGATTATTGCTCTGGTAGAAGTTAAATCAACGTTTTTGGGATTTAAGTGTGGCTAATAACTCCTTGGGCCATTTCACGGTGATGGAATGGGAAGGGACCCTAAGGACCACCCCCGGTTCCAACCCTCCACATGGGCAGGGACATCTTCCACTGTCCCAGGGTGCTTCAAACCCCATCACGGGGCTCTTCAACATTTCAGGTTAAAGTCAAAATTTTTTTTAATAGACCAGGTGCAGGGCTGATTTCCCCACAATGTGAAATTTCATTAAATCAGGCAGAAATTTGGGGATCAGCTTTTTAGAATAGCAGTGGCATGGGCTGAAGGCAGAGTACTCGAGGAAATGGACTCCTTTGGATTTCAGTGCTCAATGCTGGAACCAAAAGGAAAGGCCTAGAGTTAATCTCAGGAACAAAAAAAATATCCCATAAAATGTCCCTCACTTAATAGAACCATTACGATCTGTAAGAACCAAGATCATCAGGTCCAACCCTCCTCACACATTTTTACCCAACAGTTGAAACTGCAAACTGTTGGAAGAAGCACCACAATTTCCAAGGGAACGTTTCACATAATTGTTTTATCCAGTACATTTCCATACAGCAAAACGCACATCAGCCAAGCTTTTCTTTTATGCAGGAGACACAACCAAGCTCTGACCTCGCTGACATTTAGGGGGTTTGATCACTGGCACTAAATGCTTAACAAGCAGAGATTTGATTGTGTGGCACAAAGCCTGCATAATTTATTTTTGATAGTCTGATAAAACCTCTTGCGTGGGTGAAAGACGCACAAAGGTTTGGATAGTGGAGAGGACTCTCCCCGGAGAGATTTATGGGTTTTGGGTAGAGAGGTGGGGCGTTGAACTGCTGGGAACTGGTTGAGTAAGAGCCAAATAGAATGAGCTAAATACTCTCATTTTAAAGAGGACATGAACACCAGGTTCTGAAATATTCACTGTAAAAGTGGGTTCTACAGCTGTGTAAAAGTATTGGTGACGTGGTTCAGTGGGGACGGTGCTGTTTGGGCAAAGGTTGGACTTGGTGATCTCAGAGATCTTTTCCAGCCTAAATGGCTCCGTGATTCTGTGAAAAGAATGAAAGTATCTGACTGCAGTGAAGCTGTTCTTGGTCAGGTTTGTTATCTGTTGACATCACGTGAACGTCTCCAAACAGGACAAGGAGCATCCAAAGCAAACCTCCTGTGGGTTTCCCCAACATTTTGGGAAGCTTCTGAGCGAATAAAACCCTTCCTGAGCTGAGCTTTGCCGCTCACTGAGCTGCCTCCTTTGCAAGGGTTATCCCTGCGGGCTTTTATGCACCCCTGAAATATATTTGGTATTAAAACACAAAGCCAGGCTGAGCCTTGGGTACAGTCCCTCCTATTACAGTTCTACAAGGAAACAGCTATACCAAATCATCCTGAGAGATACAAAAACCAACCTGCATTAGTTAATTTTCATTAGTTCTCATTCAGCTTCATTACAATCATAAGCAATGGTCTGTTTTAAGAGAGTGGAGTTTTAATTAAGCTGATCTTTGAGGAGGAAGTTGATGGGATTACATAAAGGGAGCTCTTTTTCAGCGTAATGAAAGTTGGTATAACTTTACCAAATTCAATTATTTCTTCCCAATGCAGCATGAAAAATATTTGGGAAACGACTGAAACAATTCTTAGAGCAAATTATAGCCCTGTCAGAGAACAAGAAATCAGTGTGTCAAAACACGAGGATATTTCTGTACAAAGCATCCAGCAAGTGACTTCATACAGACGATCCCTGTCTGAATATTATATTCCTCATTAATTCTGTCTACAGCTGGAAAGAGGAATATTTTCTGTTTGCCATTGGAAATTAAAAAAAAAAATAATAACCCGAATGAAAAACGTCCTCAAACATAATCTAAAGAAGGATGCAGGAAAATGTTATGTTTTAATTCATCTAAGCTCACTCCGTGCTGTAAAAACCTAGGTGCAGCTTTACAGCTTTTGTGAGCCCCAAATAACTACATTTTCTGCAGTAAAACCAGATCTATAAAATTCCACTCGCTCTTTTCACGTATACATTTTTAATAAGTGGATTTTATGTACTGGTTCCCTAAAAGAAGAGCTGATAGTACAGACACTGTCAGACCACAGACTCCGCACTGTGCATATTTTCAGTTAGAAAAAGTCGCAATGAAGGCAGAGATGTTCAGAGATCCTCCTGGGGAGCCCCGGGGACATTGGCTGGAAGAAGAGCTGGTGAAAATCCCTCTGCCGTGGATCTGATCCCGCTGACATCAACACCTTGCTGGAAATGATGGAACCAGAGGAACCAGGAGGGAGCAACAACACTTGGAAGGGGTTTTTTATCATTTTCTGAAACCATTATCACAAAATCCCAGACTAGTGTGGGTGGGGAGGGGCCTTAAACCCCACCCAGTGCCACCCCTGCCATGGCAGGGACACCTCCCACTGCTCCAGCCTGGCCTTGGGCACTCCAGGGATCCAGGGGCAGCCACAGCTGCTCTGGGAATTCCATCCCAGGGCCTCAACGCCCTCATGGGGAACAATTTCCTCCCAATATCCCGTCTAAACCTACCCTCTCCCAGTTTGAAACCATTCTCCTTACAGTTCCTGATGAAATATCCATATTTTCCCTTTCCTTCTTTTAGATCAAGGTGGATGTTTTTTCATGTTTACAGGCAGCGTTTTCTTGCAGGGCTGAAATGTACTGAGCGGTGAGACACAAGTCCTTAAAGGATGCAAAAATCATTGAAAAAAATAAAGAAAACTGAACATATTTGAGGGTTTTAATCCACTTTTTATCCATCTCTGTGAGAACTGTGCCTNCCAGTTTGAAACCATTCTCCTTACAGTTCCTGATGAAATATCCATATTTTCCCTTTCCTTCTTTTAGATCAAGGTGGATTTTTTTCATGTTTACAGGCAGCGTTTTCTTGCAGGGCTGAAATGTACTGAGCGGTGAGACACAAGTCCTTAAAGGATGCAAAAATCATTGAAAAAAATAAAGAAAATGGAACATATTTGCGGGTTTTAATCCACTTTTTATCCATCTCTGTGAGAACTGTGCCTACGATGCAGCATTTATGGACTTTAATTCTTAATGCCTCACCATTAACTATAATACTTGGGCATTTACCTGGTCAAGTGTAGCTACAGAATCCAAAAAAAAAAATCACCGAGCTCGGAAAAGCCCTCTGAGATCACAGAGTGCCCAATCCTGGATCCATACAGTGCTCTGGGATGCCTTGCCCCCAGCCCAGAGCACTGTATGCCACCTCCAGGGGTGGGGACTCCAGACTCCCTGGGCAGCTCCAAGGCCTGAGCACCCTTTCCATGGGGAAATTCCTCCTAATGTCCAACCTGAGCCTCCCCTGGGGCAGTTCCAAGCCCTGTCCATCCTTTCCACAGAGAAATTCCTCCTGNGTCCACCTTGAGCCTGCCCTGCGCATCTCCACGCCCTGGCCATCCTTTCCATGGAGAAATTCCTGCTGGTGTCCAACCTGAGCCTCCCCTGGGCAGTTCAAAGCCCTGGCCATCCTTTCCATGGAGCAATTCCTCCTGGTCTCCATCTTGAGCCTCCCCTGGGCAGTTCCAAGGCCTGGCCATCCTCTCCATGGAGAAATTCCTGCTGGTGTCCAACCTGAGCCTCCCCTGGGGCAGTTCCAAGCCCTGTCCATCCTTTCCACAGAGAAATTCCTCCTGGTGTCCACCTTGAGCCTTCCCTGGGCAGCTCCACGCCCTGGCCATCCTTTCCATGGAGAAATTCCTGCTGGTGTCCAACCTGAGCCTCCCCTGGGCAGTTCAAAGCCCTGGCCATCCTTTCCATGGAGAAATTCCTCCTGGTCTCCATCTTGAGCCTCA
>WBMY01001676.1:218600-247581 GCA_013397315.1 Donacobius atricapilla
CCCTCTCCCTCTGTCCCCTCTGGAGGGCCTGCCAAGGGTCAGGTAAAAGAAAGCCGCCCCTGAAAGGAGTCACTCGGTTTGTAGCTGCCCCGGTTTCTGTGAGAGGAGAGGGTCTGTGCATTTTTCTGTCCCAGCCTGGGTCTCTGAGCCCTCCCTCCGGCAGCTGAGGGGCTCCTGGCAGCTGACACCCCTTAGGTGACATCTGGTGCCCTGCACCTGCAGGCAGTGGTGCCTTTGTGAGCTCCTCCCGCACGGGGCGCAGATGGTGGACATCGATCCAGCCACTGTTTAGCACAACTGGGAGGGGAAGAAATGGAAGGACATTGCAATCCCCAGGCTCCCCGCTCCAAGTTTGCTCTCCCTTTGAGGAAAATCAATGCAAAATGTCAGCCACTTATCAGATTTTTCACATCCAGGAAGGTACGGGCACGAACACAGCCCTGGGAATCTGGGAACGCGCAGCTGGTGTTTTCTCAGACGGCTTTTTTTCTTTAAAAAATAAATTTTAAAAATAGCAAAAGAAACACAGGTGTAAAAATAAAAGCCAAAAACCCCACATCTAACACAAAACCCCTGAAGAAACAAAGAGATAAGCAAGCTCCCCACATTTTATGAGTAGAAGATCATGGCAGGATTAGCCACAAAGCCATTAGAAAGTCTCACTAAGGTCACTGTGATTGTCTGGAGAGCAAAGGTTGTTCAACAGTGATTGCTTCAAAACACAAACCACATCCAATAACACCACCGGCTGCAGCAAAAACAACTCCAGTAAAAACCTTCACACTTCTCCTTGCTTTTGCTTTTTAAATTTCCTTGTCCAATCGTTTCCAACTGGGGCTGTCCTGGTGTTAAAGAGCTTCCAGTTCCATTATAGATAAACCTCCAGCTATTGATCAGAGCATCTCCCACGCCAAGAACCAGGACCCAGATTTGAATCCTGTTTTTCTGTGGCAGCAGAGCAGCTGGAAGCAGAGGAGCTGTTCGCGCTCCTCTCAGAGCATCATTCCTGCCCCCAGAGGTCACCTTTGCTGGGGGGATCATTAATAAACTGCACATTTTGCAAGGATTAACTCCCACTAAACCTTGGCGTTTATTCCAGAGACGGAGATCAATGGGGCACTTTAGCACAGGACTAACAACATCCCTGAGCTGCTTCTCTCCCTCTTTAATCATCTTTGGTGGGGGCTTGCAGAGGCAGCAGTTCACAGGGTTTGTTTCCTGGTTTATTTGTGGAGCTGGGAACTAATTAATCCCCTTGTTATCAAAGCAGAGCCTCCGACTGGGGTTGTCTGTAACTCTAAAATGGAGCCCTGATCAAACCACATGGAGACAAAGCCTGAAGTTCAGGCAGAGGAAAGAGCTTTGTGGAATACAAACGAGATAAAGTTGCCTAATTCTGGTTCTTTGATGGATCTAGTGTGAAAAAGAAGACCAAAACGCTTTATACATTGAATTGTGTCTTTTTTACACTCCGCAGAAAATCTGTTTGAGCACTTATCTGTCAAACCTGCAGATCTCCCTTTTTCAATGTCATGCCTCCATCACGTGTGTGTGCCCTGAGCAAAACAAAATCCATAAAAACTACAGAATAAACAGCTATTCCATATGAAGGCGTACTTCCTACAATTTACAATATTTTTTCTGCATGACTATTCTTCAATATAACTCACAGTGCTAAAACACTCAGAGAAGCCACTTAGTCCCTTCTCCAGTTGCAGGGTAAGAGCATAATAAGGATTTAAAAATAATATTTAAAAAATATTTACCAAAAAGGTAAAAATTGTGAACATTGCTTCCGGAGCAAATTCCTTCCCTTTTTCTGGAGGGCTGCATTTTGGAAAAGGATCCAAAAGGAAAGATCCTTTGAGGGATGCTTTGAAGGACTGCTGGAGTGGTTGTACCGCCTCCCTTCCTCGTGGTGGTCACTTGCCCAGAAGTCATCAAGAATTCAGGCTGGTTTGGTTTGGTTGGGTTTTCTTGGCTTCTCTGCTCCATCAGCAAACTTTTTGGGGAATTCAGAGTGCAGTAATCCATTTTTGTGGTACTTTATGCAAGAGCAGATCATTCCCCAATGCCTGCGCTGTTCAACTACCCAGCCTGTCCAGCAGCTCAATTCACTTCATGGTACATTTTAATTCCTACCGTGCAAGTGAATTATGATGGATTTTTTGCTCTCAGGTTTCCAATATCTGTCTCTGACAAGACTTCAAGGAATATCCACCAGACAAAGCTGGTGTAACTCCATGAATCTGAAATCACATCACCTCTGTATTGAAAAACAATTGCAAGGTTTCATTCCTGAAAAATTACGTTGAAATTTACTTTAGAATGTGCCTAACAAGACTGAGGGGAAACGAAGCCAATAATTTGGGAAATGTGTACTGAATTAGCACTTTAAAGTAATTAATTCAATTTGACTTGAGCAGTGCCCTGGATTCATAAAGATGAGCAACCTGGGACAGGGGAAGTTGTCCCTGCCCGTGGCAGGGGATTGGAATGAAATGATCTTTTAGGTCCCTTCCAACCCAAACCATTCTGCAATTCTGTGATTTGGAGAATTTTAGAGTAACCAAAACCCTCTGCATGGAGTCAACACCAAATTGCATTTGAGGCGAGTTGATGGATGAATGTCAGAGCAGAAGGTGGCATTGACTGAGTAAAGCACCTCATGGGATGGGATCATATTCCTTTGTTTAAAAAAAACTCATCTTTGGGCTTAAATTTTGCCTTTGTGGTCACAGGGATTTGCCCTTGAGCACGCTGATGCTTGTGCACAGCGCACAGTTTAGACCCTGTTAGCCCTCGATCTAATTCAGTTAAAAACTTGATGAAGACACGCTGGGTTTATCTCCTCTGTCTAAAGGAGAGATAGAGAAGCTGACAGAGGCAGAGGGAGCTGGAAAGCTCGGGCTCCTGAAGGCACAGTGACAAAACCCCGCGCGTATCATCCCAAGGCATCTCCAATTTCACCAAGCAGAGGAGGAGGAAGTGCCTCCCAACCCGAGTTTTTGCAAGAGACACCTTGGCTCAGCTTCTAATTCCCTCCTGTCTCCCAGCCTGTGCTCCTGATGCTCTCCTGTCTGCTTTATAGACCAGATCCTATCTCCCAGGTATTTTTAGCCCACGGCCGTGTCCTGAAAGCTACACAAGGACATCGTGCGCTTCATCCTGAGACAGGGAAGCTTTTGTCACTCCAGAGCCAACTTCTGAGGTGACTGGATGTCACCCTGATTTCTCAGTCTTCTTGTGTCTCAGTTCACAGTTCTTAGGTTGTTTCTCACACTCAGGTGTTATAAATAGGAGCAATGTTTTCCTTAATTCAAGGCAGTTTACATTCTTGTTTTAGAGCTATGGACAGCTGATGGACAGTTGTCCTGACCAATGGGATGGGGAGAGGGGTCAGCCTTCTCCCCCAGTCCCTGGCCTTTGTAGAAATACTATAAAATGGAGCCAGAATTTGTAATAAACAGTTCATGCCTTCTCACCAGAGTGTGTGTGTGTGTGTGTGTCAAACAACGACAACTGGAGGCCCATCCCAGGCTGCTGAGGTTGCCCCAGGTTGCAGGAGTTGTCTGTGCTCTGACACTGTCAAAACTCCAAGAGGAGCAGCCCTTCCTTAACGGTGGAGAAGTTTTGTTTAAGGGGTTTCTGACAGCTGGAAACACAACAGAGGTTGATTTTTTTTTTATCATTAATGTTAGCTTTGGTTTTGTTTCTTTGTTTTTTTTTTTAAGTTTCGGTTTCTTTCTTTTCTGATAGAATATTGCAATTATTCAAAAGCAAAATATTTGACAAAGAGATGTTGGTCTCAAAGAATTTTTGTTTTGACAGGGGATGAGGCTAAGCCTTGGGTAACCTGCAAATGTTTTATCCTGACCTCTGGAAAAAGACCGGTTTAATATTCAAATTTATCATCACTTTCTGTGTCATTTCTCAAAGATATGGGCGGAATCTTTAATAGGGTATAAGATAGTTCAGGCAAATCTAAATCAGAACTTTACAAGTTCTAATAAAAAGAAAATTCAGATGTTCAGAAGTTCAAACTTCAGCCCCTGAAATGTTACAGTCTTTCTTGACTGAAAAAAAAAAAAAGAGACCACAGAAAGGTTTGGGTTGGGAGGGACCTTAAATCCCACCCAGTGCCCCCCTGCCATGTCAGGGACACCTCCCACTGCCCCAGGCTGCTCCAGCCCCAGTGTCCAGCCTGGCCTTGGGCACTGCCAGGGATCCAGGGGCAGCCACAGCTGCTCTGGGAATTCCATCCCAGCCCCTCCTCACCCTCACAGGGAACAATTCCTGCCCAATCTCCCATCCATCCCTGTCCTGTGCCAGGGGGAAGCCGTTCCCTGTGTCCTGTCCCTCCATCCCTTGTCCCCAGCCCCTCTCCAGCTCTCCTGGAGCCCCTTTAGGGGTCTCTGAGCTCTCCCTGGAGCTTCTCCTCTGCAGGTGAGCACCCCCAGCCTGGCTCCACAGAAATGCTGAAGTGGACAATCAACCTTTTGAAGAGCCGTTTCTAAAATATTTCTTTTTAACATTCTCAGTTGGAAAATGAAAAGTTTTAACAGCATTGATTTCGTCAGCAACTGAAAATTTCTGTTCCCAGTCTTGTTAGACAAGAAATGCATATGGAAATTCTTTTATTTTGACATAGAAAAGGCTAAATTTTTAATAAACTTTTGAAATTGGCTACAAGGAGCTTGGTTAATCTGTTGCAAACAACTTTTCGTCTATTTACTCTTGATACCACTTAGAAAAAGCCCCATAATTATTTAAAAAAAAAAAATTAATGAGGAAATACCTAAAATTCCATTTAAAATTTTATTCCTAATTAAAAATGGAGCTGCTAATTATAATGCCTATCTCCTTTAGAAGGTGCTGCAAGGCTTAATTAATTGTCGGCAAAGCTCATTTGAGGAGCTCGCAGGATGGAAGTGCAAAATTGTTGCTGTTAATCAGGAGGAGGCCCGGGGAGCTCTGAATGGGGCTGGCAGGGGCTGCTGGACACCCGTGGGCACATTCCAGGAGCTGCCACCTCCTGCTGTCCCCATTTCCCGAGCCAGGAGCAGAGCAGGAGAGCTGAGGTGCTGCCAGCATCTCCAGGAGAGCTGGAGAGGGCTGGGGATGGAGGGACAGGGCGCAGGGAATGGCTTCCACTGCCAGAGGGCAGGGAGGGGTGGGATTTTGGGAAGGAATTCCTGGCTGGGTGGGTGGGGAGGAGCTGGAATGGAATTCCCAGAGCAGCTGTGGCTGCCCCTGGATCCCTGGCAGTGCCCAAGGCCGGGCTGGACACTGGGGCTGGAGGTCCCTGGGACAGTGGGAGGTGTCACCATGGCAGGGGTGGCACTGGCTGGGCTTTAAGGTCCTTCCAACCCAAACCACCCTGGGACTCAGTACCGAATTAAAGTAACTTTTCTCAGGAAGAGAAGGGCTCCCGTGCCTGACTCTGCCTTTTCTCTGCTGAAGCAGCCCCGAGAGGGAAAATGGAAATCCAAGGAGGTTTGAAGTTCAGTCAGAATTTATGCCGGTGCTACTTTAGACAAGCAAGTCTCCCCTCCATTTTTTTTTTAAACAATCTGTTGAATATGTAACATACGAAGGGGCAGCTGAGTGTTGAAGAGGTCACCCAGCGCCGGGATGGGGTTCGAGTGACAGCTCCCACCCCATGAGCTGAACCTTACAGGGCTCAGGACACCATTGTGGGGACCAGGACTAAACCAAACTATTCCCACTCCTGCTCTAAACCTAAGCCCGTGTAGTGACCCAGTTTTTGAGGAGAGAGGTTTGTGATTACCTGACAGGAGCTCATATTTGTACGAGAGGAGCAGCAAGAGCGCTTTTAATCTTTCACGCTCCGCTCTGACAGCTGCGCTTTCGCTCGCTCAGCTTTCTTGAAGGATGAGCCAGGCAGAGCTGATTTTTATACATCCCGAATTTCCAGACAGGGGCATGCACAGGCCGTAGGAGCTGTTTATCTGATTGAGGCACTAATTGTGCGGCTCCTAGCCGGAGCAGCCAGGGAAGGCAGCGTGTTCCACGCTCGACACCGGGAAAGAGGCAACGCAGCGCTCCGCGGATAAAAGGCTCGTGGTCCCAGCTGGGAAAACAATTCCATCCTCTCCCAGCTGCACAGACCTTCCACACGGCTCCGTTGCATTCTGCCTGGCTGAAAGCCCTGCAGGAGATTGCAGGGACCCCAAGACATCTCCCTGCTCAGAGCTGTAAGTACAGAGCCGCTGCAGCGTGGAATGGGGAGCTGCCTTGGCTGGGCTGGGATTTTTATCCTTCCTCACTCGTTTTCATTTGCATAAGGGGGAGAGAAGGGGGGGAGAAAAAAAAAGGAAAAAATTCTGCTGCTTTGCTTCTCCTGCGTGTCTGGGAATGCCTGGTGCTCGGAAGGTGCGCGCTCTGGGCAGAAAGGATGGATTGGTGCGCGTGTGAGGGATGTGGCGAGCGGAGCGCAGGCTGTGCTGGCCACAGGCACCACAGGTACATGGCTGAGGCTGTCTCAGCCCTGTGCTGCAGTGAAACGGGCAGCACAGAGCATGACAGTGCTGATTCTGGCGCTTCCAGATCACTTTCTGCGGCGCGTTAAAAGCCGGAGTGGGAAATGAGAGCCTAACCTCATTTCTGCCGGCTGAAGGTGGGAAAGCAATAGGCATAAATCTGCAGGAAAATGTAGGAAAGTCCTAAAAAAGAAAGTTTGTGGTTTTTTTTCCCTGTTGCTCATTTGAGCCATGGGAGGAAGATATAAGGCAAGTTCACAGCCTGTTCTGAACTTCGGGTCTGCATCCAAAGACCTGCAGGAGGGTTTGTTTGGATGTTGTTATTTATTTACACTGCATGACACAGCTTTAGAGGATGGGATTCTTTATCAAAAAGTTTGGGAAGCCTGCGCTCACAGAAGCAAGTGCCCGACTAGAACTTTCTGGTAAATCAGATATTCCCATGGTGCTTTTGGGGTGAATCCTTGGATCCAGAGAGTTGTTGGGTGGGGAAGGGGGCTCCTCCAGCAGCTTTTGCACGAGCAGGATGCTCCAAGCTGACAATTTCCTGCGGCACTCATGGAGCTGAATGATCAAGCAAGATGCAAACACTCTGTAAATAACAGTTACTTGTCCTTTTATCAGCACTTTGCAGATAAATATTGTGAGTTAAAACCCAAATATTTACTCATCTGAAGTAGCATTTCCACCTCCCCTTTTATTTTTTACCCCCAAAAGATGACCTCCTGTGAGTTCCACACAGAGTTCTGAAAGTTCAGAGGGTTTTCCTGTGTGTGCCACTAAACCCTGCAGTGTTTGTAATTCCGGGCACCACGTCCCCACAAATAACCCACCTCCATCAGCCAGCTTTGCCTGTGGTGCTCCAGAGGCACTGTGCCAGTGTTTCACATTCCAGAAGTCTCTGCTTCACAGGTTTTATGGCACTAAAAAGTCCCAAATCAGTACCTCTATGAAGTTAGCAACAACCATAGATCACATTTTATTGTGTGAAAAAAGAAAAATAAAACCCCCCGACGTTTGCAGCCCTGGGTTTCAGATGCTGGCCATGGATTACAAGTTTTACCTTCCATGCTGAGGATAAAATTATAAATAATCCACAACAACTTAAGTGCTTTAAATCAAGCAGAAGCCATGTCTCTTTTCCTTTGCTTCCAGCTTTATGACCACTATTAAAAAGGTTTGTGGTGCATAATAAGCTACCCTAAAATTAATTTCTTGCCATTGAAGCAAGTATTTCCCTCACGGAACAAGGTACCAGTGTGCCCAAGGGCCTTAAAACACAAAGTTGGGTGGCCCAAAGCGCTGCTTGGGTTTGAACTGAGAATTTTCATTAGAAGATATTTTGTGAGTATGTGGGAATAGATCATCCCCATGAAAGAAAGAATACAAATTTGTATTTCCCCTCAAAACTATGTTAGCTGCATGTTACTGCATTATTCATTCTGTTAAAAATGGAGTTTATTGCAGAAAATTGCCATGGATTGGCCTCTGCTCACCTTCCTCAGCGACAAAGGGGCACAAAAAACCATCTGAAAGGTGCCCTGCTTGTCCCCAGCCTCTCACCCTGTCTGTGGAGCAGGGGAGGCTCTTGCAGAGGAGGAAAACCAGCAAGGTCTGGCCCAAAACGTCATTTATTCCTTCTTGCCAAAGGCTGCACTCAGAGCTGGTCATAACTCTGTGCTTGGGCAAGTTTGTAGGCTCGTGTGTGCGGGACGAAATCTCTCCAGGAGAGGTGGAGACACAAAATTCAGGCACAGTTTTACAGCTACAACTCCCTGCGTGGTAAAAAACATCCCTGGGACACAAAAAAAAAAAACCCCAAACGAACAAACAAACCAACCAAAAAACCCCAAAACAAACCAACAAACAAATCCCAAAACCCCAAAAAAACCCACAAAAAACCCAAACCAAACAAAACCAACAACAACAACAACAAAACCAACCACAAACAAAACCAACAAACCCAAACCCAGACACAGAAGAATTTAGGTGATTAGGTGACCTTATTTGCATCCAAAAACGATCAGGCTCCACAAAAAGGCTTTCCACAAGTGCAGAATATGCAAGGAAAAAATACCCATTTTAAAAAGAGAACAGAGCACCTTCAAGTGCCCTAAGTAAACAAGAACAACCCAAACCCAAAGAGATCGGGGCACTGTACTTGTCATTTCTCCATCTTTTGGGGGGAAAAAAACCACACACAGCTGTGAGACAGAGCATCAGAGGTATGGAAACCCTACCTGGAGCTGGGAAAATGCCGAACACACCAGGTCAGCACGGAGTAAAGAGCCAGCAAGATATTTTTGCACAAAAAAACCCTCGTGGGGACTTGAACTCGTCAGTTGTAGAGGCTGGAGGAGAAGCAGTGAGGAAAAGCTGGATTTTTTGCCATCCCTTTGTGCCCTCAGCTCTGTCTGCTCTCCTCCAAGAGCCCCCAGCTGTGGTTTTTTTCTGGTGGATGAGGAGCAGCTGGCCAGCACTTCCTGCTGCCTTTATTCCTGAGGGCACAGGGGCTTCTTGTCACATTTTTTGGGACTGGAAAAATGATTGTTCTGTCATATTGCAGCCTCCCAGTGCCTGAAGGGGCTCCAGGAGAGCTGGAGAGGGGCTGGGACAAGGGATGGAGGGGCAGGACACAGGGAATGGCTTCCCATTGTCCCAGGGCAGGGATGGATGGGAGATTGGGCAGGAATTCCTGGCTGGGAGGGTGGGGAGGGGCTGGGATGGAATTCCCAGGGCAGCTGTGGCTGCCCCTGGATCCCTGGCAGTGCCCAAGGCCAGGTTGGACATTGGGGTTGGAGCAGCCTGGGACAGTGGGAGGTGTCCCCGCCGAGGGGTTGAGATGAGTTTTAAGGCCCCTCCCAACCCAAGAAATTTCATTATTCTACAATCACTCTTCATTAATTTTTGGGGGTCTTTGTGTTCTGGGCTTCCTGCAAGGGTTAAACCTCCGGGGCACGCAGTGCTCAGGGGAACCACTGAGGGAGAGGGATGGGGAGGAAGGAGCTGGGGAGAGGAGGAGTTTCCCTCCCTCAGACCCTCGGATGTATTTTTAGCCTGTAAGGACCAGAAGGAAAGGACCAAGTGAGTCAGAAAGGCAGTTTGTTTTATTAAAATTCCTGACAGCCTCCGCTGCAAAGCTCTTGTTAAAAGAGATGGAAAACATCAGAAGGATGAGAGAAGCTGTGTTCTGTCCTTGCTCTTTACACGACATAATAATATGGAAAGGACTGTAATTGGCTTCCCAATAACTGGTTTTATTGGCTGTGTGCAAACACAAGTGACCCAAGTGCACCAAAACCCTCCCAGGGCTCTGATCCCAGCTCCCACCAGAGGCAGCTCAAACAAATAAAAACATTCTGCCTACTTTTCCTACAATAAATCCTGACTTCTCCTCAGGACACTCTGATGTGATCACCAATAAGATCCATTTTTTTTTTTTTTAATAAGATTCTTCAGAAAAAAAAAAATTCTTCAGAAAAAAAAAAATATAATTGCTTTCTGCTTGGTAATGAATTCAGCTGCAACCAAAGCATGAGCATCCCAAATCCCTCTTAATGGTGATGACTGCAAGGAATCTTTTATTAAAATTCTCCTATTAAACTTATCTCTCATTAAATGGGGGAAGACTGGCTGGAAAACAAGGATCCTCTGCTGTAAGAAGCAGTGTCAACCTCAAGTGTGTACCTGAGCAGCACCTGATTTTAATTCCCATCCCTGTGATTCACACTGGGAATGTCAAACCTGGCTGGGATGAAGTTCTGCACCAAGTTTCTCACTGAAATGAAGGAATTTTCAGACACTTCGTGATTATTTCTGTTTCAAACACGCCTCTTCCTCGTGTGTGTTTTTGAGGTTTCACCACGTCCCACTGCCTGGTGCTTTGCAGGGTCAGGGAATCAGCAATGGGCCGGCCTGGATCACAGAGTGCTCGGCACCTCAGCGATTTAAATCCATTTCTCCCAGGCATTCCCTCAGCGAGTTTGGTGCGCGCAGAGCACGAGTGGCACCTTTGGTGAGAGGAATGGGGATTAAAAGCACAGAAGTTTCTGCAACTTCATCTCTTCCAGCAGTTTCTGATAATCCTACCATGAAATTACAAAACCAGCGGGACCAGAGCAAACCTCCCTGGAAATTGTCGTGCCTCCATTGGCGAAGGAAGGCAGATAAGGTGGAGATTTTTATCAGCTAAATGAGAGAGCTGTGTCACATGGATACCCAGTCTCCCACCCCTCGGCTGTCAGCCCTCGCTCAGGACAGAATTCCGGCTGCTGTGCAGTGGATCCGTGGATCCCTGACTTCCCCAGGGTGCTGCAGCTTCCAAGGAGTTTGTCCTTGAGCCAAGGAAAGAGAGGCAAACCCCAAAATTCTCCCCAGAGCCAGCAGAGAGCCACACTGGGCACCCACACCACGGCCTCCAGCAGAGCTGCTGAGCCTCCCTCGTGCCTCAGTTTCCCTTCTCTGGTCTAGCAGCCACCATTCCAGCTGTTCCTGATGCTTTAGAGGGGGATAACCCTGGGGGCACTGCCTTACCCATGGCACTGTCACTTCTCCCCGCCACCTCAGCGTCCAGACTCTCCTCACTCTGGTGCCGTTCTGCCAATTCCCCTCATTTACCCACTTAGCCCCAGTTGGGTTTGTTTTCCTTCAGTGGATAATGGCAGGGAAGCTCTGCAGGCCCCAGTGAGGGAATTTCTCTCCCAGAAATTGTTTTGTCTGCTGCTTTAGCGGGAGCACTTGGGCTGCACAGCGGGTTAGAGGTTTCACCCCTGTTCAAGTCACTTAAACTGCCACCTTTCCCTCAGCACTGATACCATTAGTGGTGACACATCGCTGCAGCCTCTCCACAGAGGTCACCCAGCCCTTTCTGGAGCTATCACACAAAGCTAAAAGCTATAAATATCATATTTAACCCGCTCCTTCCCTGTGTTCCTCCAAAACCACTGGAGGTGCAGATCTAATTTCTTCCCTGAACACACTCTGGCTCCTCTATTCCACCCAAGCCACGAGTTAAGTTTGTATTTTCAGTCCTGGCTCAATTTTCCCACCCCAAAATCCAAATGAATACCAATATTTGGTATAAAACTCTAATGCCTGGGCAGCTGCATTCCCATCTGTCTGTGAGGGCAGAGCCACGGGGGAAAGACTTGTCAGAGGGATCTTCTACTTACAAGAAAAATCTTTGTTTCCTACATCACTGAAATAAGGGCAGTTATTCATGAATTCCTTTGCAAAGCCCTGGGCTAGCGGAAGGTGTTGGGAGGGGGTTGGGACAAGATTATTTTTGTGGTCTTTGCCAATCCAAAGCATTCTGTGATCCTCTGAAAATTTTCACGTAGACTCCTTTTTTTTGTTTTGTTTTGTTTTTGGGTTTTTTGGGGGTTTTTGGGTTTTGTTTTTTTGTGGTTTTTTTGTTTGTTTGTTTTAAGGAGAGAATTCTTGTAGAGTTGAACGTACTCTAAATTGTGGTTGCTGTTTAAGTACCAAACAGATTTTGGGCAGGATGAAGTCAGGCTGGTACCTGTGCTGACATTCCCAGGAAAAACACCCGTCCCAGGCTGGAGGGGTGAGGTGTGATGGGGAAGGGTGAGGAGATGGAGTCCCCAGCCCTGGAGGTGTCCAGGGAAGGGCTGGAGGTGGCACTGAGGGCTCTGGGCTGGGGACAAGGTGGGGACTGGTCACAGCTTGGACTTGAGGATCTCAGAGGGCTTTGCCAAGCTCGGTGGTTTTTGGGATTCTGCGAAATGCCCCTTGTTCATCTGGGGCTCCCTGAGACTCAGTCCAAGACGTGTCCTCAGCACACTCCTGCTCAGGTCCCACTCAGCCCTCTCTGTTCCCTGTGTGCTGAACGCAGAGCTGGAGCTTTAATGTACCATTTGGCCCCTTTTCCCTGTTTTTTTCCTGCCTGTGAATGGGGTTATCCACACCCTGTGCTGCTGCCATGCCCCAGGTGTGACTGAGTGCTGCGGGTCCGTCCTTGCCCTGCTCCATCCCCCTCTGCTGCCCCTCTCCAGCTCCGATCCCATCTGAGACATCACCTCAGCTTTTGCTCCAATGCCTGAAGCAAAGGAGAAGTCTGGCTTATGAACCTGCTCACAATTGCAGCAGTTCCAGCCAGGAATAAACTGTTCTTAACCTAAATACTCCTCTGAGGACACTGAGCTTGGGGGAAGGGGCACGACTGTCCTGTGTCTAGTGCAAGCAGGGATGAGTGAGCCTGGACATGCTGGATAACTCGGGAAAGCAGCTGGAAAAAAAAAAAGGGAGGGAAAGGAGAGCGGTGGTGAACACAGCTGAGCAATAATGACCACTTCAGGTTGTAGCAAATGCGATGTTTCCAAATAAAACACAGGCTGCCAAAGCTAAAAAGAATGAAAAGGCTGCCAAAGTGAGAGATCTGTCCAAAGGCAGCCCAAAAAACACCTCAAGGAGAAGGGAAACTCCGGTGTGTCAAAGCCCCTTCCATAGTGAGCGCGAGGTGAGGCTGTGGTTGGTGCTGGGCACCACAAGGAGCAGCACCCATGGAATGGTTGATGTGGCAAATTAATGAGTGATAAAAATGGCAGAGCAAAGAGGGCAAAGCTCAGTGGAAGAAGAGCTGGTGTGGAGTTAAATTTGCAGGAAACAAGATTTTTCACTTTAATGCAAAAATGCCCACTGAGGTGAGCCAGGATCTACCACTGAATTTTAGAGAATTCTTGATTAACAGAGACTCCAGAGGTATTTTGGGATGCTCTGAGGAAAGTTGGGGGCTGTGCTATTTGAAGTTATTCTGTACTTGAGGTGTTCCAGCATTAATTGCACAGCTTTACTCAGAGATTACTCATTTTCAAGTTAGTCTTACCCAAGGTGTTGAATTATGGATGATATTAAACTTTGGGTTAGGGATTCAGGGAATTGATTTGGAAGACATAGGTGAGACATCCCCAAAATCAAACTTCTGCCAAAAATTAGCAGAATAAAAGTTTTGTGTGAAGTGCAAGAACTGAGAAAAAAAAAAAAAGCACCTTTCTCACTGATTCAGGCAAAATAAAAATGACTAAGCCTGTCACGATTTTACCTCTTTGTCTGGCTGACTTTCTCAGCAAGATTGATTCCAAATCCAGCTAAGCCCTGAAAGGAATTAGCAGGGAACTGCTTTGTTGGAGGATGCTGAGGGGGTGGGCTGAGCAGCGGGGGAAGCAGCAGCAATACCCAAAAATAAAGCCCCAGCTCTGAGTAACCAGGGGGCCCTGTCGGGTTCACTGAAGTGTGAGTAAGTCATAAAACCTCTCACCTGAACCCACAGAGGCAAAAGCGATACTTTGAGAGAATAAAAAGCAGGGGAGGAAGCGTTTGTGAGCTCATAAAATCGGAGAAGACAGAGGGGGAGAGACCTTGGGGATCTCCCAGTGCCACCCCTGGATGGGCAGGGACACCTTCCCCTGTCCCAGGCTGCTCCAGCCCCAGTGTCCAGCCTGGCCTTGGGCACTGCCAGGGATCCAGGGGTAGCCACAGCTGCTCTGGGCACCCTGTGCCAGGGCTGCCCACCCTCCCAGGGAGGAATTTCTCCCCAATATCCCATCTGAACCGTCTTTCCTTCAGCTTAAGCCATTCCCCCTTGTCCTTTCTTTCCATGCCCTTGCAAAAAGTCCCAGTGACCCTTCCTCCAGCCAGGGGCAGGAAGGGCTTCATCCAGAGAAAGGTTCTGGTTGGATTTGTAGGTGGATGTAGCGCTGAATTCATGCCTGAGATGTTTTAGTTTTTTGGAAATTCCTTTCCCAGGTGATTTTGTAACTGTACCAATGTTATTCATTCCTCTCTCATAGGAGGGACTTCTTGATCTCCCTCTCATTTGACCAATGTGATTGAAGAGGTTTGCCTTTATTTCACCAATCAAATTGGTCTGTGTAAAATAGTACAAAAGAGAGATCATCACAAAATAAAGCAGACATTGTAGCCTTCTGAACTCAGTGAATCTGTGTTGTTTTTAGTGTAAACAGGGACAGGTAGATTCAGAGTTTTATATTTGTCTGAATTCATACAAATGTATGTGTATCTATATTGAAAGTGGAAGAACTTTATAAGGTCGATGTTCTGCAGTCATGCTTATTCTGTACAGAGATCTGCAATAAAAACTCCTCACCCTTAAAGCGAGGAGGTGAGGCACAAACAATCTGTTATTAGTGGTGTTAATTAGCATTACTCTGTCCAAAACCAGATTGGACAGGGCTTGGAGCAGCCTGGGACAGTGGAAGGTTGTAGGAGACAGAAGTGGACAGTCTTGGACAGCAGGGACGAGAGATCTCTGGAGCTCAGGGCAGCTCTTGAAACGTGGTTTATTGCACAGGGCGTGGGGGTCAGAGCTTTGCTCCAGCTGTCAACCACAGCTGGAGCGTGCCCCGAGAGAGAGAGGTGGGGAGGGGTACAGAGAGGTAGAGAGCGCTAGGTGCCTGTTACAACACATGATATCTGCTTCTGTGCTGAATATTCTGATTTACACTAACCAACCGGTACAAGACACGAATCCTATAGAATTTACCTGCAGCCTGTAAGAATTACTGCATTACCGTATGTGTTACATTTTAAACCCTAAAAGCTGATTCCTAGACGCTTTTTTCTTCCCTGCTACTTTGGTGAGGTCCCCCCGACCTTTGGACCCTCGGCATCCCTTTATTTGCCAAGGGTATTGTTCAGTCAGGGGAGATGCTTCTTCAGGGGGCTGAGCCATTGTCTTTCCCAGTTGTTCAGTAACTGATGCCTTGGCATCTCAGATCTCAAAGCTCACCTTCATCTCAACTTTGCTTATAGTTTTTTTTTGCTAAGGAATCGTATTTATAGGGCTTTCCTATTTCACCTTCCCCAGCATCAGGTGTCCCTGCCCACGGCAGGGGTGGAATGAGAGGAACTTTAAGGTCCCTTCCAACCCAAACCATTCCAGGATCCTGTGCCTTGCAGGGCAGTTTGGGGCAGCATCTCCACACCTGTTGGCAGGTGAGGCTGAGGCGCCAACATTTCCCTTCTGTGCCCTGGGATGGACGGAGAGTGGCAGGGGGTGACCTGTGAGCAAACCTTCCCTGCAGTGCCATTCCCGGTGCTTCATCCCAGGCCTTGCCCACGGCTGATCACCAGGCCACGGCCTCTGCAATTACCCACCCCAATTATCAGCGCCTGCCCCTGATGGATTACAGCCCAGGCTGCGGGTGGCTCAGAATAAATGAGCTGGGATGAAGGGTGTGACAGGTAACAAAGCATTTGTAACGGGCTATGCAGCTATTAAATGCAAAATAAAAAGGTGACGCAGTTCGTCACACACACACAAACACACACTCACACTTTGATCAGAAGGCATGAACTGATACTGAGTTTATTTGAAAAGTCTGACTCCATTTTATAGTATTTCTACAAAGGCCGGGGACTGGGGGAGAAGGTTGACACCTCTCCCCATCCCGTTGCTCAAGACAACTGCCCATCAGTTGTCCATATCTCTTAGAACAGGAATGAAAACTACCTTGAAGTTATGATAAACATTTGCTGGTGTGAGAAGAAAACCCAAACCATGAAAGCTGTGAACGGACGAGAAGGCTGAAAAAATCAGGGCGACAAAAAGGGGCACTGAAATACGTGTGAAAATAATCAGAAATAAAGCTAAATTCTGTTCAGGCCGTGGTTGTTGACCTGGCATGAGAGACTGAAAATTGAGCTCGCTGTGCATAAATGCAGGAGGGTGCCAGGGGGTTCTCAGGTCACTCCTAGTGCAGCCACACCCGAGTTTTGGGCTATTTGAGGGGGCTGTTTCTCCTCTCACGGTGCAAATTTGGGTCTCTCCCCACCTGCCGTGCCCAAGCCTGCCTGGGCTGGCCACGGACAGCCAACGAAAGGCGCAAGAGACGCCTCCAGGGAGGTCTCAGAAGATGCTGAGAAGATGCTGAGACAGCCTGGGCAGAGCCTGGGCTGCGGGAGAGCCCCCCAAGGCTCCGGGTGACACACAGGGACACCAGCAGGAATTATCACAGGAACTGATCAGCACAACCAGACATGGGGATGATGAGGAGTCGGGGAAGAGCTGCAGTACCCCAGGGGACAATTGTTGCACCAAGCAGCCCCCAGAGCTCTGGGTTAAGCTCTGGCTTTGCTCTGAAGCCCTGCTTAAACTCCACATTTCCACCCCAGGCTGGGCAGGGCTTGGAGCAGCCTGGGAGAGTGGAAGGGAGAGCTGATCTCTCCTGAGCTGCGCACAGGGAAGGGACAAGGGGGTCTCCGGGCTGCCCCCAGGAATTTCCATTCTTCAGAGATGTTTCTGGTGGCTGTGCTGTTAAAAAAAACCATAATGGATGCTTCTGTTTTGCTTTTATTTCAGTGTTTTGGAGGAGCAGTAATGCTTTGGGTAAAATTCAAATCAATGCAAACCTCATAAGCCAATAAAATTTTATAGATGGTTATCCAATATGTAATTTGTTACACAGTTTCTCTGTGGCTTCTGTTTATTGAGACATAAAGACTTTGCTTTCTTTAAGGGAGATTTTATGTGAGGAGGGCATAAGAAGGAATAACCTTTCATACCCATTGTGCCATAAACTAAATTACTCTTAACCCAAACCATTTATCTTGTGGTGGCAGCCTAATGAGACCAAAGGAAAGAGAAACAAACTGCCTGGAATTTTCTTGAAGGGACAACTTTTTTTTCCATCAAGCCGGTAGCTTCCCAGATTGGCCACATGGATGTCACAGTTGATAATACCAGATACTGTAATAAAAAATAACCCAAGAAAATGATGAGGACGTAGAGCTTGGGACAGGGAATGAGTGTAGAAGAGATGTTGAGGTGCAGTTGCACACTGTTTATTTCCTGGCAGGAATTTCCTGCTGGATGTGAGCAATGGAGGGAAGGGAAGGAACCCTGAGCAGCAGCCTGGGATCAGTATTTGGTGATTTGGATCAGGGGGGCTGGAAAAGCTCCCAGGAGGAAGGATCCCCACCCTGGTGAGGAAATTCACTGCAATGCCTGGTGCTTGTGACTAAGCTGTTCTTTCTCTAACACAGCTTTTCTCTTTGCAATCTCCTTTGGCCTGTACACAACATCATTTTTCCCGGTGTAATTTCAAAGCAAAGCAGCAAAACTTCAGAGCAAACTCGTCCTTTCTTTTTATGTTTTTTTTTTTTTTGGGTTTTTTTTTTTTTTTTTTTTTTGAGCCAGACACACAAACATAAAAGGAGCTTTTACTCAGTAGGTCCTGCATGAAGTATGAGTGCACTGACCTGGAGATACACACAGAGTAAAAGCCTATTTGAGGCTGTCTCATAAGTTAAGTGAAGCCCCAAGCCTTTGGAAAGCTGATCTAAATCTTGCTGGAATCAGTGGGATGTGTTTCCCTTTCTCAGGACGGGATCAGCCCTTGCATGCTGCTTATTAGCGCCGAGAATTCCTGGGTGATTTCCCCTCCACACGATGCAGCCGTGGCCGTGGGATTTGTCTGGGTACAGGGATTGAAATGCTCCGTGATGAGCTTGCACTCTGATGAGGACTGATTTGCCTGTTAAAGAAAGAAAAACTAAAGGCAGTGGATCCCTTCAGACCCCAAACTTGCTATTTCCCAAAGAATGACAGATTTTTGTGAGAGGAGCAGACCAAGAGAGGAATAGAAATAATCTGCGCGCTGCTCTTCGCATAGAACGGGTGAAAAAAAAATGAATTTGTGTCACTGTGAGGTAACAACATTGTTTTATGTGTCAAGGGAAAAAGAGAAATAGTCCATTATTTAGATCAGCAGCAGTAAAATGGATGTTTTTAAGAGTGAAAAGCGGGGCCATCTCCTTCTTATCGTCTCCATTCAATCTCCTAAACTCCTGCTGAACCTGCAGCAGAGCCCGGGCTGCGAGAGAGAGCCAGCCAGGGCTGCGGGTGACACACAGTGACACCAGCAGGAGTTGTCAGAGGGATTTATGAGCGCAGTCAGGCATGGGGATGGCAGAGAAGTTGAGGGAGAGCTGCAGCATCCCGGGGAACAATCTGCATTATTGAGAGCAGAGCTCCAGGGAGGGTGGGATGAGCTTGACAAAGCGCAGACCCTTCACTTCGGGGTCCCCCTCAAAGCCTCAAAACCAGGCGCACTCTCAAGCCCATTTGAGACCAAACTCTGCTTTTAGGTTTTACCACTGCAGTTCCAAGGAGATGTGTAGAGAAACTCGTTGGTGGAGCAGCTTTGCAGGGACTTGAGGCTGAAAATGAGACTCTCCCAATGTTTTTTTGGGGGTGGATTTGATGGTCCTGGGGAAGCAGCAGGTTGGGGTTGGCCAAGGCTCCGCAGGTGGCTCTGAACTGGTGCCAGTGTCGGTGGGAAACTGGTCTGAACCTTCCTGAAACGGGGCAAAGGCAGCACAGCTTCCTGAGGGCTTAAAGAAAGACTTGAACAGGAAACTCCCTTATTTAATGGTTTAGATCCTTGTCCCACAGAAACACTCCCCAGGGGTGAGGGGAAGGAAAGATGTAACCGTGGGGGTTTCACTCATCAGGCTTGCCAATCAAACTATTCCAAAGGATTTTTCACTTTTCCTTTTAATATGTAGCCCAAATTCAGCAAAACAGCTAATTCCATCTTTTGCAGTTGATATGAGAGTGATCCTAGAGCAAGGAATGCACCTGAAAATATGTTAATTAGCAATTTCTGCTGTGGAGCAGCCATTCCACAAAGCTGGCATTAGACAGACCCTGAAGCAGGGAACTTAAATTCCAAAGAACCCTTAAATTCAGTGTTTTCCTTGAACAAACCCTTATTTTTCTCTGGCATATTAGCAGTGTTAAATCACCAGCCGCTCTTTTTGAAGGCAATTTATCCTAAGCACCTTTAAAAATGAGGGGGAAATTTGGGATGTTGACTCGTTTCGATTTTATTGATGTGGAAAACGAAAGTGTGATTCCTTGATAATGAATGCACTCACGGATTTCTTGGGACAGAACTCTTTTTTTTAATTTCATGTTCTAAATGTACTGGTTTTGGCTTAAAACTAAGGACAACCTTTGTAAGACGTTTGGTGAAATCATGTGCTTTAGTAGAGACTCCAAAAGGCAAAAGTTGCTTTTGATAAGGGATAAAGGAATGAGAAGAGGATGAGGAAGGATCCCCTTTGCTATGGAAAGACAGACTTTGATATTAAATTCTGCTGAACCAACAGCTGTAAGAGTTTACAACAAACAGTTTGATGCAGGAACGAAACCAGAGAAATTTCACTTTTTGTGCCACCACAAAAACACAGCCAGGGATGGATTAGGGATGCAGGAACTGCTTGGGAAGTACACAGAAACGGGAGATAAACACAGGATGGAAAACACAGAGCAGGGAGATAAAAAGGAAGGAGAACCAGCTAAACGTGGGGGTGAATTTTCACCAGCTCCCGTTAATAGCACAATAGCAATATTCAAACCCTCAGGATTTTTTTCCCTCTGGACATTTCTCTGGTTAATTGTGAGTTTCCCCTGCACTTTTCCTGGGTGCTCAGGACCGTGGTGGTGATGGGAATAATTCCCCAGCACCACGTTATAGTTTGGGGACTTAATCAGCGAAATCGTTTGCATCGGAACTTTGCCAAGTAAATGCTCCTCAGAAGGGCCTTGGGTGAGACAGTAGCACTTAATTCCCTTTTTCTTTCCTGTATTATAACAGATCATTTGACATTGTCTCCTCTCTATTATTCTCTGCCATTCCAACAACACATTTTTGTGCGTAAAGAAAATGGAAACAAAAGCACTGAATGGAAGGGGATAAAGGAGGCTCCTTGGAGGGCTGAAGTTAAAAGGCAACAGGTGAAAGTCCTGTTGGATTTCAATGTCCAGTTTAATGGACATAGAAACAAAGTAGTAATGAAAAGAAAGTTCTGCCTCTGAGGAAAAAAAAAAATATATATGTACTGCCAGGAAAAATCTCTTGCTAAATATTTATATCCAGTCCTGGCCTTTCACAGCCCTTCACGTTTTTGAATTTTAGAATTGATTTATTTAAATAACTGCATACATAAATAAGTGCATCCTAAATATACCTCTCTGTGTATTAGGAGACTCTAAGTAAAATTATTCTTTTTATCATAAAACCGATAAATTTAAAGAGTTCTTCCTCCAAATATATTTGGTCCTGGTTCCCAGCTGGTGCAAATTTGCATTTTTCCGTGAAGGTCAAAGTTTTCCTGCTCTCACCCTGGAGCAGCCAACCCTGTTTACCTGTTAAAAACCCAGAACCCCTCCAGAACAGCAAGTTCAAGTTCTTTGTTTTGGTTAGGAAGGGAAAACATTCCTAAATCCTGATTACTATTGCAGCTAACATTTTGCTTTTCTAACCTCTTCTGAGTTGGGAGGAATTGTCTGCTGCTTATCCAGCAGATGCAAATGCATCAATCCCTGCATGTGTGACTTGTTTGGAGTGCAGGGCAATTATCCAGGAATAAAATCAATTTCTAACAAATCATCTGCCGTGTGCAGAGCAGGGTTCTAATGGTAATTAAAGTCATAAAATGGATTCATGTTTCTCTCTATCTCTTTCTTTTACCTACTGGTAAAAACAGCTCATACTTGAGTTCTAGGAAAGAGCATGAACTGCAGAAAAAAATTAATTAGTAAACAACAAATAATCACAAATCAATTCATTTTAGGCCTAGGATTACATCATGATTTTCAGAGAACTTGATACAATTGATCTATGTCATGTGAACTGACTTTGAAGTGACTTTGAGGGAATTTAGGTGTTCATAGAGCAAAAATTTATATTTAATATGTAAAAAGGGAAAACTAGATAACTCCTGTTTTGAATGCACCAGAACATTCTCTGCAATAAAGTGAATCTCTGAATTTACGCTCCTATTTAGCTCACACTGACATGTTCTTCTCCAACGTGCTCAAATATGCAGCTCATAATCAAGTTTCCTTCTCAAATTGCCAATTTAAATTAAAAAAATAATAATAATTACAAGCTATTCCCTGACTTGAAACACAGCCACCTCCTCAAAACCAAGGCAGTGGTTCATGTTAAAATTGGTGAAGAGAGGTGTGGCTATTTGTATTCGTTAAACCCCAATAACTCAATCATTTTAATTGAGAGCAGTGGACTCGCAGATTTACTCAGCAGTTCGCTGTGGGCAGGGAAGCTTTCCCAATTCCAGCCCTTGTCCCTCCTCCTCCCTGGCTTGTCTGGCGTGGAGCAGCACGCTCAGTGCATCCCCTTTACCTGTGCTGGGGGATCCCTCTGCTCCCGCTCCTGCATCACCCAAACCCTTCTGGATTTTCCTTGGGGGATCCTGGAGGAACTCCAGCTTTTCTCCTTGGACTTCCTCCTCTTCCCCTTCTTCTGCATCCCACCAGCATCCAGTAGAAGAGGTAAATCATTTGTATTCCTCTTCCCATCTCCAGATCATCTTGAAACCTGTCCAGACATTAAAGTGATCTGTTTGCTGCACTGATTACTCCACTTGGCTGTACCCCCCATCTTAAAATACATAGATTATGCTGAATTAAGTCCAATTCCATCCAGAAACCAACTGATTATTTTCTTCCTTTTCCTCATTATCCAAGAGATTCTAAATGATAGCAATAAACAGCAACAGCAGCACCAAGGAGGAAGGGAATGATCCTCATTTCACACTGCATCATTTACTTGTTAAACAATAAGCCTTGAAATTAACTTTCCCTCCTGACATCCCTGCATGCACAAATGCAAATAAAATGATTACAGGCTTCATCTTGGGCAAAAATAATGGTCATGGATGGTTCAGCTAATCCTAAAGTCACCCTGGAACTGCAGCCTTGTCTGTTCCTACTTATATCAGCCAGAATTCCACCTAATCATGGTTTAAATCCGTGGCCACCCAGGTCAGCCCAGAACTAGTCCTGGCCGCTCTATTTATTGCTGCACTGCAGTATAGGGCGATTAAAAAAATCCAAATATTTCCTGACAGCTCCCGGGGGAAATCTACAGTTCATAATTTCCTTTCATGGTACTATTAATACTTCCTGACAGGCTGAAAGCCAGTTGTTAATAATCTGGCCGATTTCCAGGTTCTTGTTTCTTGTCTAAAATTATCTTCAGTTTTACTTTTTTTTTTTTGTTTTGGTTTTTTTTTTTTTTTGCGAGTCTTAACCCCTGTTCCAGAAATTTCTGTGGCAGGAGGGGCAGGTGGATGCCCTGGTCCCCTTCTGCAGGCGTTTGTCCAAGCCTTGAACCTCCTGGTTCAAAAAAGCCTTGCTCCAACTCCAAAACTCCAGGAGGGATGTTTTGCTCAACTCCACACTCCCTTTGGGAAGGAAGTTTGGTGGATTGGTGAGTTCTCTGTGTCCAGTGGGTGAAGAAATTTCCTTTTATTTATTTTTTTTAAGGTGTTGTGAAGGCCACCAGCTGGAAGGCCAGATGTGTAAGGAATGCAGCAGCAAAAATAATAAATACTAAAGATAATGTTTTATTTGAAAGGAGAGCCCCATAAAGATATCACAATGCCTTTAATATGGATTTTAATTAAAAGATCTGGGATATTGAATGTGAAGAAGCAGAAGATTAAACTGCAAACACCCAATAAGAGACTTTAGGGTGGCACAAATGAAAGCATTGCTGGGATGTCAGGCTCATACAGAAACAACTGCTGCATGAGATCTTGAAAGAGATGAAGTCTTCAAGATATCATTGTAAAGGTTTATCAACAATTCCTTTATTAACCTGCATGTCTTTGAAGAAACCTGCTCGCTGTCTTTTGATGATATTCTAATTTTGATCCTCTTTTTACTGAAGAAATGGGAATTTTGCTGCTGACTTCAGTTGAAACAGAATCAATTTTTTTCATCATTATTACACTGGTAATACTTGGAAGGAGTTTTTCTTGAGCTTTTACTCATAGATATGAAGTAGATATTAAACTTTTCACCTGGGAAGAACAACGTGTGCTCTTCATTCCCAGTGCTTGGGTGCCATCAAGATCTGCAGCTTCAGTGTTTGTGAACATGTTAAAAGAAATGTGCTAATTGGCTTAAAAGTGATACCGTCAGATTTGGTAAATTTCACACTTTCAGATCTCTTCAAAAACTGTATTTCATAATGTATTGAATTGAAAATTGATCCACACTTGCATTTCAGCCAGGCCTTGGGAGCCTTTCTATCAGATTTTTTCCATCTCAGTGTTTGCCCAATAAGTGCTGCCGACTGTATTAAATCTTCTTGCTGGAAATTATCTTTATGATGAAAACTTCCACATTCTAATTCACATGGAAAACACTCCCTTCTGTAGTTCCCACAAATCTCTGAGGGCTGCACTGATGTTTTCATCCCACCAACACTTCCAGGACAGATTTCACACCGGTGTTGCAGGTCCATTCCCACATATTTAGGGATTAAAATGAGAGCAGCAATGTTTTAGCCAAAGAACGAGCAATCAGCCCTTTCAGCTGATTACAGGCATTGCGTAGTGTATAAATTTTAAAAAAGGGTGCCAAAATACAGCTCCAAATGTGTCTGTGTGAGATAGCTGCACCTGGGCCCAGCGCTATACTCTGTTATACTCATTATCACTTCAGCACTTCGCTGTTGAAAGACATTTTAATGCTGATTTGTCAGCAGCACAACCCACCGGGGTTTCTATCTTTCAGTCTTGCTGTTGCAAATAAATTGTATAGATATTTGACTTAGGAGTAGTTAGGCTAAAGGCTCGGACTGACCGCATAGGCCCAGAAAGAAACTGGTCACGGGAATTGACCGAGGAATGTGTTGAAGAAGGGAGAACAATGTTTAAAAGGATTAGCCGAGCATGTAGAACATGTAGAAACTGTAAACTGTTCCCAATGATAAGGTTAAAATGTAACTGAGCCCTGGTGGGGGGAGTTAAGCCATTCTTTTAAGTTAGCGAGCATGTGAAATTTATGGTGGTAAGGTGATTATCAATTGTTATCTATATGATGAATGTAATCGCTATATAATCCAAGATTGTGTAGCTCTGCACGTAGGCTAAGTTGTAAAAAAGGTATAAAAGCTGGATGGAGAATGAGGGTCTTTGGAATCCTGACTTGGGACGCTAGTCCTCAGGTTCCCGGGCCCTGAATAAAGCGCCGCATAAACTGACACTGTTGGTTTGTGTCCTTGTCTCTACTCACGGGCAACATTCCTACTCCGGTAAAATACAGCAAATTGTCTCGCTGGCTCCTGCCTGCAGAGACAGGGATATTTACAGCTGGGGATGGCCACACCGTGTTTGGTTACTGCGCCAAACCAGCGCAGATTCTCATGAAAGAACGAAGGAATGAAGGAGTGGCTCCCCCCGAGAGCTCTCCCGCAATTCCGGTGGGATGCTGGAGCTCATGGACGCCTTCTGCACTGCACGGATGGCACAGGAGGGCTTCTCTTTTTCAGCATCCTGCTTTAAGCTCCCTGATTGTTGCTGTGAAAATAAAAATGTGGGTGTGAAAAACGAGGTTCGCTTTCTTAGAAAAATTAGTAAGTTTAATGAAAAAATTAAAAAAAAAAAAAAAATAAATCAGACAATTAGGAGAGGGCAAAGACAGTTTCTTGGCTGAGGATGCCCGGTCCCAGCCAGCACACCCGCTAACAAAAGCTTGTTCCTTAAAAGTATCAGCCTGTTGCATATTTATAAATTCACATGCGTGATTCAAACATTCCTTTTTGGGCAGGATTTTCTTTTGTCCAGTTTCAACTCCCCCCAATGATTTTATCTGGTAGATCCATCTGTGGGTGGCTCCCCTCTGTCTGATAGCGCAGCTCCCATCAATTCTTCTCCCAGGTTTTGATCCTCTCCATTTGGACAAAGTACTTGATAACAGAGGTTCGATATCTTTTGGTCAGCAATCTTCATGCAGGAGTGCAGGATGACTCCCCAACCCTCTGGTTTGGCCAGTTTAGATGTCACAAAAAACCCACAAAACCCAGTCTTTTAATATATTACAATCATAGAAAAAAATATACATTCATCACATTTCCAAACTCTATCAATACAAGAAAATACAGCACAATCTTCCCACATTATACCTATAGTATTCATCTTAATGTCTGCGAAAAGCCAATTATAGAATATACATTTATAACAATGGGGGGAAAAATCAAAATAAATTAAGAGATATTTAAATCCTGCTGTGTCTTGTACTTGGGTGTTAAAGAACGCGTGAATCTTTACAAGGATGCTTAGAATCATGGAATGGTTTGGGTTGGGAGGGACCTTAAATCGCACCCAGTGCCCCCCTGCCATGGCAGGGACACCTCCCACTGCTCCAGGGGCTCCAACCCCAATGTCCAACCCGGCCTGGGCACTGCCAGGGATGGGCATCCCCAAATTCCCTGTGCCAGGGCCATTTCAGTGCCCCTGAATCCATCTGGGACGGTGAGTGAGGCCTCTTCAGGAGCAAAGCCCATCCCATTTCTCCTCAAATGTCTTAATTTGGGGAGTTTAAGACAACAAAAGCCTCTGTAATGTCCCACCATGTAGGATCTCAATGTCACCTGAAACACAAGGAGCTGTTTGCTCGGATTTAGGAAAATGTTTTGAAAACACAAGATTTAAACCCTCCCCGAAGGCTTTATGCGCTGAATTTGAATTGCAAATGAGCCACAACATTTTCTGTTTCTCTAGGAAAAGTAAGCAATAGCAGTCAGGAGTGAAAACCGAATGAAAATCCAAGTCCTTTTGTGAAAGAGGAAAAATAGGAGTGATCAGTATCGGAAACCTTTGTCAAATAGCACGGGGTGCTTTTCTCCCTCGAAATATGGTTCAATAATTCTAAATAAGCAGTTAGTGCTCCAACAGCATGCGTAAATCTTGCTGCAGCCTGGAAAACTGGTCGCTTCTGCTCCTGCTCTGGTAGTTGCAAGTGTTTGCTATTCACTCTGTTATGGATAACTGGAAAATAGTTTGAGTGCAGAAAGCGCCTCAGGGATAAAAAAAAAAAAAGTTTGAAAAGGAAAATGTAGCTGTGTATCATTGGCATTCATGAGAAAATTCACATTAGATGCCTTCGAATCAGGTGCTGGGGAGACAACAGAGAGATCAGGAGCACTGGTGTGCCAGGAATGCAAGCCTGGCTGGGACAGGCTCGCCTTATTTCCTGGCACACAAGGAATACAGGAGTGTGGAAGGCCAAATTCAAAAGATAATAGAGATGTGTGGAAGCTGGTGGGAGGGAAAGCGGAGGCTGCAGGATAAAAAGGCTGTGCATGCACTCCCTGGATTAGAGCCTTTCTCTCCACGTTTCCGTTCCTTTTTTCTCCCATCCGTGCAGAATTCATTCCACAGGTGGTTACACCAATAAACCAGTCCTGGAGTGAAGCTCCTCCACCAGCACCGCTGGGGAATTTACCCCAAATCCCTGTTGTTAAACATTTTTTCTTCCACCAGGTCAGAAAAAGTAGTTGCTACATTTTGCCATGGGTAAAAATGTCAATTTGCTGGAATTTAGCTGAGAGCAAAATCTCGTCATTCCCAGGGCCTGACAGGTTTTACCCCAGTGCAATGTCACATCACCACCTGAACCAACTTTTACTTTCAGAAAACTTAACAGAAAATTGTGGCAGAAGTGGGAAATGGGGCCTATTTTCATAAAAATTCAGGTGACGCCAGAAGAGCAGCTTGTCTTTTGTCACAGATTTGGTCTTGGAAATGTTTTGTTACTCAAAAAATAGGTGGCTGTAGAAATTAAAGGTCTTGAGAACCAAAGCCTCAGTCAGCACTGGGTTGGGCTCAGTAAAGAAGACCTTGGCACTCGGGTTAATGTGTTAAATGTATGTCAGATTATTTTAATTAATAAATGAATCCGCAGCCTACTCCCTTTTAAATTCCAAGGAAAGCAGCTGAACAACTGCAGCCTCCAGCCTCACAGCAGAACAACCTTTCCCTCTGCGTGCTAAATGCCAAGTCAACACCCAAATCCCACTTTTAGACTGAATTTTTCAATATCCCAGACATCCAGGAGGGAATGTTTGATGACAGCAATAGTTTTGTGCGCCTTCTTCCCAATGATATTACTCCTGGAAGAAGAAGCAGGTGCTGCACAACTCATCCACACAGAGCCATTGCTGACCTGGTATTTTACCCACCTTTTTTTCCATTTATTCACCTCCCGTATATCCCTGTGTGTCCCACACATGTGGCTGTCTCAGGAGCAGATCTCTCTCCTCCCCACACAGATAAGGAGTGAAAATGGCAAATATAAATATCCAAGGACCGAGTTCTTCCTTATGGACTTGTTTTCCTTAATGGGAAAACAACAAAAAATGATGTTGCCGACTTCTGTAACCAACTTATTTGTATAAATTACATCCTGCTGACAAATGGACATGCAATCAGGATTTTTAGGGGGAAATGTAATGTTTCCCCCATGATCATATTTAACATATTTTGTTTTCCATCCATCTCTCTGCTCCAACTGTGGCATAACAATTAGAATAAGTGATAGCAGCACATCCAGAAAACAAAGGGTATGATGGCAGAATTTATCTTGTTACATTTCTTGATTTAACGCCAGTCTGGGATTTCTGGTCTGAACCAGATTTTTCTTGCGCTATAAATATTTCAGTTTTTTCATTTATTCTTGATTTAGTTTGACAGTAAATAATCCCATGGAAGCTGCTGTTGGAAAGATGTTGTAAAAATTATTAAGTGTCTGCTCGCCAGTTCGGTCCTTGTGTTTGTCAAAGGGAAGGGAGTAAAACAGTTGGGGAACTTAAAGGAAATATGTGCGTGTGTGTATTTACAGTAATGCCCCACAATTTGCAGTCCTGGGAGCAGAAGAATTACGGTTCTGAGGTCTGATCAATACCTTGCATGAACACAAAGGGCTTGGGTTGTATATTCTGGATATTGGCAGCTGCAGGGTCTTGTTTCAGGGCTCCAAAAGACCTGTCCAGAACCCAGCAAGAGGAGAATAAAAAGCAGGGAGGATTTCAAAAGGATATTTCCTTGCCAAAAAAAGAAGGGATCTGTCCTCTTGGAAAAGGCAGGGTCTGGCCAGCTTTTTGATTATTTTTTGTTTGGAATATCTGGAAGCATGTGAGTAACTCTGGATGGTCTAAGACCATTCCCGACTTTCTTTGGCAAGCCTTGCACCTTTAGAAGGGATTTCTGCACTAAACAACTCACACACCCGATGTGCAAGGAGCAGAAACTGGATATATTTGAGAGATACTGAGGAAAAGGAGCTGGGTGGGACCAGCACTGGGATGTGCTCCCCGTCCAGGAAAAAAACTCAGAAAAATACCAAGCACGGGAGGCGAATCCAAATAGAAACGCCAAGGAAAACACGTGGGAATGTGCGAAATTCGCTGCAATAACCTCAGCAAAAGGGGATAAATTGCAGAGAAACGCTGGTTGCTGTCTGCTGACAGCCGGCTTGGCACCCACCAGGAGGATTTGTCAGCAAATGGGCGATTTGAGCCTCCTCACCCTGTGGTGCTGCTGCACACACGGGGCCGGGGTGCCTGGGGAATCTTCTCCCTCCTCCAGGGGAAAAAAACCAAAACCAACCAACCAACCAA
>WBMY01001676.1:247682-293753 GCA_013397315.1 Donacobius atricapilla
AAAAAAAAATCCCTAAAACTGGGACAAGTAAAGTCACAAAATTAATGCAGGAAGAATTAGATGACATCTAAATAATTAATTAAAATCCTAACTTACTTTTTTTTTTTTTTTTTTTAATCTGAAAGGATACGTTCTGTTCAGGAAGGACAAGGGAAAACAAATTGAAAGGGGTTTTATTTGTTTGTTTTTTTTTTTTGTCTCAGATATCACAGATATGTACACGAGCTTCGAGACAAATATTGACAAGCAGGAGAAAGGGTGTGAAATAAATATGATGTGATTCAATGAGGAGAAGCACCAGGTTTTCCACCGAAGCAGAAATAATCAATGCCTGCCTTCAGTATCGACAGGTGGTTTAAAGGAGGGGTGGGAGAGGAACCTGAACCGAAGGCAGGTGTTCTGAAAAAGCACCCAAGAGTATTAAAAAATAAAGGAAATATTGATTGAGGGCATTTAGACGCAGTTACTGCTGCTTGGGGCAGCGTTGATATAAAAAGGTACAAACCAGCTCATCCTTCTCTATTTCTGCTTCAGCAGAATTATAATTTAGTACTTTTTAATCCTTTTCTTTTCAAATACTTATAAATTTTGCAAATGTTCCTCAGTAGATCACAGCTGTGTGCAAAGTAGGACATCATGAAAGGCTAAAAGAAACTCTGGGGTTTTTCCATCTTTTTTTTTTTTTTTCCAAAACTTAGATGCTTGTCAAGTTTTGATCATTCCTCGGGTTTTTGAGAGACCACCTGCAATTTTTAGGTGACTTTATAGAAAATATTAACAAAATTAAGTCCCTTAGAGAAGTGGGATGGCTTCCAGAAGATTTAGATTTCTTAATATTCTAAAAAACATCTCTCACTCCTATCAGCAATAAGTTCCAGGGCAACCCTGGATGAGATCTTTTCATACTGCTGTGAAAAATGAGACAAGTGAGAAGAGAATACGGATCCATAAGTGTGGCTCATAATTGTGATTTCTCAGTGGAAAATTTTCAGCACTTAAAAGGTTTGGAATGATTTTACAACTTTGTAAACTCATTTTATTAAGTGATTTCTGGTTTCAGCTGCTTTATGAACTGATCCCCACCAGTAAATCTCTCGTTTGCCCTTTGGGAGTATAGGCCAAACTGATACTTTTTTCCTGGCTTAATTCATCATCTGTTGACTGAAATGTCAGAGGAAATTAGAGGAAATTGTTGTGTAAATCCTTACGGGAGGATGGTTCGTTTCCGAAGGAGGAAGCTTCACAGAGAAAACCTTCTTTTTTCTTTTTACACGGGGTGTGTGTGACACTGTGATCCCTTCTCCCCCCGTGGGAGATCAATCATTTTGCATCAGGACCTGCTCACGTGGCAACACATTCACCAAAGGATCCTGGCTGGGATCAGAACCAGAGCACTGGGGACTCCTGGAATCCCAGAAAGGTTTGGGTTGGGAGGGACCTTAGAGATCCAGTGCCACCCCCTGCCATGGCAGGGACACCTCCCACTGTCCCAGGCTGCTCCACCCCCAATGTCCAGCCTGGCCTTGGGCACTGCCAGGGATCCGGGGCAGCCACAGCTGCTCTGGGAATTCCATCCCAGCCCCTCCTCCCCCTCCCAGGGAACAATTCCTGCCCAATCTCCCATCCATCCCTGCCTCTGGCAGTGGGAAGCCATTCCCTGTGTGCTGTCCCTCCATCCCTTGTCCCCAGCCCCTCTCCAGCTCTCCTGGAGCCCCTTTAGGGATCTCTGAGCTCTCCCTGGAGCTTCTCCTCAGCAGGCGAGCACCCCCAGCTCCCCCAGCCTGGCTCCCTGCGATGGAACAAGAAATATCTTAATGTTTGATGGACATTTAGGAGTTGAGAAAAGCCCATTTTTGCAAACACCTTTTCTTCCATCCCAGCACTGTGTGGCAGGGGGACCACAGGCAGATTTTCCTTTCCTACTTGGAGAAACTCCCTCCCACCCAAGGGATCTCTGTGCCACATGGATGGGAGGAACCCTAACATAACCCGTGGTTTCCATTCCAACTTTGTGTCCTTTTCAATCATTTTTCCACCGGGATGATCCCATCCTATTGCATTTGTGGCATCTGAGTCTCCAAAACGTGCAGTAGAACGTGATTTTGCCTGGGGAAATTTGGGGTATTCATTTGGAGTCTGTACTTTAATTGCCCAATATCTCTTCCTGTTTTTGCAGAACATCCAGGTAGTCACAGGAAGACACACTTCACTTTCTTCCACTGATTGGATGGGAGGAATTTTTGACCTTGGAAAGTGGAGATGGTGTTGCTATGGAAACTAATAAGTCTGCTGCCATTCATGAGCTGCAGCACAGGTAAAATGTTCCACTATTAGTGTTTGTGATTGATAAATCTCTATCAGTGTCATAATTCTTGGAGAAAGGAGAAGCAATTACCAGAATTAACAGCCCTTTTTTGTATGAACAAGTGACTAAGGGGCTTTTCATTAAGACAGGCTTTAATTTTAAACAACTCCAGGTGCTGCCTTTGAACCAGGAAAACACTTTTCGCGATCATAAGAAAGCTGGAATCCAGATAATAGCTTTTAAAAATAGTCTAAGCTGTAACAATGAGAAAGAAAAACATTTGTTACTTGGGTGACAACATCATGAAAACATTTCTTGGCCACAATATCAGCAAATGAAGCTGGGTTGAAAACCAGACCAGTTTGGGAGCCCTGAATTAATGGTTTTGCTTCCACATTTCATATCACACCCTGCAAGTGCTTCCATACAAGTGAAGTGTCTTTAAATCACAGTTAACTGAAGGGTAAATCAAAGTATTTATTTATGAAGTAAAAAAATGGGTGAGAATCACAAGGACTATCAATATTAACACACTAAAAGGAAAGAAAATCTTGCTTAAAGCCCAAAGCAAATGCAAACATTCCTGCTTTGTCTCCTGCTGGAGTGAAGATGGACCCTCATCCTCCCACCCTGGGCATCCTGACACTGCTCAGGCTGGGATCAGAGGACAGAGTGTGGCTGGAGGAAGCAGGAATGCATCCCCCCATTCTCCTCCTTAAATATCCCTTGTGCTTAATTAAAATATCAACAGTTTGCAACATATTGTGAGGTAAAATGTTCTTTTCTGCCTGGCTGGGCATTGCTCACAGTGAGGGTTTGGTATTCTGAGTTCATTCCTTCTCTGAACCTTTCTGCTAATTAAAAGCATATAACTTGACAATCCTGCTTCATAAAGCCATAAAAATGGGATTAACTCATGTGGCTCATTACAGCCTCGTCTCCAAACAGGCTCTGAATGGGAACTGAACTCTTGGAGGTTATAATGAATTTGGGGATGGACTGACCCTTCACAATTGGCTGTGATAGAAACCATGACAACTGACTTTTGTCTCCAATTAATGTATTGAACTCTAAATAGCCAGGATATTACTCATGTACTTACAAGGAAATTGTATTAAAGTAACCTCAAATGATACTTAAATTAATTATGTAGTGCATGAGTCAGCAGCTGTTTGAAGTGAAAAAACAGAGCAGAGGGCAGACTTCAGTGGCATTTTAAAATACAATTTAAATGAAACTCGATGCTGTTTTATCTAAACGTGAAATGTAAACCTCAGGATAAAAAAAAAAAAATTAAATCTGAGGATTGGACTTTCTGTTAAATCAATATAAAGTTGCTATTTCAGTAACAAACAACCAGCATGTTAAGGACTAAAAATCTTGAACTATATAAAATACTGTGATATATGAAATATTTCAAGTGAGCAGTCGCTCATTTAAGCCCAGCTTTGCTGAACAAATCTCAACAAGCGCGTGTTTAGGATCCAAATCTTCCCTTTAATTCCCCACTGCCCTGCTCAGCCCTCTTGGGCTCCGCTCACAGATCATTCCCTGCTTTACTACTCTGAGTAAAGCGCTTGTACCAGTCTTTCACAGCACAGAATTCCTGTAATTCCTGGGTTTCTTGGGAAATAGATGGTGGTCCTGGGATCTGAATGGTTGGAGGAGCAGGACAGCTGCGTGAGGGACAAGATATTCTTACACCCATGATTTGTATCTCCAAAAAGAACTTCTCTTTTTTTTTCTTTTTTTTTTTTCTTTTTTTTTTTTCCCCCAGGCTTTAATTTTTGAAACTTTTTGTCATCTTCCTCATTCTTGCCAGAGGATCATCTCTAACAAGCTCGGTCCTAGGCTTTAAACCTGAGTTAAAAGGTACTGGCAGCTCACTTCTAGATGAACATGTTCAGCTTTTTAAAGACTTAAAAATAGCTAAAAATGTAAATGCTCCATATTCCCAGGCACCAGGAGTAGCTCACAATGGCACTTTTGTCCTGTTCCTTAATTAAAGGAGCAGCAAAAGCTCCCACTGACTTCACTGGGATAAGTTAATTTATGCCTGGGTATAAATTAACTCCATTGATTTCAGCAGAGCTCCGCTGATTTTCACTCCATGACATTCTGAAATACGCCTGATGGTAACAGTCAAACTGCACTTATGGCAAAACTTCTCTGATTTATCACACGGAAGGTTCACATCAATTCAGGAATAAGAGAAAGGAGTGGGAAGCTGAGGAAGCGTTCCTGCTGCTGAGCGGAGCAGTTTTGTGGGCTGGGGATGGAAAGGGAATTTGGGGGGTTGGATGGCACTGGTCACTCATTTCCTCCTTGTTTCTGCCTCACTTCCACCTGACACGTAGAGTGAAAATGATTTTGACCCATAAATTAATTTTAAATCTCAGGATTAAATGTGCTGCGTGGAAGAGCTGGATATTATTACCCCCCCAAATGGCAATTCAATTACTCAAAAATCAAACTGCCCTCTATATTCTCTTTATAGGCAAAAATCGTGGAAAGAATAATGTTCCCTCCAACTCTCATTTTCCAGCAGAGCTTTTTTATGTGTCTCAACGAGGGTCTTTAGGGTTTTCTTGCAGTGCCTTAGGGGACAAAATAAAATAAAGTAATGCATGCACAGTGACACAGCGAGATTAGATTCTTTTTTCTTCATAACCCATTGCTATTTAAATGAGATAATCTGATCTAAGCAGAGCACCAGAGGCAAGAAGGGTGATGAAGATAAACTCAGAGATCATTGCTTTAAATTCTGTGTACTTGCTGTAGGGATGTACAACAACCATCTCCTGACACCGTTGAAATTTAAACATGATTTGATCTGAATACGTTAAGAAAGAGCCTTCACTTTCTGGATTAAAGATGTAGACAGGATTTGGGGAAGTTGAAATGAACAGACCTGTCCTAAGTGTTCAATAAAATAAAATAATTGTCTCTTCCCACCAAAACTCTCCCACGTTCTCCTCCTGTGGCTGCCCCTGGATTGTGCTGCTTCCTCTGGAGCTGCTGTGCAAGGCAGGTTGCCACGAATATCTTAATGAGGGAAAATTTTATTTTCATTTTAAATATCATGTTTCTGTCCTAAGTGTCCATCAGATGCACCTCAGGCTGTTCTCTGGGTGTGGGTGCCAGGTCAGGGGCTCCACCAGGCTGGAGGAAATTTCCTCATCTCTCTCTCTCTGGTCCCTCCATGCTCTCCTCTGTCAATAAGGAATTACCTTCTGATTATTTCAAGTGTCTGTCTTCCTCCTGGACAGCTGATCCAAATCTCCTGTGTCCCTCCTGTTCCTAAGGGGAAATGGCTCCTGATTTTTGACCTGATTCCTGGTGGTTTCTTCCCTTCTAATAAATCCATGCACGGAGAGGGCGGCCTTTGTCACTGTCCTTTGCTCTGCTGATGGTCTTGGCCCCGCCGTGGAAGCCGAGGGGATTTCCATGATTAAAGACAAGGAAAAAGCACCATGGCAGTGAATTCTATCAGGCTGTGGACAACAGAAATATTCCAGGCCAGTCTGACCTGCATTTTGGAAATGAGGCATCAACTGCATTTTTACACGGCCCTTTGGCTTCTTGCCTCCGAATCAATAGAAGATGCAGCCACAACCTCCCGGGCTGGATTTTTTGGCCCATCATTTCGAAACTGTTAAATTAGAGCGAGACATTTCCTGATGTAAAGTGTCCCGATCCTCCTCTGGGTCACAGCAGGATGAATATTGAATACATCACATCCCACACTCTGCCTGCGGTGTCTCGCAGATTTATTGTTGGCATAACAGCACCTTTAGGGATGGAACAGCAGACCATATATTTCAAGACAAGTGACATCTTTGCTATTTCTAACAGCAAAATGTGGAGATGAGCTAGTCCAGCCTGGAAACATTAAGGCTTCCCCGAGCAACCAGAGGCATTTGGAGATCTGCTGATGAGTCAGACACTGGTAATAATTAGGTGTCCCTTAGACAGCACGGAGGTTTTCATGGGTTCGGGAAATAAAAAGCTGTGAATGACTTGCAAGGCCCTGGCAGGACATGCAATGGCCTTCCCAGGAGAGGGAGCCGGGAGGTTTGAGGAACTTTTGTTTCCATGCTCTGGGCTGCCAGGAGGTTCAGCTCATGCCCCAGCATCAGTGAACAACAATCACCTCCTGGTGCAACCAAGCCAGGAAAGAGGGAAGCTCATGCCCTGAAGATGCACTGTTATGTTTATTACATTACCATCGCTGTCGCTGTTGGACACACACACACACAGACACTCACTCTGGTGAGAAGGCATGAACTGTTTATTACAAAATCTGACTCCATTTTATACTATTTCTACAAAGGCCAGGGACTGGGGGAGAAGGTTGNAAACATTGCTTTATTTGTAACACCCGTGTGTGAGAAAAAACCTGAGAACTATGAACTGTGAGACACACAGAAGGCTGAAAAATCAGGGCAACATCATTACATAATTTTTTTTTTTACATTTAGGGAATTTGAGGGGATTTGAAGCTTTCCACCAGACAGAAATAAACCCACCTCAGAGCTTTGCCCTGAGTGGACACCAGTGCCCCTCTCGTGTTTCCCAAGGACTCCACACCACCCCAAACCTGGAGACAGGGAATTATGGTCAGTGTTCCCTGCCACGGGCTAGACTCACTCCACAGCAGAATCTCTCTCCTTTGTGCTTCATCTCCCAGAAAAAAAAACCTTTTTGGAATTGCCCTGAGTGCAGGGACATGTGGTGGAGAAGAGGTGAGAGCTCAGGTGCTGCTTTGAGGGTTCACTTTGAGTTTGGAGCCTGCATCGATTTTGCTGTCAGGGAAATGTTATTTACATGGCTCCAGGAGATGCTGGAATTTGTGGGTGCGGATTCACCAGAGTTTTATGTTTTCTGTATGGCTCTAGTCTCTAAGTTCTCTAGTCTGAAAGGCCTTGTCTATTTTTATGCTGGTTTAAATAATTATTGCTTCCCAATCCTTTCAATTAGTTGCTTTACATTTTTTTTTCCTCTTTTATTTAAATTTTACATGATTTCTTCCTGTTTCATATCAAACCATTTCATCTCCCAGCACAAAAGGCTCATTAACTTTGTAAAATAACATCCTGGTACTTTAGAAGTCATTAATTTTTTTTTTCACTTCTTTTGTTGCAACAGCTTCAAAGACAATTCAATTTTACTTTATTATCACTGCCAAGAAGTTGAAATTAGCAGGTGATTAAGCACTTCAAATATTTTGAGCATTTTCTATTGTCAACAATGGCAAATTTAAGTATAAAGAAATTAAACTTAAGAAGGCGCAATAATATATTACTGAAACAGTTTATTGAAGCACAAAATTTTCAAAGAAAATTGCTGGGTTTAAGTAATTGTTTGAACAAAGAGTAGGTTTGGATCAGATTTTAGAGATAAATTCTTCCCTAAAAAGGGTCGGGGCCCTGGCACAGGTTGTCCACAGAAGCTGAATTTTGAGATGGGGATTTCAGAGTTTCCAACACGGATTTTTTGGAGTTTAAGAGCCAAATCCACTCCTTTCTTATCTCCACAACCAATGCCTCAATTAAAGAACCGACACTTGAAACCTTCGATTTTATTATGGAGAGAATGATGGCCATAAAATCATGAGGAAAATCATATAGAATCATAGAATCACTGAAGGGTTTGGGTTGGAAGGGACCTCAAGGATCATCTACATCCCATATGAAACAGAGAGAAACCCAGCTGAAGTTTTATTTTCTGCTAGCAGAAATGAGGGAAAAAAAGAAAATCCCCAGAAATCAAGACCTTGGAAATTAAAAAAAACCCAAACAAAACTAAAAAAAATTAGCAAACAAGACAAAAAAAAACCCCACCCAAAAAACTCCCCCCCAAAAAACCAGAAAAAAAAAAGACAAACCACAAACCAAAAATTAACTCTCCTTTATTTTGACATGAAAACCTGGACCAAACTTCCCTGCTGTTCAGTATTCCCACCCAGCAGCTCTGCACACCCTGACACGGGTGAAGATCTTGCCCACAAACTTTTGAGTGCCGCAATAATTTCTGCAACGTCCACGTAATCACAGGCTGGTCATCCCTCCCGTCGTTTGCAGAAGCTGGAAAATAAAACGTCTGGGGTTATTGATTTGCTACTTCTTTTTCATTTAGCGCCTATTGATTGCTGTTTATGTGTGGGGTTTTTTGTTGAGCAGGAATTAACATTGAAAACTTCTTGGAATTCGCTGCGTTCACACCTACTTGGCATTCCTGGGGAAATATTGCCGCCACAATCCCACACCAACTGGGGGGGTTTCAAAAAAAATCGGTGTTTCCTCCTCTGGCCTCTTGGCAGCAAAAAAAAAAAAAATTCTTTCACAAAAAGCTTCTCTTTTTTTTTAATGTATTATTATTATTATGGTTGGCGCTTGCCTGGGATTGAAAATGTGGTTGTCACAGGGTTTGAGCTCTCAGAGTCATTTCCAACCCCTTAGGATGATTTAGGCCACGGTTATCGTGCCTGCATTTCGAAAATAAACCTCTTGGGGTTGGGACGCGTTTGTTCATCCTTATCTGCAAGAGGAAATCTTGTGTTTGCCACAAAAAAATTGCTTGTGGAGTGTGGATGGGAGGGCAGCTCTGGGATGATCCGAGGGAAAAAGGGATGGATTGGTCCTGTGGGGCTGTGGGTGAGGGCTGGAAATATCTGGGATAGCTCTGAGCTGCTCTCTGAAGCTGTCACAGCTGGGCCATGTGCAAAGCACTCCTTTCATGGCTCTTGTGATATTCAGATCTCACAGTTTTCCCAGTCTTAGCTCCAAAAACAATCAAAATCACAGGCCAACCACATATTTCCCAAGAGATTAAATTATAGTCCTGAACCAGCCAATAATAATGTGAATGGATTATTTTTATGTACCTTACATTTGTTTTTCGCCCTCCAGAACATCCCTTTTCTCTATTACTCCGTTCATATTTGGAATTAAACTCTTCAAAAAATTAAAAATTCAAAGCAATGTTGAACTGTCACGGAATGGCGGAGTTTCAGGAACTGGAGGAGCAGCCCCACGTGCACCATGTGAGGATTTATGTCAGTGATTGCTGTGGCTGCTGGCACAGTTACCACAATTAAACACCCAAAGGCAGATAAGGCTCTCTAAGGCTTCTCTTGCAGGAGGCGAGAGGGGAACAGGAGGGCAAATTTGGGGTGTGGAGGCAGAGTCCAGGCACAGAGGGGACCTGCAGCCCCCATTTCCCGGGGTCTCTCTGCTTCCCCTTGTGTGCCACGTCCACCCAGAGGTGCCAATTCTTGTCCTATGGCTCAGACACTGCCTAAATTCCCACCTGGTTTGCCGCAGGAGGAAAATTTATAAACTTTATTTTGACGTATTTGGTTTTTAGACCCTTGTAGGATTTTAGTAATAGCAGGTTTTTCCCCTTCTGCATAGCGCAGCCGGTATTTTGTCCTGTGTTCAATATTAATATCTGCTTTATTGTTCTATTCTAATTACAGTCTCATTATTAGAGGGGCCCTCTGTTTTCCTGTGACAGATATTGCATCTCATCGTTAGTGGATCTTGGTTATTCCATGCTTATTGTTATTAATAATTTGTAGCAATTGGATTGGAATTACAATATTACTTTGCTAAATCACTTTTGCTGCTAATTAAGGCGCTGTGTGTGACATTGTTTAGCTCCAGACATCATCGTCCTGCTTTTCAGCCTGCTCTAATTACCTGTAACTCATTCATTTCGACTTAGAAATCAGGTCTTTTAATCAAACTCCTTCCAGCTTTGCCCTGGTGGGAGCTGCTCTTGGTGGCAATGAAAAGTTCTCCTGGACAAAGAGATTTGTAATGACAAATGCACCTTTCACTGCAGCCCTGGAGCTCCTTAGAAACAGAATAATTGTCCTCAGTGCTTCCAAACACAATAGGAGGAGGAGGGTGCTGAGGGAAAAGTGAAAGATGACTGAAAAATTCCAACTCTTCAAGGTATCGGCGAGGAAATCGCCGTGGCTTTAAATTGTCCTCTCTGCACAAAACATCTGCGAGATCAGACGTGTCACACTGTTTGCTGGGGTAATATTTCCTCTGAAGGAGCAGCATCACTTCGTTATTTGCCTGGGAACTTCACCCACTTTGGCTGCCAAACAAACAGGAGACACACAAAGGTCACGCTCCAGCCACGAGTGAAAACTCACATTAATGGCCAGGGGCTTCCTGGTGTGTGTCAGGCTTTGGCAGGACTCTCTTAGTGACAGCACCTCTGACACTTCCCGAATATTGCAGCAGTTCGAGGAAAAGCAGAAAAAAAGGGTTGATTTCTGTGCAGTTCTCTCTGCAGCCATTTTAGGGAGGTGTAAAAAAGGCGCAGGTATTTGTGCTGGAGCTGTTCTGCCAACAAACCTGTGCACACGTGCAGCAGCTACGGCTCTCTTTTGCTGTGGAATAACTGAGCTGGCGCTGTAGGACACGAAATCAGACCACACGACTCCAGGATTTGTCAGAAGGCTGAAGAGAGAGTTTATTCAAAATTTAACCCCCTTATTTACTGGGTCGCTGGAGCTAAACCGATTGGTGTTAGAAGTAGCACCCATTCAATCACATTGGCCAGCACAGGGAGACAGCAAATGGTCTCCACCTCCAAAGAGGAATGAAAGCAAGACAGAGTTAGCAAAAACATCTTCTGTTTACAGAAAGTTCCGTGAGAATGGAATTTTAAAAATCAAAACATCTCAGGCTGAAAAACCAGGGCTACACTGAGTGATGGAATAGTTTGGGTTGGGAGGGATCTAGGAGCTCATCCCGTGCCACCCCTGCCATGGCAGGGACACTTTCTACTATCCCAGGCTGCTCCAAACCCTGTCCAGCCTGTCCTTGGGCACTGCCAGGGATCCAGGGGCAGCCACAGCTGCTCTGGGCACCCTGGGCCAGGCCCTCAGCACCCCCAGCTCCAATTTCATTCCTGCATGCCAGGGAGGAAAGCTCTGAGGCAGGCAGGGATCCAGGCACCACTCCAGCATCATTCCAAAGCCAAAGGAAGGCTCTTTCCATGGGAGGTTACTCGGGGCACTGAGCTCCAGTCTGGGTGGGTTCTTTGCCACCCGATTCCCACAAAAGCAGATGCAAAGCTCGTTATCATTTGGGAGAATTGTGTGGGGAAACAGCAACCCGATAGAAAAGCACGTTGTCCCTCAGGGTTGGCTTCTCCTCTGTGGAATTGCTGGCTGCCCTTGGCCAGCAATTTTGGGATTTGTTTCACTGCCCAGAGGGCACCCAGGCTGCCACTCCTCCCTGCCAAACCTTGGGATTGTCTCCATCTCGGGGCCCTGAGCTCACCCCGGAAAATTTAGAGTTCCTTAGAGTAAAATCTATCCAAATTTCATCTTGTGTGCTCAGAAGGCCTTTCCCCCCATCCCCAGTGTGATTTATGGAATGCAATTTCTTCATTCTCTAACATTGTCTCACTTCATACACTTATGCCAAAGAGTTTTTGATGATTTATTACTTTTCCTACAGCTTATTAAAGAAATGGGTATCAATACAATGTCAACAGAACTGTAGGGGTTAATCTCTAGTAACTTATTGAGCATTAATCAGATTCATATTTCAGTCATATTAGTCTAAAGCTACTAAAATCACTGATGGTACAATGCAACTTAAATCAGAATATAATGTGATACCTCCAACTGCTGTTTCTATTTAGATTTATTCTGATTTACATTGCATATGGTAGAAATAAAAGACTTTTCTCTGAGTCTTCCTTGTACATCTGTGAGTTTGCAAAACACAAACAGTTTGCTCTAGGCCAGAGAAAATGTAACCATTTATGCAATAGATATTGAGTTCATATTTGCCTGACAAGTGACCTTATCAGCTATAACTTGTCATCTCCTAATTAGTCTACATTTATTTTATTCACTCAATTAACCCCCAGCCTCTCCAGGAGATAAGTTGGTGATACACGAAATTATGTGTGGTGCTGCAATTAAAATGGTGCTGCACATGTACTCCACAAATTTGCCTTAAAGAAAGGTAAACCTCATTAATATCCCACCAGCCTGACTGCAAATTAAAATGGTTTTATTGCCAGTAATGCCACTGACTTTCATTGCTCACTGGCAGGGAACAACAATGTCTTTTCTTCAGAGGATCTAGGAACAATCACATAAAGCTAAGAGTGCACAGTGAGATTTAGAGAACAGAAATATCTACATATCATTAAACATCTCCCTCCCTGAGAAATGCCCGTGTGCTTAATTAAAAAAAAAAAAAAAAACAACAACATTTACAGATTAAGAGTGACCTGAAAGGTGAGCACCTAGAATTTGTATGGAAAAGAACAAAATCCTATGAACAGAATCCAGCCTGATTCACATTTTTTACCTTGAAATAACTTGGGTTAAGAGTTTTGGATAAAAATCTGAGCCACACGATCAACAGAAATTAATGCAAACTTTTAGGAAACCAAACCTGAATCAAGATTTTCGTCCCAGTTTGATATATGTAAAATGCTCGTGCATCTACACAACTAATTTATAGGAGAAATTGAGACAAGGGAATTGTTGTCAGCCCAAAGGTGGATGTCCACTGCAAGTCAAAATAAGGAAACAAACATTTATTGTGTTGCACTGACATTTTACCTTGATGTCTGCATAGTTTCCAAGATATTAGGGATGTGCAAACACCAACACGCAGAAAATGAATGTGGTGAAATAGGACGTGCTGTAAATTCAGTCGGATGCAATTACTGAGGAGAGGGAACATGGAACACCGTCCTCTCTTTGCTTTAAAACTCTGCAGTCTGAATCTCCTGAAATTAGAGCTGAATCCATCATTGATTATGTCATTCCCCAGAAATATGGCCTTGAGCAGATTTGTCATAACTCTGCTGGTGAAGCTGCACCGCGGGCACGGCAACCATCAGTCAGGAGGAGACAATTTCCCACCGGCCACAAGTCAAGCAAATGTGTTCCCAGCCTTGTGGGACAAGTTCTGCTGGAGATGGATGGCACCAGGCTGTGACGGATGGCAGGAACAGGGCAGCTCCTCACGCACCTCGCTGCTGTGGCCAGGCTTTGATCCTTAGGCGAGGACAGGCACTTCGACGCTGAAATCCCCCAGAAATCTGGGGGAAAGGGAAGTGCTGGCTGCCCACACCTGGCAGCGTCCCAGGCCAGGCTGGACAGGGCTTGGAGCAGGCTGGGATAATGGAATGTCCCTGCCCACGGCAGGGAGGTGGCACTGGGTGGAATTGAGGTCCCTTCCCGCCCAAACCATTCTGTGTTCAATGGTTCTGTGATCCAGCCTGAATTCAACACGCCCTTCTGTCTTCTCATCCTGAAATTCTCCACCACCTCCACATCTCTTCATTTGTCTTGATTTATAATCTCACCCGTGCATTATTTTCACTTTTTGGATTTAATCCTTGCATTTCATTTCGTTTTTGCATTTATTACATTTCATTGCTCACATTGCCCCCACAATTTAAACCCTCTGTCCCGGCTCAAGTGACGAGAAGCAGCCCCTCCATCGAGTGTCCTCCTTTCTTTGGCATCAAAACACTTCGCTTTTATTTCCTTCCCCCCAGTCTGCTGCCGTCGGAATTCCACCACTGGCAGGGATGAGATGACTAATCCAATTTCCCTCTATGCAGAGAGTCTTCTTGCGTTTCTCTCTGCACTTCTACTTTTTCCCTGAATAGCCGTCATTTAATGCCCCGTTATCTTGGATGGCACTCATTTAGTGGTTTATTAAGCAGTAATTCAGCAGCCTGTTATCAGTTCCTACTAGAGCTGGGGAAAATATGCCAGCCAAGTATGTGAGATTTCTGCAGAATTACGGTGGGTTTTGTGATTTTTGGATTAGAGAAAAATTACCCCAAAGTAATAGATATGAAATGTTTTCCCTGCATTTCATTATTGGCCCGGTGTTAAAGCTCCCATCAGGCCATTCTGACTGTAGATTGTCTGATTTTTATTTCTGTTTCCAACCCAAGCAGCAAAATTCTACAAAATCACAGAGAACTCAATGGACTGAGAAGTCCCAAACATGGACTCACTCCTTCTCCTGCACTCATGTCCTTTCTGAATGTTTCCATGTGGGGAAAAAAACATAAAGTAATTTTTTAGAGCATCTTAAAAAACAGGGAGTTGAAATGAAATAATAGGCAAGGGTAGACATTGAAGTGTAGAGGGATCAATGTAAATCCCAGCTGGAAAAAAATGGGTTTCTGAAATAATTTTGATGATAGACTAGGCAAAGGTTTGAATGGAAATTACAACTTGTAAAAGCTGATGAAAATAGTATTTTTTTTAATAGTAAATCATTCCCATTTGCTAAAATGTCTGGATTTTAACAAATAATGAATTTAGAGGTGAAAGAGAGGAGGCAACAGGGTGATGGAGCAGCTAAACTGGCACTGGCCACAGCACAGCTGTGCCAGAGTTAGGGAATTTTTCATAGCTGCTTATGAAAAGCATTTCAGGTTCTGGTTTCCCTCTGGAAACTTGCACAGGAGACACAGGAGGACAAACGGTGCAAGCTCTTCCCATGGCCTGGCATTCCAGGCTCTCCAGGCTCCTCTCCGTGGGGGCTCGACATTCCTGAGCCTGAATTTCAGCTCGCTGACCATTGCCGGCTCCTTTCCCAAGGGAAAGCTGTCAACAGTTTCTCTTTCCAAAACATCTCTCTGCGTTTCTCAGCACAGGCTCAGCAAACAGTGTTCCCTTTGCCAGAACAACTTTCCCAGGCGTTGTTTCCTATTCCTGACCCAATGCAGAGCAGTGTCAGTGCCATGGAGCAATAACAGACCTTTTTACACAGCGTGTTCTAAAAGAAACTGTTGGGATTGTAAATAAAGCTTCTTTCTCTGCTGACAGCTCCGTGGAGTCAATCTATTCCGTGTCCTACTGGGATATCTCTGGGGTGAGAGCCTTGGGAAGGGTTACCAGGGACTCCTCAAACCCCAGCTTTGGGCTGCTGCTGTTTCTGTGCACCTTTAAAATGGTGTCAAACATCGGCATTAGGAGAGGAAAGGCAGCGTCTAAATGGGATAGTTTCCAGTTTTCCCTGGATTTTCAGCCTGCTGATGTTGCCAGCAACGTTTCCACCTCTCGTGTCCCTGCCTCTCAGCCCTTCCTGCTGATCCCTTCCCTTTCCATCTCTGCTCCAAGGCAGAATTTCAGTGCTGCCCTATCAGCCTGCATGTCCCCCCTCCTTTCGGCTGGGTTTTGTTTTGTTGTTTACGCTGTCAATTCTCTTTTACTTGTTTTTTTGGAGAGCACATCAGATAAAGGTCATTTCTCCTTGAATGGAAAAGCACAGTAATTTTGACAGTGAGACATTCCCAGCTTGCTCTATATCAGAAATGTTGATATTAGCTCCTTTAAAATAGAAAGTGGAGACAAAAATTGCCTGAGCAACTCAATGGCTGGCAGTCATTTCCCAAAAAAAAAGAACATTCGCAAAGTTATGCTTGTGGCTTCTGCTAAATTCCAGGGTGCCATTACTGGAAGGACTTTGACTTCATTTGCTTTTGCCCAGGAAAAAAAAAAAAGAAAAGATCATCGTGAAGGTTATAAACAGCCACAAAAGATGATGGCTTCAAATAGTGTCTTTTGGCTGATCCATAATCATTTGCCGTGGCAATTTTATCGGGGAACATTAAGGCTGATCACTAACTCTGTGTTCCTAATTATTTCTGAAGTATTGTGGTGTTTTCTGTGCTGAAATGCGGAACGAGCAGAGCAGTGGGCTGGTTGGGATTGCAATGTTCTAACTGGGTTTTAATCAATGAGTGATAATGAGAGCTTGTGTTTTGACTTTCCCTTCTTAATTGCCAGTAATAAAGCAGGTCCTCATTGATGATATTTAGCAGAGTTCAGTTTCATTCATCTCTGTTTATTCTATTTATTTTGAAAGTGCCTGGGAGCATTCTGCGTGCTAGACACAATAACAGAATATACAATACTAATTGTATTTTCCTTGCCTGATATTTTCCACAGCAGAGGATGATGCTGCCTTTTCTTGGGGAGGGATTGCACCTCCCTGTTTCCAGCAGTTTTCTGGAAAGCAGAGGAGTCAAAGGCTAAAACCATGTCCTGTGAAATCCCAACCACATTTGCTGTTTAAATCTCTATTTCCCTTCTGCTGCTCATGATAGTTGAGTTGGTTTTTTTTGGTTTTTTTTTTGTTTTGTTTTGTTTTTCGTTTTTTTTTTTTTTTTGGTCAAGATGCCAAAATAAGAATTAAACATAAATATTTTCAAGATGAGGCACATCTGCAGGAGCTGCTGGCCAGGAATATTCATCTGACCCAAACAACCAAAACGAGGTCACACAAGGCCTGATCTGTCTCAGGGAGGTCTTCACTGGCCAATTGTCAATTTTGCAAGCGGATTTTTGGTTAAGAACTTTTCTTTTCTAAAAGTTGAAGTTTCAGATTTAGGTATGGTCCTTCAAACGGATGCCAGTACTGTGATGACAAATGCATGTAAATCAGTCAGTCAATATAATAAATATTTTGATAATAACCTGCCTGAATAATCTAATTTAAATCAGGACCTGCCTTAGGTTTAAAATGTTTTAAATATCCCTTGCATTCCTCTTCAATTATATGTAAGAAAATAAAGAGTTTTTTAACCTTGCCTGGATCATTGCTTGAGATGATTTATATCCCAAGATTTTCTTCCTGAGCTATCAATCATCTGAAAGCAAGAAGTAGGTGGCAGCCCGAAATTTCTATATCAGATCCTTCTGTGTCCTGAGGAATTTTTGCCGTGGCAGTAATTTGGGCTACAAAAATAAATGGTCTCCACATGTTTTTCTGTTATCTTCATGATCTCAATTATTTCTGAGTTTTATCCCAGGATATAAACCTTGTTATCTCCAAATAAAATCACTGCTGATGTCAGGGTCTTACAGCTAATTCCTGACTGCCTTAATTTGTGCCTCTTACTTAAGTCCTAGTGAGAAAAACAAGCATCTGGGAAGGAGCCATTTTGTTCCAGCTATTCAAAATAAATAAACCAAATTTAAATAACTTGTACAAGGAGCTTAAACACCCACCTGCATTATAGTGCTGTAGAACGGAGATTGTATCTGGATTTCTGCAAGGTCTGGGACTCCCAATGGCGCAGAACCAAACTACAACTTCCCATTACAGCAATTTTCCTGTTGAGCATAAGTGGGAATTACCAAGTGTGGCCTCTGGAAACAAAGATGAGTCACTGGTTGCTTTAGTAAATTCAAACTATTTTGCAAGCCACCCTTTTCCATTATTTCTTCCCACTCCAGTGTGGCTGGATCTTTGATTGCAGCAATTCTCCTTTGTCCTCCTCTGTCTCCGGAGTCACTGGGTGGGGGCAAAGGGTTGTAAAAACTCAAATGGGTCTGAAATTTACCCAAATTCCTTTTTTCTTCCCCCCTCTCATTTTCTGTACAAGCAGAACTGCAGTTTCTCATATTGTTATGCGCTCATTTAAGCCAACGTTTCACTCTCTCACATTAGTAAGGCTTTGACAGGGCATCTATCAATGAAATTTGGGAGTTATCACAAAAAAATTCCAGTGACAAAAATCATCTGAGCTTAATTACTCCCCGTCCTCTAAAAAGAGCAAAGCACAGCTACATATTAAACAGAGAAAAGTTAGGGGAAAAAACAAAGTGCTGGCTTTATTTAAGTGGCAGGATATTAAATGATATAGCTGTTATCTTTTCCTGTAGTATGAATTATTGAATTAGGCCTTCAGTCAGTTTGGCAGCAGTGCCAAATGAATATCACGGGAGCACAATGCAGCAAACAGAGCCTGTCATTGAATCTGGGCCTCCCTTAGAACTGAAATTGCAGCGAAGAAAATGCTCGTGCGCTAAATTGGAAAAGCTTCATTATTATTTATTCATCTTGCCTAGTAACACAAAAAAACTGATGAAGTTTCGTTGAGAAGGGGCCACGTCAGGGCTGGTATCCATCAGAAAGGCGCATCCCTCCAACTTCATCAGGGATATTTGTCTCCATAATTAGGTGTCTGTTCCACGAGAGTTCTCCATCTGAAGGACATGCCCAAGTTCATGACATGAAACAAATCACCCGCACTAATGAAAAGGTGATTTTCACCTCTTTTTTCACTTGTCTATGCCTCCCACAATAGCACAAAGTCTTGGGAAATCTTTTCATACAAAAAAAAGTCAGGCCCAGGTAGGGATTTCAGCACTGTTGCTCACGTTTGTTTATTTTTCAGTAAAATAATCCATTATTAATGCAGGTGACACATTGTATATTTATGGCCCTTCTCCTGGAGCATCTTTCCATGCATGCCCACAATGAATTGTTCCTAAATCTGTGCTCATCTCCAGCCGAAAGCTTAAATCAGCGCAGCTCCACTGCATGCTCTCCACAACCCACCCATTAGGGGCAATTTTCCTTCTCTCGAACTTGAACTCCTGGTCTGGAATATTTAGGGAATATTTGGGGATTTGTGTGGAACATGGTACCCAGTAAATCTGAGGTTTGATTGCTGTATTCGGGGTGATATCAGGAGAAAATGTCGTATTTTGGCATTTGGGGATCCATCTTAAATTATTTTGGGATTAGAATGTGTGTATCTGTTAAATGGGTAATAAATTTGCTGCTACCCAAAATATTCCTGGAAAGTGTTGAAGCAATGCTAGTTATTATAGAACTCTTAAAATGATGCTAGGGGTATCACATTTTGACAAAATCCTTTGTCACTATATATATTTAATGGAAAAAAGGCTCATAATTCCCATGACTATGACAGTTTTTGCATAATGCATCCTTAATTATCACCTGTGATATACTACACCCTAATTTTCTATGCTGGGTTCTGACGATAATGGTTATATTAGGAATCAAATCCACGTTTTATAGCTTGATTGTTTGTTTTCACACCCAAGAAAAATGTGCAGTCAGTCCATAACCATGAGCATGCTGTTTGCCACATCGGCCTCAGCTCACCCTACCTGCCCCACCACAGAGATCCTGTTCAAATAGCAGGAAAAATATGGGAACATTTGACTCATTTCTGCAGGAATACAATTGGCAGGATGCAGAATCAACTTACTGAAAACATTTTAAATTTTTGTGCCATTTAAGGCTGGAAGAGCACTGATTAAATCCACGTTATGTCTCCAAACTCCGATCAAGAGTGGGGATCTCAGGGTGAGCCACAGGCAACTTCAACCCATCACACATGGGAAGGGGGGCAAAGGAAGGGACACTTGGAGTGCCAGCTCCTGGGAAGTGCCAGATTCCAGCTGTGCCTCCTTTCCTCTGCTCCCCCTCGTTGCTTTTGAGATTTTTCAGATCTCAAGGAAGTGGCACAGTTTTCCTACTGTCTCAAGCTGAGGCAGAGGAGGTTTAGGTTGGCTATGAGGGAAAATTTCTTTACGGAAAGAGTTCCGAAGGATTGGAACAAGCTGCCCGGGGCAGTGGTGGCGTCACCAGCATCGGAAGTGTTCAAAAAAAGCGTGGATGTGGCACTTGAGGACATGGTTTAGTGGTGAACGTGGTGGTGGTGCTGGGACGGATGGATTGTTGCTTTGGAAGTCTTTTCCAGCTGCAATGAATCCATGATTCTGTCAAAGGGATGCCTTGCACTCTTGGCTGCCATTGTAAAGACAATTTAATTCATAAACCCTGCGCTCAAGTGCCAGATTTCCCATCATCACTGAGAGTTTTCCTGACTTCAGCGCTGCCAGGGCTTCCCCCATCACTGCCTCCCCTTCTCCCAACATCACAGGGAGCTCAAAGTCCCGCTGGTTCAGTGTCCGCTAACAGAGACACGGTGGAATTCCACCAGTGCTCCCAGTTTGACTCTTTCAATAGAAGCTGAGACTTGAAAGGAGCCCTGTGCCTCCGGAGCTCTGCACATCGACATCTGAAGGGAGAAAACACATGAAAGTTGAAGGCCCTTCGGGAAAATCCTACAGGTCTTGGGGTGCTTCTTCCTGCTCAAACCTCTGAGACCTAATCTGCTTTTCTGTGTGCCTCTGCTTCACCCGCAGAGAGCGGGGTGGCACGGGGAGGGGCAGAGGGAATCCTGACAACTCGTTTCTCTTTCCACAGAGCGCTTTCACAGCCGTTTTTTCTGCTTCATCTTTTCCCATCTTCTCTCCCGGTGTAAAAATCCGACTCCTTGAAGGGGTGTGTGTTTCTTTAGGTGGCACCAAGCAGTGCCTCATCCTTTGCCTCTCGTTTTGCGTCTGCCAGGCTCCTTCCAAAGTCCTTGAACTCCCTCGTCCAGGCCTTTGAGGAGGGGAATAATAATTTCATTCTGCTTCTGACAAGATTCAATCAAAAACCCCAGTGCTCTTTGCAGGGAAACACCGCATGGCATTTAAAAATCTGTGGGCCCCATCAACTCCAATTAAAAATTAGCCAAATCTTCAGCTGAAAAATTAAACAGATTTTGAATAAGTCGGATTTTCCATAATTTTTTTCTGCTGCCATTAGAAAGGGGAAGGGTCTGATTCACCTGTCCCATCCCTTTTGCTGGAGCTGACAGGTGTTTTACTATCACTCTGATTTAAAAGACACCTCTTAATCAGGTGTCAGCTTTGGCCCATAAAGTCATATTAATGTTTTGGATCAGATATGAAGCTCTATCTAAGGCACATTAAGAAAGATTCATTAGAAGCTCACTACCCCTGGAATTTACAGCCTTCCTGGAACTTAATAGCCTGGATAAATTCCTCCTTATCTGGTTTGCTTATGTGAATTACGGCAGTTTTGCATTCAGAAGCTTCTCCTTACGATCTTTTGTTAGGATCTATTCCAGGTTGCTCCAAATCTCATCCAACCTGGCCTTGGGCACTTCCAGGGACGGGGCAGCCACAGCTTCTCTGTGCTCCCAGCCCACCAGAATTCCCCATTCCTGGTCCTGGAGCAGTGAATCCTCTGGAGTTTGGCTCCTTGGAGCTCATTCTCCCAGGCAAACCTAAACTCTTCCCCTGCAAATAGATCGTGATGTTTCTGGGACACTCTCAGCTTCACCGAACAGATTTCATCTGCTATGATCACCGAGCAGCCTGGAGTAATGGCAGTTCCAACTCCACTCTGCAAAAAAAATCCCGGTGGGAGAGAAGATCTGTGCAGGGAAGGGATAAAAGTCAGCAAATTTACAATATCGACCTACTGAGTTACCCACACTCACACTACAGACTGGGCCTGGGCCAGCCTGAACTGCTCTTGGGATGCTCTCCTTGGCATTTCCAGCTGGGCAGAGGCCTCCCAAGGAGCTGGATATGAGGCCAACCAGAGTCAGAAAAGGAAAGAGGAAGGAGCAGGTTTTGCCAGGATATTAATCTGATGAAGTGCAAACCCCAGATTTGTTCTTCTTTCTCCCTGCCTGGATGAGGCAGAGCACAAACATTTAAATATTTGTTAGGCTGAGTAAAACCTTTTTAACTCCATTGGACAGGGATGTCAGGGTGTGACATACCCACCCACGGCCCGTAAAGCAGGGACTGGGAAGCACTGGGACACCCCCCGTTCTTCCACAATTATGGAAAAACCAGGGTTCCTCCTCTTCCATTAATCCCTGCATTGGCTGAAGATAATATCATGTAATGAGTGAAGCAATGATGATTCATTTTCCTGCTTTAGCTTTGAATTCAGGCTGGTGTAATTATGGTCTTTATGGAGATCAAACTGATTTAGCATCATAAAGAAATACATTTTAACTTCTTATCAAACATTCCATAACAAGAGTTTATATTTACTTTCAAGCGCCATGCTGAGGAGTCACACATGATTTTTGTGTATAGAAACAATACATTTAATCAAATATTCATAATCCAATCGATTTTTTTTTTAAAATCTGAACTATTTAAATCTTAACAAAAGCAAACAGCCCCACAAAAATGCATTTGTCATGTGTATCCCTGGAGAAATAATGGGGATTGTATTGAACCTGGAGGATGGAGAAGAAATATATGGCCATTCTCTATAGGAAACACAAAAGGATGCATCAGGAAATTAGAAATGACCAGCCTGACCTTTTCTATAAATAAGAGATGGACTCCTAGGACACCATTGGCTCTGAGAGTGCACATCATTTCTCACAAATTTGATGTTATTCTCTGCTGCAGATCAGCCGGCGAGGAAAGGATATTAAAGAGAAAACAAAACAACAGCAAGAAGCTGCCTTTACTAAAATTCATGGGCAGTATTTTTGTGACAGGGACTGTGGCACGTCCACTGGAAAGGAGCTGTAAAATATTGTGTCCTTACTCTACACATTAAGGGCCTGCTGCATTAAGGGCATGGGAAGGAGATATAAAATGAAGATATTCAATACTCTGCAAATGACAAATGAGTCTAAGCTCCATTTAGGGAAAAAAAAAAGTGGGAAATTAATCCCAGGTTTACCAAAATATTTACATTTTTATGAGGCGAAGTAGGGTTTTTTTATGGGCATCAGGTAGTTCACCACTGGTCCAGGCAAGTACCGGGATTTAAAATGCAGAATGGTGATCCCTGGGTCATTCTGTGGCTTCAGAACAACTTCTCCCTGCCAGTTCTGGGAAGGTAACGAGAAGGACTGAGGAAATGAACCCAGAAGGGAAGAGAATTCCTCCCCCAAAAAAATGACAAGTCAAAGGGTCAATTGTAGAGACAATGAAACAAGAAGTCTTCAAATACGCAGCCAGAGTCCCAGAGAGCTGCTCTGCCTTGCCCTCGTGGTTTGCTGAACAAATTGTCTTCTCTCCTGCGCACCAGAACAAGGAAGATCACCATGAAATACAGAAATAGTTCTGCTTTGCCTTGCAATCAGTCCTTTCATTGTGGATATGAAATAAAGGTTGATTATGTAATGCTACTCCTGTTTTAAAAGGGTTGAAGAAGGGGAGGGGAAAACCCCCCAAAACACCAATAAATAAACCAACAAAAACCCCATCAACACCCTAAACCCAGGCCAGAACAAAAAAAGTATATATAAAGTGTACAAAGGCACTATCTCAAGGGATGGGGAGGGTCAGAGGAGAAGGAGGTGTGTGATTCCCTGAGGCTGTGCTGTGACCAGGGAACACCAACACAAACCCACAATTCCACAATTCCGCCCTTTCCTGCTGCCAGCCCTGACCCACAGCTCAGGGTGAGGTGGATGGGCACGTTCGACAGTTGGCCAGGTCTTGGCCGTGGGAAATCTGCAAAGAAGCTTCACCGCCTCCTGCAAAATAAATCAGCAGCACCTGAGCTCTGCGATTTTATTATCAATCAGCCTTGAAATATTTCCTCCTTAATAGTCCAGTGTCTGGAGGTGGGTTCTCTGCTGAATGTGATAGCAGGCCTTAACTTGCAGCTGAAAGCAAAGGACTCCAAAGGACAATTTTATGTGGAAGGACACGCTAAAGACATCTAATCTTAAATTATTGTTTTTCTTTCACAGGGGAAGAAACCCTTCACGGGCCTATTTTTATCCAAGAGCCATATGATATCACTTATTCCATGGGCTCAGCAAATCCCGAGATCCTCCTGAACTGCACAGCTAAAGGATATCCACTGCCGTACTACAGGTGAAGTCAGCCTTGGGGAAATACTGTCTCACTGTGGGCCTTTGAATTGTGTTTTAGCCACTGCACCACCAGAAATAAACACCCCAAAATCTGGTGAGTGCTCACAGCAAGAACACATGAAGTTTAGAGTAGACTTGAGGAATGAAGGAAAAATACTTTTGCTGTAAAGAAAATTTACACAGGAAAAGAAAACAGTTGAAAATCATCCCCAAAGTATTAAAAAATGCGCAGCATTAATTCTGAATCCGCAGAACAGCTGTGAAAAATGGGAAAATGGAAGCACTGAGCATCTGTATTTGATAAAACTTTCCATACATTAATAAATGCTTGGAAAGCAGAAGAGCAACATCCTTCCCCTTTTCTAATTCCAGCATTTCATGTGCATATTTATGGTGTTTGTTTAGAGAAACAGCTCCAAAACCTTACCAGAGTCACTTAATAAAACCTTGGTACAGAGGATTTTTTTGTTTATTCAATAACTATAGACTCATCATTTACAATATAACTTGTTGCTCAAAGGATCTGGAAATCCAGGTTGGATAAGAGGAAAAGCTGGGAATCTTGGGAAAAAGAAAACCAAACAAAACAACAACAGCAAAAAAAAACCAAACCAAACCAAAACAAAACAACAAAGACATTGTGCTTTCTTCAGAAAATAATGGGGAGAGCAATGGTTGAGGGGAAGGAAAATCATATATAAAAAATAAATCACTCATGCAAGACATGAAAGGAAATCGTGTCCTATCAAATTCTTAGCGAATATTTATTGGAGAGATTTTAACTGCTCCCACCACAGCCTTCCCTGGGAAGTGCCACCACTGGTTATCAGCTTGGCTTTTGGATTTGGTGGCTTGGTTGTCCCCAGACATTGTGCTATGAAAGGAACCCTTAATTTCTTTAATTTCCTTTATGAAAGGAACCCTTAATTTCCTTTTCACAGCACAACTTCTCCTCCTATGATGAGAAATCCTCTTGCATTTCCCAACCCATTTGTTCTCCCTGCCCTGAACGTGAACCTTGGCTGGTTCAGGCCATGAATTTCAAGTCCTCCCAGGCCATGCACCCTTCTGTTTCATATTTACGCAGCTTCCTAGAAAATTCCTGGACCCTTGTATGCCCCTCATGGATTCCTGACACCTGCAAAGAGCAGAGGCAGCAGCTTCTACCAGGCAGGAGTGTTGGGAAGTCTCCCCCATCCCATATTTGATATCCATATTTTACCCTAATTTTTTTTTTCTGCCCACCCATTAATTAAATTCCCTGGGGTGTTTTTTTTTCACCGTTCCCATTTTTCTGCAAAGCCTCAGTGGCCCCAGGGACATGAGATCAACATCTGGAGATGGATCCTGGAGCCCCGAGGTCAATTAAAAGTTATCAGACAATCACTGCTGCAATTACACCACGGCCTGGAGGGAACAGGGAGCTTTTCACTTTTCTCTGATTTCACCACAGCTAATGCTGCCTTTGTCAGATAAGGATTGAGCCCAGATATTTAAAGTTCCAACAATTTTAGATAAATCAAGCCCAGTATGAAATTTTAATCACCTCATATGCTGAGTGATGGCAAAGAGCAGCAAGGACTGCTGGAGGTTTCTCTTTGATTCAGAAATACGGAACCACTCCAACAGGAAGAAAGTTAGATATGAGTTAATTTGCTATTTAGCATTTTTTTACATCAAGAAATATGCAGATAAATGCCTTTTCTTGAAATAAAAAAAATGCTCAGCATTTCCTAAAAGTTTTATTTTACTAGGTAGTCTTTTATTCTTATAGACCTGTCGAATGCAGTGATAATTTTTTGGAACTCCTCCTCAAAATATTGTGTCTGAGAAGCACAGTGCTGGAACTGTGTACAGCTGTAGGTGGAAGGGCTGAGTAATAAAAATGAGACACAGTTTTCCCTGTGGAAGTAACAGAGAACACAGATTACACTGGAAACAAAAATATGGATGGAAGTATCTCTGAAACCATTAAGAGATCCATATAAATGTTCTGATAAATATAATTTTATCTCTCAAGTCTTTTTTATAAAGTTAAAATAGTCTGTAATATCAGGTACATTATTCCAGGCGTTTCCTGGTGTGATGTTGGTGGTAAATAAACACAAGTTTTTAAATTAGATTTATCATTTTGGGCGCTTAAGCTTTTTTGGTTATAGTCATCAGAGGTTTACCACCAAGTAACTCAATGAATTTTGTGCCTCTTTTTTTTTTTTTTTAATTTTATTTTATTTCCAGCCTATCCATGAACACCCTGCAATGTTTCTAGCAGTATTTTGACATTTTTTGTTTGATTTCAGGTGCTCTCTTTTCTTGCACTTCCATTCAACATCCAGAGCAGTCCCATAGTCCTGCATTTTCATTCAAGCTGGAAATTGAGGGTGTTTTCTCCTCAATAATCCACTCAGAGAGGAGTCAGTGGAACCAATAATTAAGTCAAAGGGCAGCATAAGCAGCATTCGTTAGAAAAACATTTTAATATTTCAGCCCGACACAGAGTGCTGCAATAAAAGGAGATAAAGAGATTCCAGTCCAATCCAAATCCAAGCAGCACAAGGATAACTGGAACACACGAATGAAAGGGAGGGAGCAGAGCACAAAGTCTGCAGGGATTGCAAATGGCATCAAATACGTTCACAATCACTGCATCAAGCTGGAGAACCATTCCCGGGAATCCCAAAAAATCCACCCTTGGCATAGAAATTGCAGCCCTGCCCTCACGTCCTTGTTCCCTGGAGTGCTGCTCCTTGGCTTAGCGCAGACCCTGCCTCAAAAGTGGGGTGGGATTTAAAACTCCTTCACCCTCTGCTGTCTTGTTCACAGGCAAGAGTTTTTAAACTTCTGATTTTCCTCCTCACTGGAAACGCTGTCCATGAAGGGGAGTTTTGCAAATCCTTTTCCCAATTACAAGAAAGCCTCAGGTGGCTAGGCAGGACGTTTCCATTTGAATGCAAATAATCTAAGAAATGTAGAACACAATGAAGTTGTAAAAATATTGATATTTTTTGTTATAGCAGCATGCTGAAAAGATAATTTATTAAATCATGTGAGCATATACCCCCTCACAATCCTTGGGCTCCTAGGGAACTGATCAATTCAGCATCAGAATATAGGATATTTTTTAAAGTTTAAGTTCTGAAACAATTGGTGAAAGAAAAACAATCCAGGATGTATTTCCTATAATTGAGGAAAAAATATTTTCCAATGGTTGCATCAAAAAATTCATCAAAATACACAGATGATCTCTGCCTTAACAGGCTTATGTTAAAAATTCCCTAAAATAATTACCCAGATTTCTGTGATTCAATACTCTGCAGAACACACAAAGTCATTAAATCTTTGTCTACCACATGAATTCATTAATTCGCTTCCTTCAATGATATAAACATATTAATTAGGGAAAAAGCCCACACCAGGAGCTGAACCCCTGATCTATATGCAAAGTTTAATAATCATTGTACCATGGTGATTAGAATGATTATGGGGATACTGTGAAGAATTCATTTGCAGCAACTAAGCCAATGTCTTCGCATTTGTTTGGAAAAACAATTATAGGTCTTAATTGGGAGCCGTGCAATGATGACAGCAGTTATTTCAGTGATTGATTCTGAAATTAAAGAGAACTGGCAAATTAAATGCCAGAATATTTTAGATTAGAAAATGGAAAGCTTTAGACAACTTGGAGCACATGCAAATCCTGAAATACGGCAAAATGCTAATGCTGATACCCTAAAATAACAGCAAGACCTGGACCAGCTAAAGCAAATATCAAAAAAGGAATTGAGAAGAGGTGCAGAAACACCAAAAATCAGCTGGAATTTGTAGGAAGAATTCCTGAGAGTTGAGGGTTGCACCCAAATTTTTTAGTGTGGATGCATCCATGAAAGGGGAGACAGCAACCCAAAGAAATTATTCCATGTTATTAGAATCTGCTCACAGAATTCCATTGATTTCATGTTTATTATGTCATTACCTTTCAAAACAACAAGTGCTCACCTGAAGGTCAGGGCACTCCCTGTACTTGTGGAGATTTCCCTTGGAGCACAGAATTGCATTTCACAGCCCAGTGTGGAAATCCTCCTGCAAAAAAAACCCAAAACAACTCCTGAGCAGTGTGTGTGGAGGGAGGTCTGGGAGGGGACTGACAAAATCCCCTGCTGTGTACCCAGGTCACATTTCCAGGGATAAAGTGTGAGTTTGCTCCAATCTGTTACCTGGGGACACTGCCCTCCCCGTCAGGAGCTCTGCAAATAAGCAGAAATGGGTCATTTTTCTGCTGTGATCCTTCAGATGATTAACAAGGAGATGGCTGCCCTTGGTTTGGGCACTGCCAGGAGCCTAAAGTGAGCCACTGGCGATTTTTGCCTGAACCTTCCACCCAATGGAGGGCTTGGAATCACACCCAGAGACCAAATGATAAAATTTGATAAAATCAAATCAACCAGTAAATTTATCAAAATGATAAAGGCTGAGGAGGTGGCTTCTGATATAAAATCAGGAGAAGAAAATACCTGGTTGTGTAGCTTTAGGATTGCTGTCCACCTAAAAAGTGGCATTAACAAACCCAAAACTTGCAGAGGCCTCAGGGGCTGAGTCCTTCATCCTTCCCTGGGCCCTCACATGAGCAAGGAAAATTCAACCCTAACGTGACTACTGGCAGAGCCACAAAAAGTCCCTTCCTGAAACACACAATAGTTATTTTCTTTGAAAGAGAAATTGTGTTCTGACATCTGTCAACAGCTGGGTAATGTTGCAGACACAATCCATTTTCTGCTTAGTGGGCTAACAGGGACAAATCGCGATTTAAAACAGCAGCGTTCTCACCATTAAATGATCAGCCTCGGACCTGCTGTACAAAACCTTCCCCCTCAGCTTTTGTTCTGCCCTCTGAAGTGCAATCCTTCCGGATCAACATCTCCAAAGCATTTTTGTTGCCAAATTCATGGTTAATCATTTGCAAGGACGGTAAAGCATGTCCAGGTTCCACTTGTATTATCAAAAATAATGTAGTTGTAGACCAGGTACAAACCCCCCTCCTGGCTGAATGGGTAACTCGGTGTGAATAAGTTATAATTACTTTTTGTGGACATTTGGGTGAACACTGGTGACTAAAGTAAAGATTTTCCAAAGAATACCATTATTGCTATCATTAAGATTGATGTAAGAAGCAGTCGTGTGTGAAAAATGAACTAATTTTGTGATATTTAACTACATTTTTATCATTACAGGTATGCTACAGCACACTATTTAAGATAAATATGAATAGGCTCTGTAAATTATAAGCATAATTTGATTTTTTTCCCCTCAAAGGTGGAAGCAAAATGGCACAGATATTGATCTTACCATGAGTTATCACTACAGGTTGGTTGGAGGCAGCTTGGCAATCAATAACCCACATAAAAATCAGGATATTGGAACATACCAGTGTTTGGCCACAAATTCATTTGGAACAATTCTGAGCAGGAAGGCAAAGCTTCAATTTGCATGTAAGTTGGGAAGATCATATTTATTAGAGCATTATTTTCCAAATAATTCTGCATATGGACTGTAATTTATGGGGTAATTAAAGGATCATTGAGGGTCCTGTCCAAAAGTTTGGTCTTCCTTCAGCACTGCTTACTCCTAAAGAAACCAAAATGTTCCTGGTAAATATTAATAACAAAAGCAGACATCTGATGGCTGCTGCCCTCAGGAGCCAGAATAAAAATGAGGAAATGGAAAGGTCAAGGAAGATGAGCACAATTATCTTCACTTGATAAAGGTGTTTTCACTGTTTAGGACAGTGGTTTTGTTGTTATCCCACAGGTAGCTGCAGCTGGGGGGGGAATTCTTGCAAAAAGTTGGGCTTTGAGTTTTCTGTAGCAAATGAGGTCTAATTGAGACACAAAACCATTGTTATCCTAATTGGCACGCTGATTTTTTTTTTTTTTTAACATTACCAAAGAAACACTCTTTTTCCTTCCACAGTGTGTAAAAGTGTGAGCTCCTCTCTGAAATATTTCATATTTCAGCTCCCTCAGGTCGAGCACGTTGTCTGTCTTGAGACGATGTAAAATTTATTTCATCTTTGCTCCCTGTTTCACTTCTTCACAACTTCACAACCTTTTTCACAAGGTTTGGATGCAGTGACCGAGTTCTGTGAATGCCCTGGGGAGGGGGGGAACAACAGTGACAACCAAAAAACTCCAGATATTCCCTCCAGCCCTTTTTTTGTTGTTGTTTTTTGGAGTCTAAAGCTCAGAGCAGTCTGTTGCTGGGGGAAAGCAATTGTTTTCAAAGCTCATTAATAAAATATGTGACTAAAGCCAACCTCGTGTCACTATTTCAGACACCAGTAAACGGATTAATTATTAATCTTGTTCCATTTCTCATAGCAAGCCGCGTGTCACAGGGGTTACACAAAGGAGACATCAGAGGTCAGGCTGGTTCACAGAGTCTCTTTCGGCAGAGCTGATCAAAAGGTGTATCACTGGTACCTCACTTAATAATGTTTTACCCTGAATTCCTCAAACAGCTTTCATTTCCAACAGCTGGTCAAATGTAAAAAGAATAAAAATTTGATTCATTATTTTACCACTTTTTCTGCTGAAATACTTTTTTCCAAGCCAGCCTTCCTGTGTGGGAATTTTTTTTTTTTTGAGATTTGGAGGTGAGAGTTGTGTAGTGGCAGAAAAAAATCCATTTTAGAAAGGTGCAAGAGTAGACAGCCACCTCAAAATTGTCCATGGAGCCTGGAGTCCCCAAGGAACCAAGGCAGGACAGGGAGGGACCTGGGAAAAGACCTAAGGAAAAGGAATATTTCCCTAAGGAAAGGGAATATCCTTAAATGAAGGCACAAACGAGGTGTAAAAAAAATAAAATTAAAAAAAAAGCAGGGAGGAGAAATAAAAACCAGGAATTTCTGTGACAGAAAGAAGGCTCTGGTGATTATTCAGCATTTTATATCAAACAATTCCTTTATTTAAGCTTTATATCCCCACCCAAACACTTCCCAAAGTTCCTGCAGGGAGCAGATCCCAGGGCTGGTGCTCTTTGCCCCCAGCTCAGCCTGCTCCACTCCTCCAGCTCCAACAGCACCAGGGAATGCTAAATTTATCCCACAGTCAAGCACTACACCACTTTCCCAGTCGTGGTGACAGATATTTACATCCTTCCCCACGGAGAAGAGAGAGGACAGACAAATCAAAGGCTGTTATTTACACTGACAAGCACAAATTTACAGGAAAATTCTTCAATTTAGCGGCATCACTGCAGAACTGGGAGTTTTAAGTTGTCTTACAATAGGGAAAAAAACCCCAGAGTACATGGAAAACGTCATAATGACCTGATGAGAATAGCGGAACAAATTACCTTGAAACAGTTATTTCACAGTCAACATTTCCTTGTTTCTTATTTTCATGTTGCCATCCAATTTAATTCTCTGTTTCAAGCAATACTTCAGGCTATATCTTAAAATCCAGGCAGGCAGGAACGTTGCTGTTATGACACTTTCATTCAACACCTCACAAAATGGGATTCTTCCCTGGGCTGGAATGCCTGGCACATTATTGCAATCTCCCCTGATAAAGAATGGAATCAAACCTATTATCCAAGTACCCGGGTTTATGTGTATTTGTCTCTTTACTACAAGGTGACTAACTCTGAGTTGGAGTTTGAATTAATGATACCTCCAGAAACCTATTCAACATGTCAACTTAATACGTGAAAAATACTTTCTTTCCTCTGTTCAAGATGGGAAGTTCTCCGAGAAGCAAAATAAATGCGGGACGAGATTAGAAATATGTCTTCAGATTCAGCTGGAGTTTGGTGCTTATCCTCTATTAAAACCAGAGCTGTCAAAGGAAAGCTGCGGGAGGAATATTGTACAGAAGGCAGTGGCATAGATTATTAAAGCTACAAGCCGAAAATGAGAGACAGCTTCAGGGAGAGGGAGCACGTAAATGCATTAGCGGGACGCGAGGATGGCAGGCCCTTGGCATCCCCGCTTCCCGCACAAGGGTTGTTTTGTCATAAATAAACTTGAAAGCTCCCTATAAACCCCGCACGTCTCCTGCTCCCCTGCCAGCAGCACATTTGGAGCAGCCCACGTGTGTTTTGCAGGAGCTGGAGCCGCCGAGGTGGAAGTTGTTGTAAAGCTTTGGTGTCAGGGCTCGGCTTGTGCAGCCAGAGACAAAGACAGGAGCTGGGTCCTGGTCCAGGCTGGAGTCATGGCCTGCCACCCACGGAGCTTTTCCCCTTCCAGGTCAGGGCTGACATCCAGCACGAGGTCACCTGGAGCACTTCAGGCCAGCCTACAGCGAAGTTAAAGGCTTGGGAAGTTCATCGAGTCAGCTTGAGGGAAGAGATGAGGCCATGAGAGCTTCTCCCTCAGCTTTTACGCAGCTGGGAGTCACAGAACCAGTAAAGGACACAGTCTTAAGCTGCACCAGGGGGAGTTTAGGCTGGACATTGGGAAAAAGTTCTTCACAGAAGGAGTGCTTGGGCATTGGAGTGGGCTCCCCAGGGGGCTGGTGGGGTCACAGTCCCTGCAGGCGCTTGAAAAAAAGACTGGGAGAGGCACTCAGTGCCACGGTGCGGCTCACAAGTGCTGTTAGGCCGTGGGTTGGTGTTGGAGTCCAGGGCAGGTGGAAAACCCCTGGAACTGNTTGAATCATAGAACCACAAAAATCACAGAATTAACAGGGTTGCAAAGGACCTTTGAGATTGTCAAGCCCAGCCTTTGCCCAATCTCCCCCTGCTCCTTAACCACACATCACAAAATGCATCTACTCATTTTTTAAAACACTTCCAAGCATGGGGACTCCATCGCTTCCATGAGCAGCCAGTTCCAAAGCCTGGCCACCCTTTCAGTGATGAAATTTTTCCTAAAGAATTTTTATTTAAGACATTTCATGCCTTGAAAAAAAGACAAACAAAAAACCTGTTAGGGAAAACTGCTTCAGTATGGCCTCAACCAGAACTTTCTCCCAAGGCACACAGGGGATTTGCTTTAATTATTTCCTCAGTTTTAAGCAAAAATAACTGTGTGCAAACAACTGGTCTTGAGGGAAATCCCCATAACAGGCTGCATGAAACAGCCTGTCCAGGCCTGTTACTTGTTCTTTTAGTTCTCAAAAACATCTATAGCAGAGGCATTAAGGGATATGCAGGAGAAATAAGAAGTGCAATTAAACAAACTAAAAAAGGACTCCAGAATGAAAAAGAATCAAATGCGAACCTAATTCATAATTATTCAGGGCATAAACCCAGAAAATTCAGTATTAATTGAAAGCATCTTGTTGCTTAGGGATCTTAAATTAGATTCTCAGTCAAATTATTCTACCCTTGACAAAAGTCATGATGATTGCAGCTTTCGCAGACCTGAAATTCTGAGAAACAATGACAACAATCTAATTTCATGCCTAGAACTGGTCACTTTGCCCTGAACCACAGAGGAGGGCACACAGTGGAGCCATTAGACCCCGTATTTTAAAGTTCCCCGCAATGCTACAGACCCAGGAAGGATTTCTCCTTGGAGTTTTTGGGCTCCAACCGCATTCTCCTGGTTTTCAAAGTGCTGCTCAAGGATTTTGCCTGGTGCTTATTCTCGGCAGCATTTTTCCAGCACTGCCACCCTCCTCACTCTTGGGCAGTGTTGATGTGCTCACAGCAGTGTGGCTGAGAGTGACAGTGCTGGAGCACTTGGAATGAAATCAGCAGCTCCCAAGAGCTTCCATGTGCTTTTTTTGTCAGAGACAGAAGACACAGTTTTGCTGAAATAACAAATTAGAGGCAATAATTCCTCCTGGACTGAGTCTCTGCCATTCCGAAACACAAAAACAACAGCCCATCATTAGCATTTAACCATTTCAGGGAGGAATATATGAAATCAAATCCAACCCATTTAGTGTTTGCTGGATGGTGACAGGCTGAGCTCTGGCAGAGCCCTGTTGGAGGGGCTGGCTGGGAGATGCTCAGCCAGCATGAAAGCCCACTTTTCATCTGATTACTTCATCGTGTTATTTACCTTCGAGTGCGCGCAAATTACAGAAACATCACAAAGCAATCCAGCAGCCTCAGGATGTCATAACCCTTTTCACTGGCACTGTATGCTTTGAAACAGAAAATGGAAAAATCAATAGGCTTGGATCAGATAGGCTGAATTTGCGAAGTCTGGACATGCATGAATTTAAGGCTAAATGGCACCTCCACTTCTGGCTGGGTTGTGTTGTGGTGCTGTGCGTGTCCAGAAATCCCTCTGTAACAATTGTATTTGATTAAAAGGTGTGCTAGCTGTTGTAACTACCACCTGGAGTAAAGCTCTCTGGGTCTTTAAGCTGATTGTTAATTCATCACAGCACACGAGGGCTGGAATACTGATCAGGCTCCCTGGCAGTTGGATTGCAGGAATGAACTCTGGCAGTGCCTGTCTTTCTCAAAAGAGGCATAAACTGCTCAGTTCAGTGTCCAACAGGCACTCAGGGATGACCAGCAGGAGCAGGAAGGAGGAAGAGCTCAGCTTGCCAGTGCCAGGAAAAGGTCATCATCAAAAGTACAAAATACATCCCCAAAAGTTTGTCGTGCTTTTCTAGATTCCCTTTTCCCCTTTGGAGACACATCAGGTAAAGCCAAAGACTTGCCTCTATACACAGAGAATCGTGGAATGGCCTGGTTGGAAGGGACATTAAAGATCATCCAGTTCTACTCTCTGCCACCTCCCACTGTCCCAGGCTGCTCCAACCCCAGTGTCCAGCCTGGCCTTGGGCACTGCCAGGGATCCAGGGGCAGCCACAGCTGCTCTGGGCACCCTGTGCCAGGCCTGCCCACCCTCCCAGGGAGGAATTTCTCCCCAATATCCCATCTAACCCTGCCCTCTGGCAGCTTGAAGCCATTCCCCTTTGTCTGGTCTCTCCAAGGCCTTTCCAAAATCTCTCCATCTTTCTTGCAGCTCCCTTCAGGCACTGGAAGGTCACAGTGAGGTCACCCCAAAATCTCTCCTCTCCAGGCTGAACAATCCCAATTCTCTCAGTCTCTGTCCTCATTCTAGCACCACTCTCTACCCTACACATGCTGAGTAATGCACCGACCCCACCTCTCTCTTTTTAGAGGGTGGCCTTCTATATAATCCTAGAACGGTTTGGGAGGGTCCTGAAAGCTCATCTCATTCCAACCCCACTTCCACAGGCAGGGACACTCTCCTCTGCTGCAGAAACACACCTCAGCTGCAGATACGTGGAGAATCAGCCATAAAATCCTCCCCTGCACGCTCTGCACAGCCCTCCTGGTGATCCTGGTACCACCTCCCAGTCTGCATCATCCCTTCGGCGTGCGAGGGAAAAATGCAATGTGCAGTGGGAGCACTTGCTGTGGATCGATCCTGTCTGCAGGATGGAAGTGCTGCTGTCATCTCTTCCATATGTCACTAGGCAGGCTCACAGCTCAAAATTGCCTTTTGGGCTTCTAAGCACAGGTAGAATCCAATATCACTGCAGCAGCAGCAGCCTGCCCTGGCGTGGGGAGCTGAGAGCCAGGTTCTGAGAGAATGAGTCACAGGAAAGAAACCCTGTATTTTGTCAAAATTCTACTTGGAGTGAAAAGAAAGAGAACTTTCATTTATCACTTCTGATTGTTCTGGACACTCTGTGTCAATGCTCCACTTCCTGTGGCAGGAGACCACACCAAGGTCTTTGCTTAATGGATGTTCTCCATGGAGCAGACCCAGCAGCCTCAGGCATGGTTTCCTTCTTCTGCCCCTTTACTTCACAGAGTTTCCTCAAAAAAATCAGGAAAAACCTGGTGAGAACCATTGCTGTAAGGAATCTGACATTTCCAGGAATAACAGCCCCAACTCTCCCAGCTGCTTTCACAGGAGAAGTGCTCCAGCCCTCTGATCAACTTGGTGGCCTCCTCTGGGCTGGTCCCAACAGGGAGGGGTCTCTGAGGGGTCACTGTCCTGCTCTACCCACCCCAAACCGGGGCACTGGGCATCCTTCAGGGCCACTTTGAGCAGAACACATGCAGAGAACCCTCTAAGGCGATGCCAAAACCGCTGCAAGACCTCGCCACGCTCAGCTCATCTCCCCGGATCCCCGCTGAGCTTCCCAGTGTTTATTTCTTTGCAGAGTTCTGTGCACACGGAGGCTCTCACAGGCTCCAGGAAAAGCAAGAACCACCACTCAGCAGTGACGGAGCAGGGAGCCTGGAAGGGTTTCACCTGCCTGCTGACAGGACAAGGCAGGGTCATAACAGAGCTTCTATTTTAAAGCTCTGCTATCACGTGAATAGGATCATGCAGAACTCCTGGCATTCCTGAAGACACAAAGAACAGCCTGGAATCTTAAAAGCAGAAGATATGGGTGTATCTCCATGAGGAAGGGGGTTTGCTTTCTCCATCATTCCCTCTTTTCGTCTCCTCTGCATTCTCAGAGCCTATGCGATGTCCACTGACACCAAGTGCTGTCACGGCCTCCTCTCTCCCGTTAAACACATCCTGAAGCTGATGGGAGCAACATTCCCTGTTTATTTTATGTTGTAACAGACCAGGCAAATCAGAAATTCCACTTCTCTGCCCCTCCAAGGGTTTAAGCATCTCTCTCAGAGTACTTAACCACTGTGTTCAAGGCTCTGCTCTATCAGCACTTGGTTAAAGCCGCTTTATTCCAGGTTAGTTCCTTAGACTTTTATTATAAAAGGAGGTTTTTTTATCTGTGAAACTGAGATCTACATTGCAGAGAAGTTGTAAGGAGCATTACAGGCAGAGAACCAGGCAGATAAAGTAGTAATAGGGAAGATAGAAGTATTTGAAGATTATCTTTTAGTTCTATATTACTTACTCTTCTTTAGGTTCCTTTAAAAGTGTTTAGCCTAAATCAACCCATTGCCAGTTGTATTGGAAAAGCAATATATGTGATTGAGATATGGTGGGGAACAAAGCATCCACAGGTCCCTGAGCTGATAGATTCTGATTGATAAAATGTAATACTTGGGAAGGATAAAACCAGTCCATGTTTGCAGTCTGGGTGATTTGCTATTTTATCTGCTCTCCTTTCATTACAGACAAGATGATGTAGATTCCAATAAATTATTGAGTGAAATATCCATGATGTTCACAGGAGATCCTTCATTTTTTGGCGTGACAAAAGATGTTACAGTGGACGTTTGCAAGGGAAAAAAAAAAGCTAGATTATTTGGAATAAATGATTGGCTTTTGTCCTAATACAAATAATTAAATTAGTTACTCAGTTATTTCTGCAGTGAAGGTTGGTCCTGTGTAATGTTTTAAGGTGGCAGATGAACTTTCCTGTTCTGTAGCTGATATTGGAGAAGGGAGAACAGCGTGTAACATTTGGACTTTTCATGGAGTGAAGGAATGAGGTCACAGGCGTTGCTTTTCTCAACAGGAAAACCACATCTGGCACAGAGAATGCACTGAGCTGTAAATATCCATTTCTAAATGCTACAGCAAGAACAAATAACGTAACCCACACCTGAAATCCCACTGACGAGATTCACATCCAAAAATCCCCTGCACCAATCGCTCGCGTAAATCTTGAAATTCCCGTGGAAGGAATTCTTTGAGGGCTTTGCAGCTGGCGTGAGGGAGGTAAAGAAAGGGCTGGGAGTAATCCAGGGGAATTCTACAAGAAATAATTCTGTGCTGGATCATGATCTCCAAAGGGTTGGGCAGGAATTTTGGAAGGGGTGAAACAGGCACGGACATTGTCAGCAGTGTGTGAGAGCTCTCTCGTCCTTGCCACTTTTCCTCTCGCCCTTGCCATTATTTACTGTATGTATTACGAGCTTTGATTATTATTTCATTGGTGGAAATGTTGTAAAAAGGCCTGAATTGGGGCTGTATCCATCAGAACCCAGGACAGGGATGCAAGAGGCCCCTGCAGGACCAGGGTACAGCTACGTGACCCCAACAACAGGGTCAGGGGCTGAGGGAAGGCAGAAGTTCCTGAACCATCCCCACGTAGTTAAAAACAGCTTTTTTTGGGGGGAGCAGTGGGAAATATGAAGGAGAAGAGGGTTTGGATAAGAATTTACCCCCCTGCCAAAAGGACATTTGCCACTGCAGCCAGGGAAGTCAGCTGAGTGTAGCCGTGGCGGGGATAAATCCGACCCTTGAGGTTCAGCTCAGGAAGAGAAATCTGTCTTTAAGAGCTCTCCAATCTGGAGAAAACTCCTGCAGACGGCGAAGTGACTCTGGTGATGACAGGTGACAAATGAACTGTGCCGTGACAAGTGAGAAAACTGTTCAGGAGTATAAAATATTAAACAAATATTCCCTCTGTGCCCCTCCCTGGGCGGGGGGCAGCTCCTCGGCTGTGCCTCTGGCCTGCAGATGGGCTTTGGAGCAGGAGCCCCAAGGCTGTGTCAACACTTGCTGCTCAGAGCAAGTCCTGTGCTCAGCTCAGAAGAGAAATTTAATATTTTATGTTGCTAACTCTGTAAAAGCAGGGGGAAAATAGCAAAGGCCAGGTGTAGACCAGCTCTACAGCTTCCCAGCATATGTTTCTGCGCTCTGGGTTTCTTGGTGCGTGAACAAAAATCAAGCCAGCTCAGGGTTATTCCCCCCCTCACCTCACCCTCCCTCTTTAATTTAATTGTGACCTTCCACTTTCTTCCTCTAGAGAAGCTGGATATTACTTTGTAAAGGGCATTTTCACTCTTTAATTGAATAAGACAATCAGACTGTGGCAGGAATTATTGTTCCCCACCTTGAAAATTAGTGCCTGGATTGGCCATTCAGATCATTTAAGCTGAATTGAGGACTCCGGGCCTGTGTTCATCCTGAAGTGTAAATTACAGGTCCTTTCCCTTGGAAGCTTTAAAGTAATTTAGCTAAATAAGGAAGCACTGATGAAGGTCCTTGGATGATTACACAGCTCTGGAGAAGGACAGGACCCGGTGATTGTGGTTTTCCCTCTCTCTTTGACAAGCAGCTCCATCAGGGAATTTTGGGGAGCTCTTTCTTTACCCACACTGGGACGCAGTGCTCCCCTAAGGTGGAAATGAGAACAAAAGTGGGAATTCCAGTGGATTTTTAACCTGTGCTGGTGAAAGGAGACACTCAGGCATTGCCCAGGCTGCTCCTGGCTGACTCAGCTCCACATCTCCCAGATCTGAGGCGTTAAAGGCTCACGAGTGCTTCAAATGGAGCAGGAGAACTCCACAGGTGTTGAGGAGAAAATCCAAGTATTTAAAAGGCAGGAAATGGGAAATACTAAGCGGCTTTCAGACACCTTAATTAGAGATAACACCACTCTTAATCTCAGCATTGAATTCATAGAAAATCAATTAGAACATTTAAAAAATTGAGATTAGATGCTAACGGGGAAAAGATTAATGTATTGACAGTATTATCAAGACAAAGGAACTGTCAGAGGGTTTGTTCAGCAAGTTTGGAAGGCTGAAAAAGAGAGTTTGCTTTGCAGTGGAAGTTGTAGGGAAGGAGATTAGCCATTCCTTTGGGAGACATTTGGAGGAAGAAGGATATTTCCATAACACCCTCGGTAGTATCCAGGCTGCAAGAGACTGGTGCTCGTCTCCTACGAGGCAATTCAGTACAAAAATACTGAGGAGAAGCAAAAAACAAGGGACTGATGTCCAGGAGAGGTCTGGGGTAGTCTAGACAGACACAGACTGTAACTAAAAGTGCTTTAACCCCAGATTTTTGTGGACTTCCTTGATGTGAGATAAGAAAAAAACAAACCCAAAATCTGGAAGTATGGGGCCTCCTAGAATTTGAGGTAATCTACAAGATTCAATAGGCTTCATTTTTATTATTTGTAGTTAGCCCAAACCTAAATTCTCTGATTTGGGCACCAAATTCAGACCCAAATGGGCAAAGGAAGGTAACTAATGGTCAGCTGATAAAACAGGTGCTGGAAATACTCACAGCAAATAATAACCAGGAGCTTCCTTGGAAGAGTGCTGAGCTTGTCCTTTGTACCCCTTTCCCTGTGAGGAAATTCCTGTTGTGCTGCATCACTGCAGGAACACCTCTCCTATTGCAATATAGCACAGGCAATAAGAGACACAGGAAAAAAAAAAAAAAAAAAAAAAAGGGGAACCGAAGTGATCTATCACAATTTGACACAGGCACATGGAAATGTGAGGAATTGTATTGATTTGTCCTCAGGAGCGTGGCTAATTTGTAAAGAGCTCTTACTCCTCATGCCTTAGCATTCATTGCACATTTCAATACCAAGTAATTACAACCATTATATTTGGGATTATGTAATGACAAAACATTTATGAGGGGGGGGAAAAAAAAATCAGAAGTTCAAGAAAGCATGAAATCACGTTAATTCAGATGAACTATGGTAATTACGCAAGGTGATAAATTGGAGTTTCTCTAATTGCCTGTAACCATTTCATTAATAAAAAACCCAAGTTTCCTTGGTTTCCTTGGAGAAGCTCTATGCTCCTTCTTAAGATGGACTGGTTTGGAATGGACTGTCCCTGAGCAGGTTCAGGAATTTCAAACACATGATTGGGAGGTTGGAATGAATGACTTGGTGCTTGTGACTCAGTTTTCATTCCTACCCGACATATTTAAGGAGCAATTCCCTAATCCCAGGAAAACTGACCTTTCACTCTGTTATGTAGCTAAATCTGCTACTCCAACACCTGTAAGGCAGTTTTATATTAAAATAAACCAAACAAAAATGCCAGATGTGTGGGTAACAGCAGTGGTGGGGAAATTAGAATAAATATATTAATGAGCAGTGAGCAACTGGATGTTGCTTGGAGCTACCTGGTTTAGTGGAAGGTGTCCCTGACCACGGCAGGGGGTGGAGCAGGATGGGCTTTAAGGCCCCTTCCAACCCAAAGAGTTGTAATTTACACTAAAAATGATACAGACTTTTTTTTTTTTGAGTTCAGAAGGTTGTATTTTAAATGTTTATTTGGGGATGATCTCTCTTTTTGTACTATTTCACATAGATCAATTTTATTGGTGAAACAAAGATAAACTTCTTTAATCACATTGGTTAAATGAGAGGGAGATCAAGAAGTCCCTCCTATGAGAAAGGAAAGAATAACATAGGTACAGTTAGAAAAACATTGCTCCTGTTTACAGAAAATCGCTTCGGAAAAGAGTTTCCAAAAACTAAAACATGTCAAGCATGAATTTAGGGTTGCACCGAAGCACTCTGGGATTTATGATTCTCTCTATTATTTAGAGACGCTTTAAAACATTAAGGGAAAAAAAAAATGTATGGCTGAAGCTATTAATTAACCTATTAATTAATGGAAGTGCTTCAGCAGGAAAGATTTCTGTCCATCGCTTCCATTTTGTTTCTGTCTCCAGAGGCTATTTTTTCATGCAAACACCTCAGCCCAGCCTGGGTTTGCTTCTCTCACTGGTGGGTTTGTGCTCAGCAAAGCGACACCGATGGTCACCTTTATCCAACACTGATATTCTCCTCAACCTCTGGTTCTGTTCTGTTTAAAATCCACCTGGAAGGCTTTCGGGCCATAAATCAGGATAAAGGCAGGCTGGATGGGGCTTGGAGCACCCTGGGACAGTGGAAGGTGTCCCTGCCCATGGCAGGAGTGGGATGGGGTGGGCTTTAAGGTCCTTCCACCCCAAACCTTCTGTAATTCCATAATGACATCCTTGACCCCAGTGGGTAAAGCTGGGTTACGCCAGGTGAAAAATGCTCTGACCCATTCCTTCTCCCATTCCTGCCTCCAATCCCGGCAAGGAGCCGACAGCCTCCAGCACCTCAAGGCCTCCTGCTCCCACCAGAGAAACCCGTGCCATTCCCTAACTCCACCCCACAAAATTCCGTATGTTCGGGGGGCTGTGAGCTCAGCCCCTCCTCGCTCAGCCCTGCAGCATTCCCAGCCCCAGACGAGGCCGTGCCACACAGCTGAGTCCATACATCCCCACGCTTCCCTGGGAAGGATCACTTGTGCATCTGAGCATTTTGCTTGGCCTCCACGACCTCGTTATCGCATCCAACTGATTATTCGTGCTCTACCGAGAGCAGTCTGCCAACACGCACAGATCTGGGGGGGAAAAAAAGTGTGTTTTTTGTTAAAACTCGCAGCTGAGAGAGCAATGGAGTGTGAGGGAACTCGTTGTTCTTCAAGTGAGATAAATACAGACAAAGAATGAAAGGAATTATGTAGGAACTAGGTGATAATTTATTTATAGATCTCCGCAGAAACACTGAAGTTAGCAAATATACCATCTGTTAAATAGTCATCTTATTCCTAAGTGCATATTAGCAATCTAAATGTGTGCCAAACACCTGATCTTAGCCTTCTTAGCTGATACTCTTTTTGACAAGCAACATTCTGCTTTATTAGGTTATGTCATGTTACGTTATGGAGCTGTGCTAGGGAACAGGAGCTGGAAGAACACAGTGGCTGTGCTCTCTTGGTGTCAGTGAACACCCAGGGCAAGGAGAAGGGGCTTTGACAGCAGCCAGAATTTCAGAATAACAAGAACAAAGTAGAATATCTGTGTGTGTATAATCAGGGTGGTTTTTTTTTTCTTTTTTCCCCTGCATATGTACACTTAACACATTTCAGATTGCAATAAATCGTTGAAAATACAACCCCATAGGTTGGAAAATAGATGGAGAAACCTTTGTGGCAAAGACAAAAATTATTTCTGAGGGTCCACGTCTTCCCTCTCTCATCCACCTGGACTGCAAAGCAAAAGGAGATTATTTTATAGTTCATTGTCAAACCCATTTGGATGAGGTGTCACAAAATTCCATGGGAGATGCTGCCTGCCTGGAGGAAGAGTCCAATAAAGATGAAAACAGAAGCAACACCAACTCTACTAATGAATTCTCTTCATCTATTTTGCCTTGGTTTGTTCCTTCAGAGGTTTGGAGTTCTTTTGTTCTTCAATGATTCTTTATCACAGAGAGAGGCACTGAATAAATTCACTTTGTACAGTTATCTATCAAAATCAATCAAAGCAAAAGATCATCTCTGGCTTGGCCTGTGAAATTTTGGGGAGGTGAGGGTTTCCAAAGGATGCAGAGTTATTAAGATCTCAGAGTTGAGCAGTGGAATGGATTCTTTAAAGAAAATGTCTTTTCCTAAAGGTCTTTAAAAATTGGGTTAAATAAGGACGTTGCATATTTGTCCCTGTCATGGGTGAGATGAAGAGATTAAATGATGATTTATGTGCCTCCACAACTGCTTTTTTTATACCTATGATTAATAAGCTTAAAGGGATGGAAATCTCCTCTCCCACACCGGAAAATCCGAGTTGCTTTGTAAAACAGAGCTGCAAACATGCCATGAAAGAACCCAAACTCCTGCCGACCGATTTTGATCCTCAAGGTTGAAAAGTGGAGATTGAAAAGGCACAGCCAGCTTCTTCCCCACATGGATTCAACTGAAAGGGAGTGGGTTTAGATGGGATATTTGGAAAAAATTGTTCCCTGTGAGGGTGGAGAGGCTCCGGCAAAGGGTGCCCAGGGAAATTGTGGCTGTCCCATCCCTGGATGTGTCCAAGACCAGGTTGGATGGGGCTAGGAGCACCCTGGGACAGTGGGTAGGGCTGGATAAGCTTCAAGGACTCCCAACACAAAGCATTCCATGATTCCATTACACAATCAAAACCAATCCTGCTCCCTACAAAATGGTGGATCCCTAAGAGACCTCATCCTCCTGCTCTTAATTATTCAAGTCAGGGGCTCTTGTCATGGTTTTAATGGAGAGGCACAGACAGGTGACACAGCGCCTAAAATGAGAGTAAAACTGATAACATGACATATTGTGTCATTAAACTAAAAATTGCTACTAGCAGCTCATTACTTCCCAAAATCTATTCCCATTTCAGAGCGAGGTATTACACAGTTAATTCTCAATTGTCAGGAAAACCTTTTCCTCCTGCTGCACTGCGCTTCCTTTATTTTTTTCTCCCTGCTTTCTCGGATGTCTCATAACAACTGAAATTTTGTTCTCAGCAAAAAAAATAAAAATAGGGCTGATTTCCTGCAGTGAAAATATTGGGGAGGATTAGTTAGACTGCACAGATTCTCTGTACTGCCCCAATGTTTTGGGGGGGTTTAACTCTATCTTTAAGTAGGAATTGCAGTTTGTTTTGTAATAGCAGCTGAGGGAAAGAAGAAAGGGAACTGTGACCGTTTTTGTTGTTAGCACCTGAATCCTAAAAAAAATCTGAATTTTTGCACCTTTCTGATCTTTTTTTAAAAAAATTAATATAATAGATATGAGAATTTGAGGGTCTTTTTTTCCCCTTGTCCCAGGGCACAAAGCCTCAGACCAGGCACCCCAAGCAAATCTTGACAGGAATTCCAGGGATCCCTTTTCCACACAAATATATGGTGCTGGCCTTTTTCTTCTCAGAGAACAACTGCCAGGAAATAAAGAAAAAGTGGTAAATTTTCTCAGATGGAATTTTCAAAATGAGCAAATAAATCATGAGACTGGACTAAGTATGAAGCCAAACTCTAATTATTCATGTTGCGCCTATCTACTATATTGTCTTCTATTTAGAATTCCAGGATGGAACACAACTAAATAATTTTTTTTCTATATTTTCTTGTCCTTTCTTGTTTTGTTCTTTTTTTTCCCCCTTGAACTACCCATAATCCAAGGCAGAGCTGCAGCCAGCAGGCAATTAAAAGAACATCAGGGTTTAAAACCCTTTCCCCGTGTATTGACAGGCCCCATCTATTGTGCTATGACAGCACGAGGAGGTGCTACAGGTGCTTAATTCAAACCAGCCCCCTCTGAGCAGACAATGTCTTCATAGGAGACCAATTTCCAGGAGATGAAGAGGAGGAGAAGAAAAATTAACTGCGTAAAGTTCAGCTAAGGGGGAGAAAATTGATATATTGACATAAATAGCTGAGGCTGTACAGGTAGTAATCGTTATTGCTCTGACCAACGAGGGCTGTTTCTCTCTATTGAACTCTGGCTCAGGTTGGTGTTCAGCTGATGAAAAATGGAACAATTGTTTGAAACAAGAATCTGCAGCAAGGTAAATAAAATGAGCTTAGGGCAGGCAGTTTACAGCTCTGTGGTATAAAGAGGTTTAAGGGGAAGCTGATATTTATTGTATTAAAGCATATTTTGAATGTGTTTCGAGCAGTCATTTCCCAGATGGCTCTAAGAAAATGGGAAGGCTTCTCATTAGGATGAGAACTGGATCAAAAAGTAAATAACTTTTTTTTAAAAAAAATACATCTATTGTGTCATGTTTTATAATTGAATTACCAGGAATCAGGCTGATAATTCTTCAACATCTCAGTGAAACGTGAGGAAGCAGCAGATTGAGTGTGGTGTTAGACGTGGTGAAAAATAGACATTAAGAGCCATAAAAATCACTTGTGGGAGATGGGCATGGACAGGAGATTTCCCACTCAAAGTCCCCTCTTGCTCCCCTTTAAAACCAGTGCTACAGCTCACGGCAATCAAAACAGATCCGAGCACTGCAGCCAGTTTAGACCAGACCAGAATCTTAAAGAAAACAACATATTTTTATCATCATTTAAACCTACACTCTGTGGGAGTCCTGCTGATCTTTAATTATCACTTGTATATATAGAACACAGCTGTTCTCTTTTTCTATAGAAAAAGAAACACTACAAAATGCATATTTTTTTTTTTTCCCCAACTCATGGAGATTAAGTCTTGCAAGTTCCAAAAAATGATGCTGGAAAAAGTCATGGAATAATAGACCGGCTTTGCAAGTAGAAACTGTAAACACAAATTCCCAGAGTTGCAGCAGAACTGCTGCAGGAATAACAATTTTGTGAATGCCAAAGGACTCAGTAATGGTTGGACTGGACGATCTGGGAGGTCTTTTCCAGCCTTAATGATCCTGTAATTCCACGAGATCAGGTTGGACGAGCTATTTTTGCCCACGATTTCTCAATGAGATTAAATTCCGCTGTCCGATACGTGTCTGCTCTCGAGTTAATAAACTGGATGGATTGGGATGCAGTTAGGAATGGATCTGACGGGTAATAACCAGGCCTTGTTTTCTCCTTCTCCCTCAAGACCTGGAAAACTTCGAGACGAGAGCGAGGAGCCCGGTGTCGGTGAGAGAGGGACAAGGAGTGGTCCTGCTCTGTGGAACTCCCCCCCACCACGGAGGTACGGTGGGACACAGCCTGAGCAGCCCCTGCTCTGCCTCAGGACAGGCACAATTCCCCCTGGGATCGGCACTGGAATTATTGCCTTGTGCTTCAGCTACCTGGGTTCTCAGCAAATTTGGATTTTGTTTCTCCAAATGACACTGGGTTCACACTTTTTTTTTTTTTTTTTTT